>CM032345.1:11407424-11974924 GCA_019022885.1 Schlechtendalia chinensis | reverse complement strand
GGGTATTGAGAGCGGCTAGTCCATTCAATATTGTGTCCGACGTAGAGTTTCTTAAATAAGTCTTGATGCGTTTGAGTGTACGGAATGACCTTTCGGCTTCGCGAGATGCGACACAGGGAGTGTGATTACAGATTAAAATCTGGATTGCGTTTATTTAAGATGTCGACGGCTTTTAATTGAATGTTACTATCGTCTGGATAACCACTGTGAAAACTTCTGATTTTACAAGATCAAAATTATCGCCGTAAAATAAAATTCGACAATAACTAGAATTGCCCTTCCCGATTTTTCACTTTAGAAATACTCAAGGGGGGGGGGTCTGGACACGGGGACCCCCCCCCTCTTGGTTGCACCACGGCAACCTAACCTCGACGCGACGAGTCATCATCACAAACAAACCGTCGGCGTGATAAAAACAATTAAAAAATCGTCTCGAAACCGACGGTTAGGTTAGGCGTGCTCAGAATGGCGGCTCTAGAATTTACACCGGCCGAGGGAAAAAAACAATATCCTTTTGATCGCTCGAAAAACTATAACGAACACACGGACGAACAATGCTAAATCCGGGCGGTCGTCAAACCCAAACTTCGCGTGCGTTTCTTTCGTTTTCGAACGCGCGCTCGTCAGGTCTGTCACCCAGGTCCTGCCCGCGGTATCAATTTCGTTCGGGAAACGTTCACAAACGCACGGTCCGTGGGGGGGGGGGAACCTGGTTAGGTACCGAAATCAACGGTAGTGACCGTATTGCGTTCGGACGGGGCGGATGTAAAAGACCAAGTGGATCGCACCGCCTACGGATTGGAATCGTGCGCGTACGTTTTACGGCCATCGTCACGCCAAGTCGGTACAACCTAACCTATAGGTCGACGGAGCACGTCGAAATGTTGAAACCGTTTCGCGAGCACACGTGTATATATTCCGCGCGGGCCGTTCGTTTTATTGACGATTTGACGACGTGAGTGAACGTGTTCGACAAACCGTTTGAAACCGTGTTGCACGTTTCCCTTAAGATTTAAATTTTTTTTCAAGGTTTTTACCACGTTTCTGTGGAACTCCGCGCGAAATACCGAAATATTTACATATACATAAGGTGGCGTATATAGGGGGGGGTGCCAGGGGTTTACACCCCACCTCCCCACTAGAACTCTAAAAAAGCTTGTTCTTTTCCTTTAAAATTTTGAAATATCATTTCATTGATTTTGTGCACGCGAAGCTAAAATTTAATATCAACAAATACATTTGTTGTAAATATAAATTATTGCTCCAATCCATAGCTGACAATGGGTTACAGTTGGTTGTCCGTTATAATTTACGCGTGTTTTGTTCAATTGCAATAATGCCAATTGCCGGAGCCGTACATACGACGAGCGTGGTGAGCACGGTAAGAAAATAATCATAACCGTACGGTTTAGAAATTGGTATTTGACGAGTGTAAAACGTATAAAAATATTGTCGGTTCGACAAAGACTATTCGGAACTCGTTGAAAAAAATACGATAAATGAATTTAATTGTTCATACGAGTATTTCGGTGTCTACCTGAATTGAAGAATTCTTTTTTCGTTTTTTTTTTTCAATTAAAAACTTACCGATTCGACTTTTCTAGCCGGTGCGTTGGTTGATATTGACGTAGAAACCGGATTGTCGGGATTTGAAGTCTCCACTGGATCCCGTAAGATCCCGTAAATGTATATGAACGCTCAGGGGGATTACACTTTGGTTTAAACACGCCAACACGAAATTCATTGTCGATGATTTATGTCAACATACTTCCATAATTTTAAACCGCAGTCATAATCGAAACGCATAACCTATGATAGTTTTACTTTTCGTCGATTGCCCATCCGGCAGTGAATAAAGCGTATTTATTGACTGACCCATTCGTACGATCGTATTCCGAAACGTTCAATACAGGAGCGAAATAACAAAAAACAAAACCTAAAATACGTTTTGAATTCCCGTAAAAGTCGTTCGAAAAACAGACGGCCAGATGACCGTGGTAACATCCATGGTGTCGATTACGTGGAACATAAAACTCGCGTCGTCGTACGATTTCGTTTGTTCCGAACGTGATAACGGACATGAACGTCAACACATTGTTATTATCACGTTTTACGCGTTTTTGTTGTCAAGGCTCTCGAAAACGTCGGAACGTCCCGAAAACCATTTCGTCGTCACCAGTTCGGCGGCACAGCATATATAAGTAATATATTCCGGTTATGATCGATAATTATAACACCCCATCAAAAAAAAAAAGAAGAGTTGTAAGTACCGGTTAGCGGACGTATCCCCCCCGTCACCGTCACCGGACAAAACCGACGGCCGACTCGACCGGGCACAACGTGTTCGTAACCGTAACCCCTGGGTCTCGCGTTATCGTCAACAGCGCACGCTATCACCAGGTGCAACGCGTTACGACGACCGGTGTCCGCGGGTCGTTGCACCGCGATCGACCGCGCGCTGAACCCGACGGCTGGAAACGTGCGGAGTCCACGCGTCCCGTCGACGGTACGAATTGACGTCCGCGAAAAACGTTCAAGCAAACCGTCCGGATTCAATGCACTTAAGGTGTTTGGTGTGAGCAAATGATTTCGGGAATTCGGGATGGGTGGGGGACACCGGAAATATTGTATTTCATCGTTTTCTAAACGGATACGATCCGATACGAAACCGCGTATTATCCCATCAAAGACGGAGTTTAAATGCCGTACAGATAAGAGAGTCCGAATATTGTTATTGGTTACTGGTTATTCGTGTTTTTATACGGTTTTCGTCGACGGCACGGCGTTTCATCATGTGCGGCTGGACGCTCACGTAACGAAAATCACGTATATATTTGTTAGACGCATACGATTATGACGATTTTTTATGCTCACGTTCGATTTATTTTGATGGTTTATATGGCGGAACAACGTTTGCCGGGTCAGCTAGTCGTTACAATACAGTTTTTATATTTTTATTGTAAGTAAATCCGGCCCTGGCGACGTCGCCGAACGCGGAAAACGTCATACGTGTGTGTTGACCAGGTTTCGGCTTCACGTTTGTTGTTCACGTTACTCGTCCGATGTATAACGTAAAACAGTTTTCCGACGTTCGACGTAAATGTATGGTGCTTTTTTTTTTGAACATCGTTAACGGAAATCGACGTTTAAACGTTTGGCTTACGTTTTCAAATGTCCGTCTAAAATTCTCTACAAGACAATTGGACCGAACGATCGTTTGGCATAAAACCATGAACACTACGAGCTAATTATTGCGTTTGGGCGATACATCAAAACCGCCAATTCGTTTTATAAAAACACGCGCTGCGGAAATGTCGATTTTCGAAATCCAGCGAGTGCAACGCGAACACGTGAAACGACCGACCGGACTATTGATTTTAAGTATGTTTTTGAAAGAAAAACAAAAAGGTACGCAAGTCGCGGTGTTCGACGTTTTTTTGTTCGATATTGGTAATACGTGTTGCGAATGGTCTTATCACACCGCGGTAGTATATGATCATCGCGCTATAATTGTTCCGTCGAATCCAATTCAACCGTTTCGATAACAACTCGAATACCGGTCAAGATCACGGCCGTTACGATAGTTCTATTATTATTTCTCGGTCGAGTAACAGTGCGATACGTTTCTGGATCTCACGTTGCGCAATCGTGTTGAAACGCAGATCGTTATCTCAGATCTCAGGACTCGTCGAACGCTGTTTAGAAGAGTTTGCTGATACCGTTGTATACGACGACTCGATCCCTGCAGCGGCCCGTTTATAGGGTGTTCGAAGCGTTAATCAACCAGTGGATTGTAAATTCACCGGACTGGGATTAGGTGAACGTATCGCCCTCGAGTCTAAATAACAAAACGAGTTCCGTTGTAGACGACTGAAAGCTGTTCAATTCGAATGGATTTTCGCTCTTCTCGGATTTGGAGTAAATTTATATTTTTATCGTGTCTTATTTGGTTATTTTGTTTTTGATCGTTATCGAAATCATTTGTTCGGAGGTATTACGTACAGACGAATGGTTTGTTTTTATTTTTCACATTATTGAATTATTTTAGGAAAATAAACAATGACTCTTTTATTGGATATAAAATAACACGTTTTTTAAATTTAAATGTATTTTCGAGATTAGGTTTTATTAACTAGTTAAAAAGGTCAAAATTAAGTTCCAATTTATAATTTAAACAGGCAATCTATTTGGTTAACTCGATTAGTTTAAATGTGTACTGTTGCAGTTAACTATCGTAATTATCCAGTCTAGTTAACACGCCGGGAACGAATATTTTGATCGAAATTTAATACTATAAATAATATGAAATAGTCAACAGCTCGTAAAGACTGAGACCACGTGAGTTGATGTTTAATAAAATAACGTTTTCAACTGGATCGGTATAGATTACGGTAAAAAGTAAAATAACGCATCCGTTATTACATGTTTATTTTCGTGAAACGGTTTTAACACCGAAATCTCAGTTCTCGTGGTGAGAAATGAAATGTACTCGTTTTTGTGTGACGAAAGCACGTGCACGACAAGAACAGAACTGAACTATATAGCCGTCTGATCAAAAACCGTATCGTCAACGATCGTTTGACAAATAAAGTTTTCCGAAATGTCCGAATAAAACGTTCTCTTCCGGTCTCCGGGACGTTGGCTTCTTCGTTGACCTTATCAAATACGTTCGGTAAATTCGAGACTCGATTGAACACGATAAATCGTCGGTGTTGGGTATCTTTTTTTTTGGGGGGGATTCATCAGATGTCGTTCTCGTAAAACGTACATTGCTTTTCACGTGGTTTGGCTGGAGCTCTGCCTCCGAACGTCCGGGAAATTGATTTCCAAACCGTAACTGTCCCGACTAAGCGAACCGCAGAAAACAATTCCATCGCAAAAACGTTCTTTTTAAATATAAAAAACCAAAAATCGCGAATCGCAGATCACGGAGTCGGCAGTACAAATCGACGGCTGTTCTATGTACGACGTCGTTTCCACGGACATCTTGACGGTTTCGCGCGGTATTGACTGGTATTGACTGGTAGAAACAATAATCGATTGACGTGTTAAAAAAAATAACAACACGAAAACCCCGAAAATTTAAATCGACATTTAAAAGGTTAGTCATACCGCCGATTCGAACGAACATCGAACAAAACAGCGGGCGAGGGGAAAGGCGGGTCATCGTCCTCCCACCCCATCACCTTGCGGGCGGCCTTGCGTTGTAAGACCTTGGTCGCACGTGACCTGACGAGTGCCGTCCGATCGTCCCGGCCGACGGTTTCGTCGTGTCGAAAACGCGCGGCCCATTGCCGGGCAAATGGCGACGAGTAGTGAAAACAATCGTCAGAGCCGTAGTAAGGGGGGCGCGAAATTTCAGAAATCAAAAAAATTAATACAATCGACGATATGAGAGGGCGCTGCGGCTCTGACAATCGTCGTTCGTTCGTTTTGAACGGCCCGCGAAAAACCGCGAAAATCGTTTCCTATTTCGCTTCGTTGGACGGTCGAACGATATATTGTCCGCGACGTTCATGTCTAACCGCGTACGTTCCAGTGTGAACTCCAGTGCGGACTCGAGTCCTCGCCACGCCCGCCCCCGTAGATCGCTGGATCCCTTTGGCAGAGACGGTCGACGCCGTAGTCGAAAGCCACTTTCGAAACGGACTGGTCGGTGTGTTAACACTCGTGGCGACGCGTTCGGGTACAACGACGGTCGCTAACAGCATCACTTGTTATCGACTTACCCGACCCGAGATCCCGTCCCGCCCGTGGTTCCGTATACTCGAGCCGACTCCGCTTTGGCCAACCCTACGTCCTTCTCGTTCTTTCGAGCTACCGTCGAACAGTTCCCCATCCCGTTTGTGTGCCCTCCGCAACGACCACTCGACCATAAAACATAGTTTTCGATCCTTCCAACGTTCCTAACCAAACCGGAACCCGTTTTCTCGGTCTGTATCCGTTCTATCACCTCCCGTCCGTCCCCCCGTCCCCCTACCGCTTTGTTTAAGCGCGGAAACGCGATCAAATTTTTTGAATTCCAATATTCTTGAAAATAAACATTGAAACAATTTATCGAAGACCCGTCTTCGGTTATTCGTACAGAGCTAAAACCAACGAAAACCATTCGATACAAAACATATCGTATTTCGTAGTAGCGTTTACGGTATTCATAAACCTATTATTATTGTGATACGTACAAATGTGTCCGACATTTTCACGGGTTTTTTTGTTCTTTCTTGCATTGTTTGCGCTCGTTCGAATTGCACGAGAAGTCGGGAAAAAATTCAAACGAATCACCATGAATTCCATCCGGAAAGTCAAGACACCAACACTGTATCAGAAAACAAACGTTTTGTTTCCGCGGACAAAACGAACGCGTGAAAAAACACCTCATGGCGAAACCAACGTATTGTTGGATTTCTGTGTCGACAGCGTACGTTCACATTCCTTCAAATTTTTACGATAGGTCATATATATATATATTGTACGTGTGCAAACATTATACGTCATGTGCACACATTTTTAATGCGTTTTTCAATTGTCAGCCGTAATTCACAACGTTCTGTTGACGGTACATTTAACGTGGATTGGAATGTTTTTCGAACAAAACCTATGGGAACGCGTTGGTTCGATTACCTGTGAAATCAAAATTTGCCGATAATGAAAATACCTGTGAAAGAAAACCTAATTTGTTCGAAACCGTCTCGTTACACATGGCGTTCAACACATCGTGTGTGTGCAGCGACGATCCATAAGATGTATTTCTCCTATTATGTCGTGTTATATAATCGCATTTGGAAACCGTGACGTTCTTGCGTGTGGTGTCGTCGTCGTTGTTTTCGAATTCGAACGAGACGAAACGCAATACGGATCAGCGATCTGTAGTACACTATTGCCGATTCGTGCCAATTTCGAAATAACACAACGGTCGAGATGTGCGCACGATCTCGCGTGCCTGCAGTATGTTCGTCGGCAATAAATGTACCTCGACGTCGCGTCGAATCAACAATGATTTCGTTCGATCGTTTTCTCGACGTCTTGTATCAATCTAGCGATCACGCCATATCGTCATAGTTCTCCTTGACGGTTACGCGATCCGTTTCTCTCGCCACGTTTCGCACGTGAAACGTGCGTACGGTGTGTTTATTATTTCCACCCCCCCGGTCTACCGTCATCAAACATGTAAAATCAACGTTGTTTTCAGTCGGAAACAATCGTTTTCGACGAGTTTCGATCGTGTCAATGAACGACGTCCGACAGACGATCGTTCGAAACGAAATCATTCGCGATTTTTCAATCGCTAGCCGCAACGCGGACTATGATTCAATTTAATCGACGACACGACGACGATCGTCCGCAGAGCTTCTGAACAGAACACGCGCAGACGATTATAACTGTTCGGTCGGCTGAACAAATACCGCGCCCGTCGTGTTTACCGTAAGCCAATTTTTCTCGACGCCCGTGTGCAGACGCCAACAGAGAACCGCAGTACCCGTATCGATTACATAAATCATGACACGAAGACAAGCGATCATGGTTCGTACGGGAAACACTCGTTTCCCGGCCGTTGCAATCGTTTTGATATTTGTCGTCGGAAACGCCGATGCCGCCAAATGTAAGTATGGTCGAACCGTTATTATCGGTATTGTTATCACGCACGACGGCGAGTACCTCCCGAACGGGGTTTTCCCTTCGAAGCCGAACTAACGGGACGGGCTCGACTACTGCTACTATCCGTCGTCACGAAACCCGAGCTCGAGCTCGATCCGTGCGTCCACAGCTGCTGGAGGCGGTCGTTTCGAGAGACTTGACGGCGGAGACAATGCTCCGTCTCACGGGCCATCGGATCCCCGAAAGCCTAGCCGAAAGTCGTCCGCGGTTGGGTTGGATTGGGTTGGTTTAGACGCTGATGGCGCTATCAGTTGTTACAAAAAGAAAAAAAAGCTTCAACAGACGCCCGGCCGAAAGACTTTTTCACGTCGAAATCTAGACAAAAGACGGATGAATTTAAATCTAAAAGGCCTTTTTGTCTAGTACGATGTTTCTTCGAGTTCGTACGACGATAAATTCCATATTGAATATGATTGTTCATACAAACATTGAAATAAAATTTATAACAATAATAATAATAATAATAGTTTTTTTTGTACATTTTAGCTTGTATAGGTAAGATTATTATGCACTATTAGAAACATAATTATACGCGGGCATAGCTAGTATTTGAGATTTAAGCGCTTCACGGGGAACGGCTGTCCATGTTATCAATTACAAATTTGTTATGGTTGCTAGTAGACTTTGTTTAAAACGAACATTATTCAAACGATTCGATTAATTAAGAACAGCATATTTGATTAAATAACAAATTAATTAAAAGAGAAGTATAAGTTATAGTTATAGATATCATCGGGTGATACGTTAAAACGCATTTATAATTTGAACACGGCCGACGTTTCATTTGAAATGTATGGAATGAAAAACGCAAAAATCGATTTCGAACCGATTTCATTCTTGTTGAGGTGTACAGTTATTGACGGAGGACCAAATGAGGGACCGCGTATTATATTCGTGATTCGATTAACAACAACAATTGGTCGTTTATATACAAAAGTACTTTTAATAGTTCTCGTCGTCGATACTTCTCTTTTACACGTTAATAATTACATTATGTTTATGAAAAAATTAATATCGTTTTTTAATACGAGTGATAGTTAACCAAATGTTATATACATAAATGTACGTTTATGATTGTCTAGAACAACTCACCGATAATAATCGTTTTACCCGTAAGCATTATCGTACAATCATTGTAAAACTACATATTTGCCCGAATAATATTTAATTTGTGTACCGAAATGTCGTATTAAATCGCATTGAATGTTTTGAATAGATGTCGTTTGTACAAACGTATGTGATAGACTGACGTGAAAACGAAGGTCTCGACAATACTTAATCTAACAGCTTATCGGTTTTATCGGTAGCTATTAAAGGACATGCTTTAAACTATCGTATTTTTGTATCTCCGCGTAGACGAGATGAACGGTATACAGGCGTATGAACATGCATACAAATACAGTGAGCACTTAAAAAACAATTACAATCAATTGCGAATACGTGAAACTACGTTATATTAATGAACGCAATTTTTATTATTAAATGAAAATAACACGATCGCTACATCGTTCCGTATAAGAACATAATATGTGATTTTTTCTCCGTCAGTGTGTCGATGCATTTCTGTTTTGTTTATTCGATAATGTCAGCGCTGACAATTGCCATAAAACGTGTCGAACTAATTATAACACAATATCGAAACGCTAGTACGTAACAAAACCAATGGCTTAACGTGAGTACGGCTTTGGCTTCGCAATGATTTATTGACGACTGTACCACAGACTGTATTCATATAGTCGGTGATTGTACTTGGTCTTTAGTGATGATAATATTTACATACGTTTTCTCTTCGCGCGGACGTTCTGAAATTCATGCGACATTTTGTGTAGCTGCATCAGCGCATTTATTTTTGATCTGTTCATTATTAATGTGATAAAAAATAATATGAAAATGAGATATATTAACGAATTCATATTTGTTATCGAAACAATTACACAATTATCTCCTTGTGATTCAATCCGAAACGTGTCCGCGCGATTGCATATTTTCATGCGAATAAATGTCTATTTTTTTTCAGTCACTAAGGATCGCCATGATCTGAACGGAGGTAATTTTTTTTTTTTTTTTAATCCTCACGACCTTACCATTTCTGTAACACGACATTCTTCAAACGATACGTTTATTTTACACACGTCAATTGTATTCACAAAACTATCGAAGAATGTCGTCGTTCGTGCGTCTATCGTATATTATGGATATAAAATTAACTGAAAATTTAAATATATGTTCTTCACTAGAATTCCACAAATATTACACACAACTTAATGTTGAGGCCATGGCCGGTACGTAATATTGTTTTCAAACTAATGACTGCACATAAATAACTAATTGAAACATGTGTAATGGGTGTTAACAAACACATTTAGATTTAAGTAAATTAAATCTTTTGTAGAATTCCCTGAAAATCTTGATGATATATTTGACTGTCCAATTACTTGGTGTATTATAAAATCAAAAGGTTCGTTATGATTATTAATAAATCGGCATCGAAAGTTTAGTTTTTACTACTCTATACTTATCGTGCATTAATATTACATTGTATCTTGTCACGGTCACGACTTAGAGCACGAGATCAATGTTCATTGTTCAAATTTTAAAAAAAAAAAAATTGCCTATAAGTCAATGTAATCGAAAACCATAAAAATTAAAATGTGAACGAACTTAATAGTGTCAGAATTTCCCGAGCCAACATTTTTTTATTCATTCTATCTAATAAATTAATAAATTATAAATCAATTTGAAAAAAACTTGTTAAACATTTTGCTGAAAATACATGTTGTTATCTTCGAACTAAATGAAAAATTGGTCGAATGATCATCGAAATAATAATATATATATATATATGTATTGGTAAAGCAATACACGTTTTTACGTCAATTTTTTTTTTTTAGACAAATTTAGTCGAACAATGTACAATTCTAAACTAGCTCATATCCAAGCAATTAATATCGTAATAATAGAATTCGAGAGAAAAAATTTAAAAACTCGTATCGCTGTAATTTTATAAATATGTTCTCCTCTGACGTGTCGAACATCGAATATGTTTGTGTTGAAACACGTGCATAATAATTATGATACAAAAAGATTAACGGATTTACACGATTGGTGTAAAATAATTGAACGTGTTCGTAATCATTTTGTATCATGACGTGTATTATGAAAATTAATAACGATACAATTATGTGTTATCTTAGTATATTATCCACAAAAACCTATTCAAGACAAGTTAAACACGTGTACAAGTAAGAACGTAAATAGCAAAAAAGTAAAAAAATGTATAAAGTTCGAAATCGACTCGTGAATGTAAGTTTATATTTAAGGCACACGGCCGGGAAAGAAACGCGTGTAATATGTAGTGTTTCTGAAGGGAGTACGGATGAAGAACCGGATGTCGAGAGACGATACGACCATCACGTTTTGTGGTTTAAACCGATCGTCGTCCCTCCCCGTAGACTCTTGTTAAATTTTTTTATTAGTATCGTTTTATTATTCTAACTCTTATCTATGATACTATAGAAAGACAATTTAAAATTGAGTTGTAGCTATGGAATTTTTCGGTGTATCGCAAACGATTTCCAATAAAACGTTTTGGAAAATATTTTATTATTCGATGCGACAAAATGAGGATTAAAGTTGTTTTGATTAAGATGCCCCCCCCCCGTAAATAAGTTCTGGATCCGCGCCTGTTGTGATGTACGTGACATGTGATCACGGTACCGATATAAATATGGTCGGGATAGAATTTACAATCAGTCGGTCGAGGAAATGACCAGTAGTGTTTTTGTGTGGCGTTTTCAATTTTCAAAAACCATCATCGCCAGGTTAGTACGGTCCAGTACGGTTATGGTGGTGTGGAAAATGTTAGGAAAAAAAGCGGGACCATTGAATCGTGGATCGTGTTCTCGGGCGTCGAATGTGCGTGACCGCGTTGGATAGCGAGATCGTTTCATTCGCCCAACATTTTCAGCGGCCAAAATCGTTTATCGGTATCGCGTCGGAAATTTCCACTGGGCCCCAGTCCAAATACATATCCACGTTTACTATGGAATTCGATTAACCGGGTTCGTTGACGAATTCGTCCCGAAGGCGTTTGAGAAAGACGTTTTTGTTTTTTTCAATCCACGAGATAGAGCCACGCTAATTCCTGATGGTATAAACAGAAGTACACGAACGCACAACGATATATTCAGATAAATAGCGAACGCGCGAGTGATTAAAAATAGAAAGATACAATAAACGTTTATTCATCGACAACGTTTTGTCCACACGCAAATCAAATTAAATGCCCGTTAACTGTAGCGCTAAAAAATAACCAATAGGTATGGTAAGTACGGTAGACAACAGATGATCGGCAGACGACATGCTGAACGCTCTGTGCTTACGTGGGTAGCATATTGAATGGCAATCGTAACGTGACACATCAAAGGTAGAAATAACCGATTACCCGAATGGCATTTCCCAAAATACAAATACGTGACACAATTGTTTAGTGATTGTATTAACAAACGTACGCAGAGCACTTTATGATAACGTTAAAAATCGAAATGTTTTCTAGACTTGTTGAACACAAAAGAAATGTTTACCAGTAAGTACCTGACGGACAGGCTAATGGATAGTGGACCATAATATCAAAGTGCACTTGACAATTTTTCGGAAAATATACAATTATCTGTGATCTATGAAAAATAACAAACTATATCGTATTATTTTTCAATACGTATTATTGACATTTTTGTGCAATAAAACGATTAAAAACATACGATAAATTGAATTTTCAATAATTTTCTAGACATTACAGACACAAAAACCGCTTTGCAAGATGGATACAACAATTTCTGCAGTGAGTATATATATATATATAGAATAGAATTATTGTTATCTGTCCGTATCGCGGCGTTGTCCCGGCGAATGCGAGTAGGTTTCGTGTGTAATTCAACGTTGTGAATTATCGTTCGATTGTACCGTACGGTTAAAATATTAGATAAAATTTGATTTGTTTTCGTAGGAAAGTGGGACGATCCACCGCGGTTTCATTGACCGTTCAATTTCCATCGAGTTGTGTTCAGACTGGTAGACACTCGTTCGGCCTACGTGACGCCGAAAGGAAATTTTATCGTCCTGAAATATAACATTATTTATATTTTTTTTTGTCGAATATCACTCCGTTTGTTCGACAATTTTGCGACACTCCAAATCGAAAAACTAAAATGACGATTCTCGAAATTTGAGTTCACACGTCATACCCTAGCCATCATTTTTATGGCTATGGACTGCATATGGTTACGCATTGATTTTATGGCAAAAAGTTTCAATGTAACTTATACACGAGTACCGGTACATTTATTGTTAAATATAATATCTGATTTTTTCGCTCCTTGTAAATTAAACAGTCATTCCGGACAACATTGAAGGTATCGTAAATATTAAATATATCGTAAACGTTAAACATGCCTGGTGTTATGATTATGTGAAGATTACTTTAGTTCTGTTTATGACACCAAATTTGTTATTGACGAATGGATTTGAATTAATATTATTTATAGTTTCGTAAAAAATGGTAATTAATAGATTTTCAAAAATATATCAAAAATATTTTTCGGTAAATAACCTTTTATTAAAAGGTTCTTCTTGTGATACTCAAATAATTCAAATTTTTCAAACACTAACGTACGAGTTATCATAAATTATTAATTCATCGTGATCACTCAACAGACTTGTAGACGATTTGTGAAATAAATTATATAACTTGCACTTGTAGGATATCAAATTGTGATCATACTTAATATATTGTTAAGCTATGTGATGTGTAGTTTCAACTACTGTATTGATATTATTCCATCTGTTGAATTTCCGGTAGACGGAGAGATAGGTAAGTAATAACATTACTTCTAAAAAGATTTGAGGAAAACAAATCAAATAATTTGTAATCGATATCAACAAGTTGTATTTAAAATATTATATGATAAACTTGAGACTAAAACTATTGAATAATAACAAAAATATTGTTACCGAAATGTTACTAGCATTACATATATTGTGTAATATATTTTAATAAATATGTTTCAAAGTAAATGAAAATCGATTTGGGCATATATTATAAAAGCAATTAAAATGTGTATTTTTATTTTTTTCAAAAAAATATTTTAGTTCCAAAAAAAATAATTAAATAATATAAAATAAAAATAAATATTTACCTTTTAAATAACTTTTAGTTTCAAATTTTTGAAAATACGTTCTGCTTTACTAAAAAAGGAAATAAAAATAAAACGAAACGCTTGATAAAAAATCCATTTTCACATTGATATGGAACACAAGTCAATATTTTGTCGGTGTTGAATTTTGTCACTTAATGTGATCGAATCTTTGTCAAGCTTTTAAGCACGACTCGTTGTGCAATCGTATTACGTACATAACATTGTTCAATTCTTTCAATGTAATGTTTAGTCCACGTCACACTCGCAATAATAATAATTTATTTCTCAAGACGACAACACGCAACCGCGCACGTATTGGAAATTGCCTATATTATCATTTGCACGTGTGTAATAACTTGAGATCGATGAGTTTTGATGAAAAAAAATAAACAATCGATTTCCCATATGGATCCCTTCATGGTAATTTTACGCATTACCCATCATACGAAGTATGTGTAGAAAAATCTGTTAAAGAAATGGGACTTGTAAGAGTGCCATGCCTTCTCTTTGACACGAATTATTTTAGCCGTTCCCTAACAAGTTCATATGTCAACGATTATCGATTGAATCGAATCCGCACGATGAATATGAGTGTAACTTTTTTCCTGATTATTTGTTAGTAGGTACTGTAAATAGAATGCCGTATTTGTATCAAATAGTGCAATAACGCATTTCCATGCTTTGTCTAGATCTAGTATCGGAATACTTTAAGGAATTGATAGACTGGTTTTTAATAAAAATGAGTGGTACGTAGCTATAATAATGTACGATCTGTTAATGTTTACCTTAGACATTTTGTCTTGAAAACTAATCTATATAATTATACATTGTTTGTATGATGTGTTTTATGTTATATCATGTAGACAACGTGTTAACAGTACAAATAATATTTATAATTGTTATCATTATTATTATTATTACTACTACAAATAACTTACGAGATACAGAGATAAAAAACAAAATATGATATAGTTTCAAATAATCGACGAGAGGATAATATATATATATACATTTTACATTGATCGGATACCGTTAGATTTTCCAATTGAATTGTACAATCGTGATTTTTTTTTTTGTAATCGAATCGTACAGAACAATTGTAATCGATAACGTTGTCTAATTACGTTTTTATTATGTCATCAAATCGAGAATCATCTTTCTTAGTGTTCACTCGTAGTTAACAAACTATCCGTCTATTTTTGTTTTCCAGGTAAATCTAAATCATTCACGTCTCCGACGGAGTATTGTGAGCAAGTCGATTTCGATGACAATTTCCAGAATAATTACGAAGACCTGTGGTTTATGTAACTCTACACGTTGTTGCGCTGTTAAAATATTCTCCGCTGTTACGAAACCGATCGATTACTAATCGCGTTTTGATTATAGATAGACGAAATAACGCAATGTTAAAAATACGTCGCTAATCAATAAAAAAATAAAAAAAAACAAACAACTCGTCATTTACTACGTCGTTATTGGACGTCGATCGAATCGAGTGTTTTTTCAACGATGTTTGTCGTTATATTCGATTTTCGAATTGGTCCGCGTCTACGCGCGCCGGGCCGAGTGTTGTTCGAACGCACAATTCAATCGTAGTAAACCGTTACAAATCAACCGTTAAACGTGACCATCGCTACTGTTAAGAAATCGGTCACGTCACCGGTGGGACAGGCCACGGTCCGCGGACGCACGCAAACATCTTGTCGTCGAGTCGAGTCGTCAGGTCAAGTCAGTTTGGGCCTCAGGAATTCGCGTCAGGAAACGTTCGTGTTCACGTTCACGAACGTGTTTCTCCCGTTCGCTTTTGTGAAACCGTATGACGAACGGCGGCGAACAAGAGCTACCCGACACAGACGATGATGACAATAGATCATCGGTGATTTCCGCCCGTCGTCTTCACGATAACAACAACAATGGCGGTTAGCGCCGACTATTATCATTATTATTATTATTATTATTATTAGACGGTCTGTCCGCCGTCGATTGTTGTACCGTCCGTGTTGTCTCCCGGCCCTTTTTCACACACGGCAACCGTTTACACGGATGATAGACGTTTTTAGATGATACACGGTTTTCTTACGGTTTCATAGTCGTGGTACTCGTGCCCACGAGTTAATATCAACAATGTGTATAGTTATTATACAAAACATTACAGCCAATGTTTAAATATATTTACTTGAATTTATACCAGCCAAAACCGATATTTTTGATTATAAAAAATAAATTAAACACGTTAACTTATTTAAATTATTTTTTTTTGCTCGTCGTCGCAATTAATTAAAGATCACTATTCGACAGTCCGTACACACCGTCTTTCCGAGCCTTCTTTGTTTCTCAATCCTGTCTTCATTATACGTAACAGATGTTTTATCCGACAATACCGGAATACTTTCTACAAGTGAGATTAATAAACCGACGTCCACAATATATAATCGCGTGCGCTCGTAGAACAGACGCAACGAAATGACGGAAATCGCAGCAAATATTAATCGATTGCGCCGTGTACGTGTGAACGGTATCGTATAACACAACGCCATTACTGATACGTGACGGAACTTTGATCCGCGCGGACTTGTACGGACGCCGCAACACGGACGCGGCACGGTCGAGATAACGTGTGAAACCTTCCACAGATAACCTAACATTAGTCGAAGAACCGTGTGTGTGTGTGTGTGAAAAGGGCTTCCGACGAGCGCGTTACGCGTTTAAATTGCAAAAAAAAAATCCGTACGATCCAGTTTACTGTGCCGGCTCGTTACACGGGACACGGCTGTGAAAAAAACGCGATCGTTCCGTCCCCGGTACCCGGAGGTTAGGTCTATTTTTTGTTCTTTTTTTCGCAAAGGAAATTCGCTCGGATTAATCGATCTAGAGTAAAATTATCGTTAAAATCACTCCGGGTACGAAGTTATCGGGAAGAATTCAGTTAAAAAAAACAAAAAAACCACTCGAGAAAATTACACTCACAACGCGTGTGAGAAACACGACAAGTTGTCAATGTTCGGCAACTAGAAATCAATAAACGTCGATTTCGACGAGTTTTCGTACCGTTGTCGTCGAGTCCGCTTGTTTCGTGTTGATTGCGTTGGCCCGCGGTACCCAATAATGAATCCGTTCGTTATTGTCTTTACAGTCATATATCGACTTGGACAATTCGTTTATTATTATTACTTTCACGTCAGCTTGCGTCTCTGTTGGGAAGCGTACGTTGTTGTGTACGCGTTAGAAAATTTTTTTTCTCTTTAACGAGTTGCTGAACATTATATCTAACTCTCACTAGTCGAACACGAGAAGTTCAATAATTTTGTGTCATTCTTATCGTTCTCGCTTTGAGAACCGAATTCAACTAAATTCTCATTTATTTATTGATTTTTAATTTACGAGGGTTGATTTTAACTCTCGTTTTGTTACCTTTATTATTTGACGAATTACAGTATTAAAAAAAAAAAAAAAATTTTTTTAATGTATTAATTTGGTAATGACTAGATTGCGCAAATGTTTAAAACGCGAAATCACAAAAAAATTATACACAATAACCGCGTATACGCATTTCGACAACTACGTTGTCTTATCACATTAAGAATGAAATCGGCGTCATCTATCGCGGAACAACCGTCTTGATGACCACGGTCCGTCATCCGACTCGTCAAAGACGTATTTCCTGTATGTCTTTCATCCATTCTGTTCACTCAAAACAAAACGTAATCGAATAAAATCGAATTTGGTTTAAAAAAAAAAAAAAAAATTACAGTATTACACGTGGTGGCCACAAAATAATACGTACACGAGAAGACGCGCGATATAATATTATCGCCGCGGTATATTTTATCACTGTAATAAAGCGCGCGTATCACCGATCAGATAACTAACGTAGTTATTCAATAACAAAAAATAATACGAAGGAAAATCCGTTGGAAAATGTCTAAAAAAACATTACGACAAGGCCATGAGAGAGGTTAATTCAACTCTCACTTTCCCCCCCCCAACAAAAGTAACCCGAATTGATTCGATTGATGTTGTCGTAAAAACCGATATGTGTAACGTTGAAATAGATTTTCATTAATAACAGTACGGTAATCAGGCGCGGTTAAATTTTTTTATTAGTATCGTTTTATAATTCTAACCCTAATATCTATGATACTATATAGAAAGACGATTTAAAATGAAATTGATACCTCTTTTTATCAAAGCGCATATAATTGTTTTCGTACATGTATTGCGGTTTGATTATTGAACGATACGTGCGAACCTTAAAAACCGATGGGTCACACATAATAAAATATACCTGCAGTACGGGCTCTTAAATATCTCGAACATCTCCGTAGAGGACAATGAATTGTTCCGATAGCAGCCGCGCAACGGCCAGAGCGATTCGACATTCGATAAAGACGCAAAGACCGAGTTTATCGTTTTATTTCACGGTGAGACGCTGACGGAGTGTTAAATATTTAACAGTCAAAGCGTCCAGAACACGATTTCACTCCAAATTATGTTGCCGGTCAACTCGTTTTTGCCGAACAAGTAGACGACGGCAAAATTCCAAATACGCGTCGTCGAATTACGGCGGCAGATGGGTCGGCGACGGTGGGGGAAGGCGGCGGCGGCGGCCGGCCGTTCGTTATCAGTAGTGTTATCGGCGCGGCGCGTATCACCACGTCCTGTGCGGTTTTTTTTGCTCGTCGTGGCCGTCTATCCCGTCGTGAGTTGTCCGGCGGTGACGGCGCGTGTTTTTATTATCGATCGGGCGACTTTTTCTCCCCCCCGCCGTCGTTTTCGCGTGTCCCGCGGTGTCGACGACATTAATTCCGATGAGAACGCGGTCTGTTTCGCGTGATCAGCTCGTGTTGATTCCGAAAAATGGTGTCCGGTTCAAATTCAACGTTCTTGCAGATCGGCGTTACGAACGCGGTGGACGTGAACTACACACGCACACGCCGTCGACCGATGGCCAGTTCCAGCGTTGGCGCACGGTAAAAGAAAACGCCATCGTCGATCGATACGATCGTACGGACGCGGACGGGCCTGGAATGGCGTTAACACCAGTGCACGCATTGTCGTGTTGGACATGAAGGTTTTCATTTATTATCGTGCCGCCTTCGGTCTTAATATTGTTCATTTCCCACGTTTGTACGTAACGCGTATTGTCGGATACGTAAATAATTATCGGAATCAATTTGGAATATGATTCGTTACGATAGTTCAACGGATCCAGTTCACAGCGTAGAAGCTGGAAAACGTTTTTCTCAAATGAATTCCGCCTGTTCAAGTAATAAATACCGTAGATAAGTAGTTTTTAAATTTAACATCAACATTGCTAATGTTTCTTTTTACACAGTTGTTCGATCGTTGAAAATGCTTATCGAGTGGTGTATAACAAATCACGTTTTGTTTCAACATTATTCACACGATTGTAATACCGTTCATGTGTCAATGCGATTATTTTGAAACTACTATTAGAATTTCAATTAAAAAATCCTTGTGGATTAATTATATATATTTTTTTTCATATGTTCGCGCTTGTTGCAATTGTAATACAACTATGTACAAAGATATATCATAATTAATATTCATGTAAAAACCAGAAATCATTCAACATTAACCGATTAAATGAAAAAAAGGTATTAAAATACATAGAAATTCATAAACAATATTATTACTTTTTTTTTTGAAATGTTTAAAAAGAAGTATATTAGTGTGAGTTACAGAATTTGAATAATATTTTATAGGAAAATATTGATGACGATTGATTTGTAAACGAAGAAAGATCGGTGCAGCGGACCATTTGTCGTTTCACACGGGCCAGTCGCAGAAATACGAGAAACACTGCGCTCTAGCTTACAGGTTAAATTAATATTGTATTCAATTCAGAAATAATATGAACATTTTCAAATCCAACTATGACTTTTGGATTATCGTAGATCGTTGATATGATATGATGAAATTAAATAATATCATAATATTGTTTTTTCAGAAATTACATCGGTTTATGGAAAAAATCATCTCGCTTATTAACTTCAGGACGAAGTCTGGCCGCCAACACGAGACGAGGATTGACCAACGCACGTGCCCAGCAGTAATTCAACTGCTCCACGACTCTCACAAGCTATCCGGCGTCTCAAATGTCGTGGAGGACGTATGACTTTGTACACGATTCTTGAGACCAAGACCGGGGACACTTCACCGGGAGTGATAACGCCACGCACATTCTGTGTATATATATATATGTTTATGTGTAATTCTTGAAATTAATTGTAAAGAGACCGTTGGAACTCTTGTTAAAAATTATTTTTATATTAGACCGAATGCGGTTTCGCGTACTCTGTATTTAGTCACTGAAACGGGTTTCATAAAACAAAACCGAAAAACATGTATATATATATATATATGAATAATAACGTACAACGGTCGTATAGGAGGCGTTAGGTTCTTATTATTTATCGAATACTGGATAAGGTTTACATTAAATAATTGTTTTTTTAACCAGTATGCGTTCTTAAATTATGTTTATTTTTTTTTTTGTATATATGAGGTTGGGTAATGAACAAATGAAAATTTGGTCGAAAAACGTTTTGCACGATATGAAACACGAAAGTCGAATGTTGGAAACGTTCAACCCGTGAGTGTATGGGTAGACGTTTGGACTTGGTTCTCCAGCAAAAGGGATGGTTTAAATCGTTTTCCAACTAGTACAATACGAACGTAGACACGTTGTGTGTCCAACATATATGAGTTTTAGATTTTTTTTTTCCAAGATACGTGTTTTCAAAGTAGAAATGACCCCTACGCCGGGGTGACGATAAGTCAACCATATGAAACCTATGTAAGATCTGTACGAAAATTACAAAAACTGTACAGTGGCGTTACGATGAAATATGTTTTCCAGTGTGTGGCTAAAACCCAAATGTTATATTTGTACGGATAGTACGATTGTTGTACGTCGACGTTATCGACACTGTTTAACGGGCACTTTAAACTGTTAAACCGTTTAAAGTAATGCATGGTCGGCAGGGACGTACACAGGGTGGTGTTTTGGGTGTTCGAACACCCCCCAAAATGTTTGGTTATTTACTTATTCAATTTTAATATTATATTATACGGATTATGTTATATTATTAGACAGGTTTAATACTACATTATGTTTGTGGACCACTGGCTAAAGCAATATAAAAATTCGTATACTTATTAAAATAAAAAGTTCTAACTTTCAATCGATGATTTTCAAAATCACCCCCCAAAACTTTTTTCTGTGTACGTCCCTGATGGTCGGTGTTCGAAGTCGTAACAAATTTCAACGGTTGACGAAATTTCGGTTTTTAAAGTCCGGTACAACGATCGACGTACGACCGTTTCAACATTTGATTCGTATACATTTATACGACCGTATTCGGTTAACATCAGTGGCGGCACCGGACATTTTTTCTAGGGGGGGGCAAGATCATGGAATTTGGTGAAAATCCGTCTATACGGGTTTAATGTAAATTATTGAAATACATGGAAAATACTGTATTATTAGCGTTTTCCGATAAAATATAATCAATTTCGAAATCAAATTAAATGGCGGTGTATTCTGTGGCGTGTTATCTAAACGAGTGCGCGTAAAAAAAATACGACGAGTCACACAGGCGAAACACATGAAACACAGCGAATACATAAATACTTGAAATTTGAATTTTCGTTTGTTCTTCAACAGGTGGGGCAAAACCAAATTTGGGTAGGGCGCTTGTCCTGGTTAACATCCGAAAAGTTCATGTTGACCGCCGCGTCGAAAGTCACTATATCATTTACCCACGTGCGTTCGACCGTCAGCGATGACGCGCGTCGTGAACGAATTTTTCATTCGAATCCATTTCTCGATGTCGGTTTTTTTCCTACCGTCACGCGTTTCGTTTGGACGGTCGCGTTTCGTTTGACGTCTAGGTTAGACCGGACTCCAGGGAAATCGAATTACGTCCGAATAAACCCGAACCCAAAACAAAAACGGTTTTGACACGTCACAGCGTTTGTTGCGCCGGATAGATGACGTTTTGATGACGGACCGTTGTTTATTGTCGGATCGCGGTTCCGTCCGGATGAGGACGGTTCCCATCCACGTGCTCACGTCAAATTGCGGTCGCGTCGGGCGGGTTCAGTTGAAACGATGGTCCGCCAAACGCGCCGACGTCAGTCACGGATCCAGAACTCAAATTTGCCGGGGGGGAGTGGGGTCATTTTTTCAAAAGACAAAAAGATTATACACAATATATAATTATTATTGTAATTTATCGACTAAAATTTGAAGCTCGTTTGATTATTGTAAATTTTTTCAACTGAATGACAACGTTTGACAATCTTCTTTGTGTTGTTTTCGCAAATCTTGAAATAACGATGTCATTAACGTCGATGGCTATATCTTCGTGGTTGTTGAGCAACGCAAGACCGGCGAGGCGCTCGTCTTAGAAAACGATCGCTACGTATAGTTTAAGAGTACACGTTATTACGAAAATTTAAATTGCAATTTATGCGTATGTCGGCTTTCGCGTAAACGTAAAGGACCTGATGGTTTTTTCGGGGGGGGGGGGGGTGGTCATGACCGCGCGTGGTCGACCAACGGTGTTTTCAACCGTTTCGTTATTACCGCGTGCAGTAGCGGATTTTCAAAAACAGTACATCAAATCAGTATAAAAAAAAGTATTGTAGTGTTTTTGTTACTGGAATATGGATCACTACGGAGCGGGCGAAGCGATTTAAATTTAAACCGGGATGTTTCACATCTCGACTATTATTACAGTCGTTGTTGTATTTCCTGTTATATTTGAAACCTATTTTGCGCCGTGTGATCACTCGCGGACAGTGGCATTGTCGTACTTGTCTGACCGAACTTCTTGACGCTTTTTGAGTTCATTATTTCGTCGCGTTGTATTAGGTCTTTTTTTTTTTTATGAAAATTCTTGTTACGTTATTCCGTCATGTCTGCGGTCGGTTTATGTTTTCGCGCTCTTGACGTTCGGCATCTCCGTTTACGTGGATTTTGCTAACGAATTCATTCGAAATGTTTTTGTTTCCCGGTCGCGTGGCGCAGAGTGTTGCAAATAGTACGTTCGAATCGGTGGACGGCATCGAGTACACGGGACGGCTTGTGATTACAATGATGGTGATTTTTTCCAAATTTTCTCTTTTTTTTTTTTTTCTTCTTTTTTAGCCGGTTTACGTTCCGACGCGTATAATGTTGTTGGTTCAGGTGCTGATCAAATGTCGGTTTCACTTCCGTACACACGTGTCTACGAGCGTCACAATCGTACAGCATGATTTTATTTATTAAAATATAATTTGAATTTTTTGAAATCCAATGGATTTCCCTCAACACCGGCATGTGTTCCGAGTCAGAAAAATGATGATTTTCTTGCAGAAACGTGGTTGGGTAATCAACAAACGAAAATATGGGATTTGAAAGTTTGACGAGTCCAGCTCGTGAGTTTATCCTGACGGGCTAAAGTGGGCTTAACCTTCCGTGCCGTTGTGGATGTAGTGAACGTGAAGCAATTTAATGAAATAATTGTCTGAGGGCATACGGTCTATATCGGCGCGAGCGGGCACATTTGGAACATTGTGTTGTCCCCGCCGATGGCTTTTCTCTGTTTTTCTATAGTTTTTCTTACCACTCGGATAATAGTGTTTTATAAACATTTTTCTTTCTATTATGTTACGTATGTAAATTGACGCGTTGTTAATAATCTTTCTACAAAAAAAACTGTTGTAATTTCAAGTTATTTCTATTGTGCCCTTTTATTTGAAATATTTCTGACCCAAATATTTTGTTTGATTTAGACGAGTGAAGCGATTTCAGTTTAAATCGGGATTTTCACGTCTTGGATTAACATTATAATTATTATGGATCGGACTTGTATTTCTATTCTTTTCAATAGATCGTTACGATTATTTATCATATTTATATATGTTCTGGTTTGTCTAAGTTGAATGTATTCCTTTCAGAGAGTGGAGTTAATTTTTTAATTGTACTTTTTCTCATTGTATTTCGTTAGCATTCGATGAAGTGTATTCGTCTAACTGAGCGGATACTTGATCGAATAGTCCCTTCGTTATTTTGTTGCGCGGTATTATTCTTCTCATAATTCGTGTTGAATTTTTTGTGCCTATGATTAATTTGTTATTTTTAACTTCCTTATGAACATGTGATCTTTCGGCAGCCGAATTCGTACGAATGTTTACTCTGTATGTCTCGAATGTCTATATGTCATTGTTTATACGATTTATATAGCACTAACATGAATTTTTAATTTTCTAAAATTTTCTAAAACACGTTCGGCAAAATATGAATTCGGACCGGCTTTTTGAAACCGTGTTGTCTGTATTTAGCTTTGAAATTCCTATTAGTTTTTCCAGTAAAATTTAATGTGTATACGAGTGTATACAAATAACGCGCAATAGCTGATGATCGATCGCATAACATGTTATTAGTGCTGCGGCGTGTAGGCGTGTGTAAGATTCATAATTGTTTCGTGCACTCGATCGGATTCACGCGAAAACGTTCCGTTTGAGGCATTTCTAATCAATATTAAGTAGGCAATTTTCGGATCACGAGTATGTGACTGTTGAACGTTTAACGAGTTCTAATAATTTTCAGAATTAGATTAAGTTTAATTTAACGTCTAAAATGTTAAAACAAATTTTTCGTTTTTTTCACTATTGATTGTCATTAAATTAACAATTATTTGTTTTGACTCGTAATATGATATAAAATAAAATAAAACTTATAGTATAAAAGAACTCGTGTAATATAAAACACTGTTATTGGTGATTAATACGACGATGATTAATTCTTGAACGTCTGAAAAGACGCCTCGTGCGTAAATAATTGTCTACGATAAATTATCATTTATTATGTCGAAGAACGTATCGGTGACTGTTTGATCAACTAAACAAATACTACATTATTTGGGGGGGGGAAGGGAGGGAGGGAGGGCTGTTGTTTACTCGAAACCATCTTTTGTCGATATTCGTATGGGACATCAACAGAGAACTGTAGTCGAATACTACTGTAAAACCACATAACTATAAGTTATAACACGAAGATTACAATCATGATTTATACGAAAACTAATCGTTTTTTAACTCTAACAATAGTTTTAATGTTTATCGTCGAAAACACGTATGCCGCCCAATGTAAGTATGGTTAATAATATTGTTTTATATGATCGCGTATTTCAAACATGTTGAGGTTATGTGTATAATATAATAATTTTTTTTACACCTAAAATCTAGACGACAAAACTTGATCGCTTTAAGCGACACGAGTTTACTACACTTTTCTGGGTGGTTGTTAAATCGGTTTTCGGTATATTAGTTGAAACTGTGTTTGGGACGACGTTGATATTCAAATTTTTAATCATGTGTTCTAGTAAACGTACAAAAAAGAAATGTTTAAAAAAAAAAAAAACGTGAAGTCTACACTCGCTACACATCGAACACACATATTTGACCATAAAAATGTCTTCAAGTCATGTTACACGTATCGAGAAACGAATACAAAATACACGATTTAACTATGTCAGTTGATGACGTCATCAGTGCTACAAAATTCACGATATAACCACGCAATCTGGTGATGTCGTCAAGAGTTACAAAAAAAAAAAAAAATGCGTCACTCAAACTTTTACAAACATCCGGCCAAACGATATTTTCATTTCAAAATCTTTTTTTTTTTATATTAAATTATATGTAAATTATTTTTTATAAACAATAAGTGCAATTGAGGAGTCGAGGAGTTGTTGAGGCTACAGACTTATATCGAGACTTATATCCATCGATAGATCTTCAAGACATAGAGTAGTAGGTGTTAGTCGGCTAGAAGGCACCATTTTCGTTTAATGCGTTTTCCTAAGATAGTGGAAGTGGGTAGATAAGAAATAAGGGGATTTGAGTGGTCGGATAGACTGTTGAGATCTTTACGTAGAATATTATTTGTAACGTAGTACGGCGCTTTAAATATATGGCAATGACATTTAGATTGAAAAGTTTGGGTTTCGTTAATGTTTGAGTATTTGGCTGCTCCTCATAGTTATATACCGTAAGCTCATATTGGTCTTAGTAGTAGTTTGTCGTGAAGACTGACGTCTTAAGAGTAAGTGATCTTGATCACGGTGGAGACCACGGTAAGTAACATTTTGGGTAGATGGTATTGGTAGGTTATTGGTATGGATAGTCGGGAAAGTATTTTGTTTGAGTGTGAATGTACAATGGATAAATATCATTTATTCATTAACTTTTATCCTCCATTTTTTGTACCAGATTGAAAGTAGTTTAAGTGTCGTTGGATAAGGTTAGAGGCCATTTATGAGACAGAGTTTGAAGGCCTCGAAAAGCCTTGTCGACAAAAAAGTCATCAAGAGTAGTATCGGGGTACCGGGTTGATGTGAAGTAAATACGTTAAATAGTAATGGAGCTGTAACGGCACTTTGCGGTACTCCGGCGAGGATTGGGTATATTCTGGATGTCGATGAACCTGAGCGTACGGCGAAATGCCTAAGTATGATTTAGATAATAAGTAAAATAAGGGGGATGATTGATCTAATCTTGAAAAGAAGGCCTTTGCGCCAGACCCAATGTATACATTTATATGTCTTTATTGAATGATTATTTATAAAAATATTGAAATAAAATTAGCATACTGATTAATAATAATAATATATTTGTTTTTTAAATTTTAGCTTGTATTGGTAAGATTATTAAATATCTGTTAAAGACATAATCATGTACAGGCATAGCTGTAGTCAGGATTTTAGGCGATTACAGGGGACGACGAGAGAGACATGATCTATGAATGTTATCAGTTACAAATTCATTATGGTTTCTAGTAGACTTTATGTACAACGAGCATTTAAACGATTAATAAGAACAGTATATTTGATTATATAACAAATTAATTAAAATAGAAGCTGTCGTTTAACGATGTAATACGTTGAAATGCGTATGTAATGAAAAACGCGAAAAGCGATTTCGAACCGATTTCATTTCTGTTGTGATGTGCAACTGTGTTAACGGAGGACCAAATGAGTGACGCGTATCATATTCGCCGTTTGATTACAATTGATTTGTAATAATGATTGGGGCCGTTCGTACACACTAAAACACAATTATAGTTTTTGTCGTTGATCGTCGACGCTTTTCGTTTACACGTCAATAATAATAACGATAATAATTATTTAAGGACGTTTTGGACGTCGTTAACGTCGTTTGTAATATAAGGTCTAGTCGTCAATCGCGACTGTGTTTCCAACTGTTTTAATGTACATAAATTTACGTTTATGATTGTCTAGAACAACTCACAGATACTAATCGCTTTTCCCGTAAGCATTATCGTCCGTTCACGCTAAACATATATATATATACATGTCCTAATGATATTCAATCGAACGTGATACATTTGTATACCGAAATGTCTTGTACACAGAACCGTGTTTGTAGTGTTTTGCGTCGTAGAATGGACGCCATTCGCGCAAACATATACGTATTATATAGACGGGACAAATGTATTGCGCGGCGTTTGGTCTGACCCAGTGGTTCCCAACCGGTGGTCCGCGAGGCATAAAATAATGTCTAAAAACGATGGCGGTCCGTGACGTAGTGAAAGTTATCATCCAGGCGGTCCGTAGTGTCAAAATGGTTGGGAACCACTGGTCTAACCGTTCGCACGTTTATTTCAGTGGCTACAAAACAATAATAAATATCATTGCGTTTTTTTATTTCTCCGAGCAGCTAACGCGAAAGGCGTGGACGCGTTTAGATACGCGTATAATTACAGTGAGCACTTTGAAAACAAAACATAATGATTTGTGAACATGTAGATTTACGTTATTTCGATAAACACGTTAAATCGATACAATCACACGCACGCGCGTTTGTAATATGCTAATCTCGCGTTGATTCGAACGGAGAACACGGCCACAATGTGTTTATGTCGAAATCATTTTTTTTTTTTTCCAGTTCTTTTGTCCGAAACACGCGGAAATGATAACGGTAATTTCTTTTGTCCTCGCCGTTTCTGTAAATACGGCATCCTTCAAATGATGTATACAGTTATTTTACATTGCTATTTTTGTTTTTCGTCTGTAATACGACTCCGAACTATCTATTGTCGATCGAAACGAAATTTGGTAAAAACGTAAATGTTTTTTTTTTTTTTTAGAACATTTCCACAATTATTTCTTAAAACTCTTAGACGCTGCCTGTACGTGTATGTAACGTTATTTTCAAATAATTCACTACATGAACAACTAATCGAAGCATAACGGATATTACCGTATACGTTTTAAATTTAAAATAAATTCAAACTTTCTCAGTATTCTCCGAAATCGATCAAAACGATATGTTTGACTGTCCGGTGACTTGGTGCATCAAAAAACTAAAAGGTTCGTAATCATCATTATTAAACGTGCGTCGACTTTGTTTATTTTACTGTATAATATTTAACGTGCGTTAACGTTTCGTTACAACACGTCACGGTCTCGAATTCGGACACGGGTGAAAATGTCCGTCGGTCGAATAAAAAGAATATTTCCACATAAGTTAATGCAATCAAAATCCAGAACGAACTATTAGTATCAGAATTTGTAAATTGTAGCCAATGAATCCCCCGAGTCACAATTGTATTCGTTCTATCTAATATCAATAAATTATAAAATTACGAATCGAGGTTGGAAAACGAAACGGTTAAACATTTTACTGAAAACATACATATTTTTGTCTTCGTAATAAGTAAAACACCAATATCGGTTGAAAGACCGACGCGTCGGTTCAATAATATATATATATTGGCAAAGCAACAAACTTTTATTAATTTATACATGCCTAATATTCGTCAGACAAGTTTGATGTATAATTTTAAACCGGTTAAAAATCAAACAATTGATAACATAAGAAATTAAAAAATATGTATTGCTGTGATTTTATAAATATGTTCTCCTATAATATTCAATGTGGCAAACATCAAATGTGTTTCACTAGAAAACCGAAAATTACAATTGATAACAAATTTAGGTACATATAGTTATTTCTGGAGTGGATTATCAAATATAAATCAATAATTGAATATGGATTTTGGATTATAGATTATGATAAGTAGGAAATAAATGAACATTTTAGTGAAAATCGTGTTATATCATGACTTGTGTAAAAAATACTAACGATATTAATATGTGTTATATTAGAAAATTTGCTGAAATTGACAAGAGAGGAAAAAAATATTATAGCGACAAACTGCGAAGGTATGCGTACCCGTTAGTAAAACGCGCAATATTGTACGTTATATAAATAAAAGAATTGTAAACATTTTAAAAAATCTATAAAATTGAAATTCGACGAGAAAATGTGTACGTTTCTATACGTACGGTGCACGACCGGGAAAGACATTTTCGTGATAGATAGTGTTTGGCGGAGGGCATGCAACTCGACAGAGAGACATTCGGACTTTCGGATTTAGTTGTTTAAACACGGTGTCGATGCGCACAATATGATTATTGCACTTTATACATATAATAATTATTGAAAATTAAAACATTTTCTAGAAATTATGGCTAAAGGGGATGTGATTATAGGTAAGAACCTGGCGGACACGGGGAACGTCAGTGAACGAAAACGATAACAATTTTAACGATTATACGAAATTGTTGAATTTTTCGTGACGTATGAATGACACGCCTATTTCCTAACGCGTGTTGTTGGAATAATTTGCAAAACGAAATGATTAATTAAAAAGTTGACAAAACGTACACATTTCCAGATGTCACGGACACCGAATGCTCTTTTGAAAACGGATATACGAATTTCATCAGTGAGTACACGTAAATGTATACGACGCGTTTTGTACGGTGTTTTTATTAGCGGCGTGTTTGGCACGTGATGTGCTCCGACTTTGGGAATTATGGCGTCTCCGGCGTATCGTGCGCAAACGCGGTTCAGAAATTCGACCGACAGCCGATTTGTTTTCGTGGACCAGTGCAAACAGTTGCGAAATCGTTGTTACACTTAAGTCTATGAGCCCGAAATCACAACGAATCGCGCACTTTACCACGTTGTCGTCGTCGGCGCGAGCTACCGAACCGTCGGAAGCCCGTGTGTACGCCCGCGTTCATGCGGTTTTCATCTCGTTAGAACCTGCACAAAAACTGAGATACGCGGACGAAGCGCATGGTTTTCAGCGATTTCGGGCTTATAAATTTAAGCAGTCCGCCACGGTGTAGTTGGTTGGCTCATCAACTTACTCGGAGTCGCCGTTGGCCCGACGGTATGTAGCAATATTTATATTCGGAAGCAATATTTGACGAAATCGGTCGAGCGTTTCGAGAGATTACCCCGAAAAAAAAAACACGCACTCAGTTGCACCGACGCTACAAATACCGTAACGTTAAATACTCGTTCGACGCGAAAGCTAAAATTTTTCGTGACAAGTATACAATTATTCGTTTGCACAGTCTCGGAATTTATAAAACAAACGAATATGGATAAAATCCTTTATTTGTATTATCGTAGATTAATAATATTTCTAAATTAATATTACCCTATGGCCTAAATGAACGATTGAAAACAAATCGAATCATATCTTATCGTCTTGAAATATAACTTCATTTTTTGTTAACTATAACTGTATTTGTTTAAAAGTTTGCAACATTTCAAATAAATAAAATTATTATTACTACAAACTACACTACAATTTGTTACTATAATTGTTACTATAATTGTTCGTATAATGTAATGGATTTTACACATTTTAATGAGATCTAATAAATGTATATTTAATCAAACCTATTTATACACATGTAAACTTATTGTCAAATATAATATTTAACTTTTTTTTCCTTGTAAATTAAATAGTGAATTCGGATAGCTCCGAAGGTATGTTAAAACAGTATATGCGTATATAATTCTTATGTAAAGATTACTTTAGTTCTGTTTATGACACCAAGTTGTTTACCGAGGAATGGATTACGCTTTGAGTTAACATTATTTATAGTGCCGTTGAAAATAATTGTTAATAGTTTAAAAACCAAAAATATTTCTAAAATAATCTTTAACAAAGGGGTTTTTTTTTTGTTCGTACTTAAATATTCCACATTTTTCAAATACTAACATACAGGTTATCATGAATTAAAAATTAGAGTTTGGTCTGACCGTTAAGCAATAAGACATATGATTAGTAAAGTAAATTGTACCTCATATTTACAGATCAGAAAATTATGATCATACTTAGTATATTGTTAAACCATACGATGTGTAATAACTAATAAAGGTGAGACTATAGTATTAATATTTTTATTATTTTTCCGTCTGTTGAATTTTTGATAGAGGGAGAAATAAAATCGAGTAAGTAACAATATTATTTCTAAAAGGAGTTGAAAAAAAAATTATTTTCAATTCAAACAAATTGCGTTTGAAATACTTTATTGAAAAATAGCAAAAATATTTAAATACTTTTTTATCAAACACTGAACGACACCGACAATTTATAGTAGACTGTTTTTATATTATTTAGATGAGAAATATATTCGTTTTTGTCTGATTATGATTTAATGGAATACGTAACTGTGGTGGGTAATTGAACTACAATGATAGCGAAAATGATAAATTGATATTCGGCCAGCGCGCAGATATAGTTGATTGAACAATTACACCACAAGTCAAACATTGAAGGGAAACTATCAGGGCGTTGAGAAAAAATAACACGATCGAGACCCCATTTATATCTGTTTGTAAATCACAGGTTAAATTAAAAAATTTACCATTTAGTACAAAACAAATAAGAATATTATCGTGTTCAACTTAAATGAATGATTCCAAGTGTTATCAAGTGTTATTCGACACGGTCGCTGATCAGACTCGTAGACGATCAGTGTAGTAAATTATACCTTATACTCGTAGGACACAAAACCAAGATCATACTAAATATATTGTTTAGCTATGCGATGTGTAATAATAACTTGTAAAGTTTCGACTACTGTATTGATATTATTCCATCTGTCGAATCTCTGATAGATGAAGTGATAGGTAAGTAATAACATTACTTCTAAAAAGATTTGAGGAAAACAAATCAAATAATTTGTAGTCGATATCAACAAATTGTATTTAAAATATTATATGATAAACTTGAGACTAAAACTATTGAATAATAACAAAAATATTGTTACCAAAATGTTATGAGCATCGCCAACGGTGTAGATACGTATTGTGTAATATATTTTATTAAATATGTTTCAAAGTAAATGAAAATCGATTTGGGCATATATTATAAAAACCATTAAAATGTGTATCTTTATTTTTTTCAAAAAAATATTTTAGTTCCAAAAAAATTAATTAAATAATATAAAATTAAAATAAATATTTACCTATTAAATAAATTTTAGTTTCAAATTTTTGAAAATACGTTCTGGTTTACTAAAAATGGAAATTTAAATAAAATGAATCGCTTGATGAAAAATCCGTTTTCACATTAATATAGAACACAAGTCAATATTTTGTCGGTGTTGAATTTTTGTCACTTAACGTGATTGAATTTTTGTCAAGCTTTTAAGCACGAATCGTTTTGCAATCGTATTACGTGCATAACATTATTAAACTCGTTGCGATGTATTGTTTAGTCCACGTCACCATCGCAATAATAATAATTTATTTCTCACGACGACAACACGCCACCGCACACGTGTTGGAAATTGCCTATATCATATCCGATTAGAAGAAGTGCGTTTACGGTCCCATTAAAATCGCAGTTAAAAAAAATATGATATATTTCATTAAAAATAACAATTGATTTACAATCGAATAATATTCAGCCGCACGTTTTATTTATTGTCGTTTACAATGAGATGCAAAGGAAAACTTACACGTGTAGTGGTGATCGGCACGTGTAATAACCCGAGATCGATAAGTTTTTGATGAAGAAAAATCAAATCGATTCCCTATCCCTTTATGTGTTGCCCATCATATGACGTATGTGTAGAAAAATCCGCTAAAGAAAAGAAACTCGTAAGTGGGCAAGCGTTCTGTTTGAATCAGTTAAAACAATTACGTGTTACTATGCTTTGTTCAGATCCAGTTTCGGAATACTTAAAGGAATTGGGAGAATGGTTTGTGACTAAAGTCCGTGGTACGTAGCTATATAATGATAACCTATCAATTATTAATATTTTACCCGTTACATTTTACTGTGTAATTATTATTGATTTATTTGTACGATGCGTTTATGTTGTATTACGCGGACGAAACATCAACAATACGAACAATACTTATAGTTAGCACGATTATCAATTGTTATCGTTACACAAAACTTGCGAGCTACAGAGATAAAAAACGAAATACGATACGGTTTCGAATAATCGAAACGAAAGGACACCTTTTACAAAAACTTCCCATTCGCATCGTACAACCGTGACTTATTTGAATATCGGATCGTACGACGATTGATTCATGTGGAATCCGGTGTAGTGCGTGACGAACACAAGTCAATGGCGATCTACTCCGTTGTCGTCCGATAATGGCGTGTTCGAGAAATCATCCGACGAACGACGAATTCATCCCGTTCAGTCTCCGTTCACTGTCAATCGAACGTGTGTCGAGCGTAATGCACGTGATATTTATTTATTTATTTTTTTTTTTCCAGAAAAATCTTTGTCACTGCCATCTCCAAGAGGCTATTGCAACGTCGTCGAAGGTTTGGACTTGAACTTCTTGCCGATAAATCAATAATCCACGTGGACGCGTTGTTTGTGTAACTACGTTTCCTCGGGTCGCTCAAACACTGTTCGCACTGTCGTGTGATTAATTAATTTTAACCGTTATCGGAATGAATAATGTAATTGAAAAATTTGTAACGATTTTATGTTTGTCGGATCACGTGAAACGAGTCGATTAAAAACATTCATCTTCAATCGCGTATTTTTCATTACGGGTGTTGAGCAAATGGCGCATCACGTTTTGACCGAACACAATTATTCCGAACGTTTATCGTCGTTGTGTGATCAGGCGCGGATCCAAGGGGTGGGGGCGATCGCAGACTCTTGTTAAATTTTTTTATCAGTATCGTTTTGTAATTCTGACTCTTATCTATGATACTATATAGAAAGACGATTTAAAATAAAGTCGTAGCCATGGGATATTTCGGTGTATCGCATACGATTTCCAATAAAACGTTTTGGAAAATATTTTATTATTCGATGCGACAAAATGAGGATTAAAGTTGTTTTGATTAAGATGGCCCCCCCGTAAATAAGTTCTGGATCCGCGCCTGTGTGTGATGCTATTCGATTTTTGTTCGTTCGTATTTATTTACTGCCGTACGCCAAATGCAACGGCGGTACAAAAACGATTATTATTATCATCGATTGAATAGACAACGAAAGAAAACGAATAATCAAGAAAGTAAAAACAAAACCGTCCGGATCGACATCACATAATGATGCGCAACGACGTGCACACACTCCGCGTACCGTTTTATTACCGGGTTGTTTTATGTTTGATTCCGGACGAAAACATACGAACTGTCAGCATTCAGTCGAACGGACCCGGTACATCAACAGCACAACGTAGGACCGATGTTGATTACCGAGTTCAATAATAAATGTTTGAATGCGTTTTACGCGATTTTTCCAAAACAAAACCCCCACTCCCCCCCAAAAAAAAACAAATAAAAGGATTATCCAGTCAAGGACCGAACAGGTATTTTTCACGGAACCATAAAAATGATAAAAACTAGGACCGCCTTCGTAGAGTACGCGCTGCGCCCCGAAAGCAATCCGCGTTGCGTTGACGAATAACAATAATATACGTATACGCGCGCGCGGGAGTCGAATGTGACACGACGGCAAGACGGTGTTGTTACGCCGATGACGCGACTCGGTCGTCGTTGTACCGAAAAAATGGTCGCCGACCGTAAAAACAAACGCTTCACGCTTCGACCATCTCGTCTTCTCCTTCCCCCTTTCCTGAAACGATTCGGTTTACCGCGCCGGGGCCGCGTTACCGTGAATTCGGTGGGATTTTTTAAAATTTTTATGCGCCGAAACCATCGAGTCCCGGCGCACACGGTTTGAAATCAATGTTATCAACAGTGACGAGTTGTGATGATGATTACACGACGTTGTCGCACGAACGAGAAAAACACGGGCAGTTGGACGGGACTGACGGCCGTCACGACGGGCCACGAAACCGCGATTAGTTTTTCTCTAACTCCCGAAGCCGTCCCCTTACGCGCACCAACAACCGTTCGATCACCTGTTGTTCGTAACGTCGAATTGTTTACCGACAACCGTTTGATCAACTAAACGAATACCACGAGCATCGACACTCGTACCATATGATCCGAGGACCGCAGTCGACTGTGGGGCAACGGCAAATCAACCGTGAGTTATAACGATGGCGAACGTGATTTCTGCGGAACAACACTCGGTTTTCAACCGTTGCGGATAACTGTCGTGTTTGTCGAGAAATTCAACGCCACCAAGCGTGAGTACGGCCATAATATATTTCCAATGTACACGATGGCGCGACTTTTGAATGTGTTTGAAGTTATGCGCGTGTTAGAATGATATTTTTCACGAACCAGACGCGCATTTGACCGCTTCAAGTGAAACGTATTTAAATCACCGGAAAAAAGATTTGAACTCGTTTCTACGTTATCGTACGAATTGGATTTCGGTGTTTTAAATTACGACCATGTTAAACACATTTTGATTTCTACATCGTTGTACGTTTGCTCTAAATTAGTTAATTTCAAGTAAATGTGTGAACAAAAACATAAAGTCTATGAAGTTTAAATTATTTTCTCATATCGGCTATAATATAATCTAATGTCTTCATGACTATGGTAGACGTTCCGTTAAAATTTGTGGAAGAAAGAACATACGTGACGATTTCGAACTGATTACATTTTTTGGCATATACAATTATTATTTGAGGACCAAACGAGAGATGCACATTATACTCGCGTTCCGTTTAAAATTCGAATTGACTACGTTAGATTAAATTCTAGTTTCACGCAAACACTTGAAATTCCAACTTTCATTATCAATTATTAATGTCTATGCATACAGAAGATATCTGCCAAACACTAAACTTTGATTCAAGACAATAATTTGACTTATATTTTAATATTTATATATTTTTAAATAATTAAAAACGCGCTTATTTTTGAGGTGTGTGTTGAACATGAATTTTAGATCAGGACGCCAGTTATGCAAGGCACAGATAATTCTTTTTCAAGTAAGAAAAACATTGTAAAACTGTCCGTTAAACCGTTCAAAACGTTATTACGTGAACTTAAGTTTGTATTTTTTTTTTTAAAATACATTTTTTAACAATTGCTCATGTATATACTAAAATATATTTTATAATAATATATAGTATCGTATAAAATAATATTTTACGATATTTTCTTTCATATATTAATTGTAATAATTGTGTACCGATATTTTTGTAAATGAATATAATTTATAAGTTCTAGTCAATCATTACCATGTGCCTAAGTATAATATTTATCGACAACTATTAATTGCTAACCGTTATACTCGTAACCATTATCGTGCATTCATAATCAATATGTCATTTCTATAATAATATTTCGTTTAGCGTAATTAATTTGTAAACCAAAATGTCTTATAAAATTATATTGTAAGGTTTGCATTTTGAATGGATGTCACTCACGTTAATACATATATATATATATATTGTAGATTGACTTATATACAAAAGTCTTATTAATGTTTTATCTACTCATTTATCATTTTTTCGGCAGTCATCAAAAAACATGCTTTAAACTATCGTGTTTTTATTTCGATGTGTAGGTGGAATGAGTTGTATGAGTGGCGCCTGAACACGCATATAATTACGGTGAGCACTCTAAAGACAATTATAATAAATTATGAATATGTAAATTTACAATATTCGAATAAACACATTTTTATTGGCGAATCGATCAATTAGAATAACATGTTCGCTTCATTGTTCGATTTAAAATATATAATATATTAGTTTTTCTCTGGGAGTTTATTGATATATTTTCGCTTTTTTGTTGTTTCGTGAAATTCAATAATGTCAGTGATGAAATTTCATAACAATTACCGTAAATAAACCAATTGTACGATATTCAAAGACTAGTCTGTAACAAAACGAATGGTTTATTATGGGCGTGACTTTAGTTTTACAACGAGCTATTGCAGGTAAAAATTAGAAAATCGAACAAAATGTTCTCTTCGCGTGGAAGTTTTGAAAAATAATTCATATAACTATTACTCAGGCGACGCGTAGTTGCATTGGTATGTATTCACTCGGAATGGTAATTATGAAACAATTAAGAAACCAATCATGCACGTAAGCATCAAAAACAATAATCTCGTTTTGTTTCGAACCGCGTCTTTGTATAAAAAATAAATGTCTATGCCCCCCTCCCCTCCCCCCAGAACAGATTTCCCCCGTCCGTACCGTTTCTGTAAAAAAAGATATTCTTCAGACAAGTTAGAGTTATATGTATTTATTTTGCACGCGCGACTGTCGTGTTCGTTGAAACGATTGAAGAACATCGCCGTAACGCGTCCACCGATGAATGGAAATAAAACTCGTTAAATGTGCGAATAGATATTCTCTAGGAGAGTCGGTAAATGATTTGGTACAACGCGTTTGCATACTGACATAGCCGTGGAGGGTACGTGACGTTATTTCCGTAAATAATCAATTTGGAAACTATGGGATTATCATTGACACATAAATTTGAACGGATACAAACCGAACCTTTTTCTTTTTTCTAGCTTTCCCCGAAAACCGCTATGACGAATTCGATTGTCCGATTATTCGGCGCACAAAAAAAGGAAACGGGTCGTAACGATTGTTAATAAATCTCCTGTCGACGTTTTGGTTTCGATCGCCTAGTACACGACGTGCATCATATACACATTCCAATACATCACGGTCTCGAATCGGGACGCGGGCGAAACGTCCGTTGGTCAAATAAAAATAATATTCGCCGACGATGAGTCGAAACCTATCGCCGTTTGCCATTTACTCAACGCTATTGTTGTTTATCATTAACCGTGTCAGTGTTTTTAAACTGTACCTGTACGATGAGCCGTGTCTGTATTCGTTCTGTCTTATATACTGTTGAACTACCATATCCAGATACTTGTACATATCTAATGTTTGTTCGTTAAATTCGTCAGCCGAATTCGATCGATCGACGTACGGTTTATACCGGTTAATAACCGAACAATTAATCGCGTACGATCGAAATTCCAAATTAATTCTTCTTCATGATTTCACGTAGCCAACGTCAAACTAAGTACTGTTGGTAACACGATAACTTTAATTGGTAACGATTCGGGTACTCGGTTGTAAATGCAACTCAGTAAATGCAAAACTTATAATGCAATACTGTGAGCGTATATAAAAAGTGTTATTAGCTGTCCGTGCCGTCGCGTTTGGAGTGTGTTTTTCGGGGTGTCCATATAACAGTCAAAAATACGGATAAAACTCGCATTCGTATTTGTACCGATCAACAATATTCCAAAGTTATCAATTTTTAGACATCACCGCGCGGGTTAATAACATAAATGGATAAATGCAAATCAATCGAATCGTCCTGAAATATATGTTTTTTTCTTTTTTGGTCGAACGTCACTACGTTTATCGAGAAGTTTGCGATATTTCAAATGAAAATGTTATCAATTGATCATACAAGCTACCATTACAATAATCTTATGGTATAATGACGATACATAATCGCCAAACAAAATATTTAAAATTTCGGACAAAAGCAATGGCGTGCCATATCACAAATGTATTATTTATGATGTATTGTTTTTAAGTCAACGCTGTTTAATTGACACCAAATTGTTTACTGAGGAATCGATCACGAACCGAGATGATAAAATGAATTGCAGTGTTCTAAAACATAATTTTAAATAGTTTTACAAAAATGTATTCGAAATAACTTTTTTAATTGTTTAAATACTATAATTCAGCCCTCCCTCTTAATTTGAAATTGTACTTTTTTTTTTAGTTTGACCGATTGAATTTAATCTGCACGATATATATACATGACTTTTTCCTTAATTATCTGATAGTAGGCGATTTAAATAGAATGTTGTACATCATATTTGCGTCAATTAAAACAATAACGTATTGCTATGCTTTGTTCAGATATTTATATTTTATCGAATCGGCGGGAAACCGGGGTATTTTTTATTAAACTACTGGTATGTAGCTATAATAACATACGATTTATTAATATTTACCGTAGCCATTTCGTCTTGAAAACTAAACTGTATAATTATTTATCAAGTCTTATAGTTAATTGCATACTGTTGATAGTCGAGATATTTATAATTTTATTATTATTATTATTATTATTACAGTAAACTTACGAAATTGAGAAAATGAAATAGGTTTTGATAATTGATTAATGAGTGATACATACACCTTTTATAAATATAATAACGTTAGACTTCGCATTTGGATTGTAAAACAGTTACTTGTTTAAATATCGCATTTCATATGATTTAACTATACGGAATGGTTGTAGCCTATAACGATTATGAGTCACAGGAATATTCTATATTGTTTGTTTGCGCGTTCAAGATAACCAATAAACGATCCATTCGCCGTTAGTTTACTGTTTAATTGTAATTATTATTTTTTTTTCTAGATAAATCTATAACACTTTCGTCATCCGAATGGCGTTGTCAGTCGACGAAGACGCGCTGTTCACTCGACTACATTTTCAGGGTCACCAAAATGTTTCGCCGGATTATTTAATTAATTGAATCTAATGTATTCTAACAATGAATTTAATAAAATAGTTAAAATTTTTACTGAAACAATTCTTTTATTTTGTTATCATAGAAATAACGATGTAGTTCATCCGAAAATTTTATCAGTTTCCTCTGTTTATACGTCTACGAACAAAACAAACCCGTCCAATTTTTCTTGATATCGGCATTACATTTTTTCTTTGTGCGTAGGATTTAATAGACTATTACGTTTCAGGGTTTAGGATCCGAAATCGAATATAATGATGATCGTACGATCAAGGTCGGACTGGTCTAAGGGACATACACATCACACGCGATTCGGTTTGAACTGAAAAAAATTAACCAAACCAAATCGGGATCGTTCGAATCGAGTAAAAATATCGTACCGTCTCTATTCGCGTACGAAAATCAAACATTTCGATAGAATTAATATTTCCACGAGAATTGAATACGTGTCGTAAATAAGACTATAACGTGATGTTAAGGAATTAGGACCGTTTTATCGGGGGGGTTTACGATTAAACACATAAACGAGACTTACAAACGGGTAGTTGATATATTCGACAAGCGTCGACGAGCACAGACAAAACGCGTTCACGACGCGGCGGTACGTTGACGTTTTTGGCACACTTTTTTGACGAGACAGACGTTTCCGCGCCACGACGAACAGGCTGGGTTAAACGGCACTGGGGACGTGGGGTGGCGGGGGTGCATTTATACCCTATAATATACGCGTACACGTTTACGTAGGTATGTTAAGCAGACGACGACGGCGGGCGAACGTCACAGCGTCACAGCGCGTCCAGGTCGACGGTGATCGGATGTCCGGCCTCGAAGTACAGCAGCGCCACGTGGCCGGTCCGGCTGGCGACGAAGTGCGTGAACGCGTAATGGTTGTACTCGTGGCACGTGATCTTGAACGCGCACACGCACGTGGCCGCCATCAGCCGCTTCTTCGTGCAGTAGCCGTCGGCCAGCGTCACCTTGGTGGGCGCCACGCGCAGTATGCGCTGTTCCTGTCTGTGGCACACCTTCGAGCACAGGCCCAGGCCCCTCTTGGTGAACCGGATCATCTCCACGCCGCCGCCGCGCGCGAACACGCACGCCTCGCACAGCGTCTTCGCGTTCGAGTTGTTGAACTCCTTGCCTGTAAACAGAGAAGTTATCCGGCTGCGCGCGCCAGAAAACCGTACCGCCGGCAAATACGGATTTCTTTTTTTATTGCTTTCGTCAAAGACATTATAGCAAAACGGTTAATAAATATAATGTATACAATAATTTAAATTAGAGTTATGGATGAAATTAAGGATTAGATATATATAAGGATAAACGTGAAAAAAGACGGTGTCTGTCAGAGGAGAGAGGAGGACAGTTAAAAAGGATATGGTTGAAGTCACAAAAAGCATCCGCTTGGTGTCGGGGACATAGAGGAGATGAATTTAACGAAAAGATGGAACGCGTGTAAGTAAACCGTGTCCGATGCGAAGGCGGGAAATAGAGTCGATAAATTGTTTAGGGATTTCGAGACCAAGGAACCGCGGATGGAGAGGGACGGTGGGAGAGATTGTTCTATGCCAAGAGACGAAATCGGATGGGAGGCTTCCCAGGATTTCGGGTGTGATCCGGTTTTGACGTGCGGTTTTTTTTATGCGCGCCCCGGCCGTTCGGTATCCGTGGCGATCCGATCCATCGGCTACGTCCGCCTCATCGTTGTCACGCGTTCATCATTCTTCTGACCGACTTCTGTCCCGTGCACCGGATGTTCGTGCAGGATGCGTTATTATGCATTAATCCCCCGCCCCCCACCCGTCCCCAACCATTCCCGACCATGGTTCGGCAACCTGCATCTCAATAGGAACAATAATTGTTTCTATTTCTCGTCTCCGGATCGGACGCAAATTGCAACCGAAGCATTTGCAAATATCTCTCATTTGACTTTCAATTGATCTTCTCTACTGCCTCGACGGCAAGCTCTATTTTTAAACTCCCTTCTCTTCTCGTTCTATTCCCGCCGTCCTCTCCGTAATTTCCTTCTTCAATCGGTCTGGCTTTATAATTTAATTTTTGTTATTGTTCTTTGTATAACTGTCGAGTCTAATAGGTTTTTTCTAATGGTTCGATAAAAAAATAACAGAGAAACGCGTCGCCAGCCACACGGTCTGTCATTCAAATGTGCGCATTCGTTTTACAGTACGTTCGCTTGTACACTCGATGATAACAACAATAATAACACTGAGTTGTAAACCTTCAAGTCATCGATTGTGGAAGGGTCGTACTTGTGTGCAGCTTAAGCGGTGTTAGGAAATTTGAAGAATTGACCGTCAGCACTACAGATTATAGATAATTATCGAATAGTTCACTTGACCAACAATTAACACACGACCAACTGGATTAAATGACTTATGATCGAATTTCATATTGTTAGTGATTTCTCGTCGTTAAAAAGTAAATATAGTGTGTAAACAAGAAAACTATTATCTTATTAGTTAATACATTTGACCTGAGGTTTATATGTTTTAATCGAATTAAACGGAACACACAAAATCTAATTGGTAAAGATAAAACGAATAATTCAAAAAAAAAAAAAAAAAATAAATAAATGTCTCGAAAAGTTTAAAAATGTTTTGCGTTACTTTTGATACGAAAAGTGTAAGATCAGTTGTTTAAGGGCGTAGAGAATAAAAATAAAATGTAAATTATTATACTACGTATATCTGGAAAGTGGAAATGAGTGTCGACCGATGATTTTTTTTCAACGCCTATAAAAACGTCATACACTGAAAAGTAAATATCGCATTCAGAAACTCTGTATGGTTTTTCGGACGAAATTCAACAAAATTTGAATAATTCCGTATGACGGTAACTAGAGATATATATAAAAAAAAAAACGTAAGTTAATTAAAAAAAACCCCCTAACTTTTCAACTCGATTAAAACTGTAAACAACACGTTAATGTCCAGTCTTGTGGTAATATTTTGACGACACGAGTCCCTAAGTTTAATGTTTATATGTGTAACACTTCGTACGTTACGATAACACTTATTTCGTATTTTTTTCCTCTATTAAATTCGACTCATTGTTGTTTGTCTGAACGTATAGTATTACCCCAAATGTATTCCGGATTTTTAAACATCAAACGTTGTTTGCTCATTTGTTGTTCCGGTTGACCCGCGTCGGTCTCTATCTTGACGCAACTTCCTGAAACGAAAATCCAAAACCATCTTAATGCGCAGTTTCTATAGATATGGCTGGCTGCTATTTGTTTCGGTTCGACCGAATCAAGAATACCGATCCCGGGAGTAAATTACCGTCGGTTTTTCGACAATCGAAATGGAGGAAAGCCGGTTCAACGTATTCATTTCTGTCGGCGCGGACGTCTGAAAATGATTTACACGTTCAAGGCCGCGAAACGTTCAAAACAATTGAGTGATTTCCGATCCGAAAATCGAATAAAAAACTTCCCCCGCGAGGTATATCAAAACAGTCGACGACTCTGTTTACGCGTCGAAAAAAAAAAAAAAATAAAAAACATATATTCCTTATGGTATATCGAAGTGTTTTGTTTTTAGACACGTTCGCCCACAATAACGTAGATAAAATCGGTATGTTCACCTGTGTCTTCGGACGATCGAACGGGCAAACAATAAATCAACAAAATCAACATAAGCATGTTCATGAAGATCGCAAATGATTTCGCGAACACTGAAATTCACGTTTTCGCCATATTACCTGGTGTCCATTGGTGGCGGGTTCTGGTGGTTTTTTAGGAGTTTTTTAGGAGCCAAGATATATATATATATATTACGTATCGAAAAAGTCAAATCAAAACGTATTTTTATTTTATTTTATCTGCTCATGAAATGTTGGGTTTTACGTCATTTATTTACGTCACGTATCTATATATATACATATATTATTTTAGCCAATACAAATCGAAACACAATTCCATAGTTTTTCACGGTTCAAACAATAAACCAAGGCCGGTACTTTCGATCGAAATGTCATTTTTTTCACGTACCAACGTATACTCCATTTTCGCGTGATGATTTACTGTAATACGTGATTCTAGAAAAAAGATAGCGAGCCATGGGAATTATGAATATCGTTTCGAGTGAGTGGTGTCTAGACAGAGAACTTAGATTTGTTCGATTATTGTTATCGATCTGAGAACAATGTAAATCGTTGTGTTCAAAAATAAAACGATCATGAGCGACAACTGTAGTAGGGTCGAAAAGGTCCCGGAATTTATTTGCACCGAGAAATCATTGCTTTGGTCGCATATACGATTGTTTGAAAGTGCACGTGATGCACTCGACTCGTCGGTGTTCGCACCTCGACAATGTCACACGACTTTTGCAGTCGGAAATGTATACGTAATTTAATTACAACTACGTTGAAAAATTTGTTGTTGATTTTTCGTACATTTGTTGTTCATACGAAAAACAAAAAAAATCTGTTAGGTCAACAGTCCGATCCCACAATAACCCGGGGAAAAAGCTGACGGATTTAAACGTTTCGTTAGGATTGGACTTGGATTGTCGTCCGGTCTTCACATCTAAATCGTCGTGTAACGCGCATAAAAAATCAATGATCTCCTACATTGATTGTTGATATTTGCGTGCGCTAATAGTCGTTTTGGTCGTCACGCGTATTCCGAAAATCACCCGTCCGATGACGTTTGGTGAACGCGCGGTTTCCCGATCCCCTCGAACACGACACACGTAAGTATCATTCGAAAAAAAAAAGAAATTACAATTCGCGTACCGCGTGATTTTCTGATCGCGAGGTCCAGACCGATTTTATCTCGCGTGATTTTCATCCCGAAATCAAATCGTTCGACCAACAGTTGTAGGATATTCCCGTCGCCCCTCTTGCAAACGACTAGCCGGTGTAAAGACCGTCGGCAACCGGTACCCGAACCGATATCGAAACGGTGACAAAAAAAAAAAAAAATCTAAATCGGTATTCATAATCCGTGGACCGACAGATATTTCATATCGATTTGTTCGAATATCGACGCGCGAAAACCTGCCCGAAACCTGTTTGATACCGTTTACGTACGTTTACGCCGTATGTCATAGACATCATAGATGTATCCGCCGATCACGTTTGGAATCGATTGGAAGTGTGAATTTCACATTTCGAGAATGGTTCGCGGTCGAGAAATCGAGAAATCGCCGAAGGACCGATCCATTGCGAACACGAGAATATTATTCCGGTGGGCCGCGACCAGACGGACAAATTAATAACATGCAAATTCGAACTTTGAATACACCGGAATCTCCAGCGGCCGCTCGTAACCCAATCGTGTTTTGATTATACAAATAAATACGTATATTGCGCCGCGCGATACGTTATCGATTCGCCCGGTTCCGTTAAGTACAACATTGTGTATTACATTTACATATCATCATCTTTTAGAGAGATTATTAACGATATTACTAGCTGGTCCGCGCTGGACATGATTTGACGCCGCGCGATAATAACGTATTTGAGGCGTCCCGACATTTTTCATATAAAAATTTGCTTTCCGAAAAAAAAACAATGCGCTAAAAACCAAAAAAATCGCTTGTCGTTAAATTAAAACGTACCGTATGAAGTCGATTGATTTAAACTAATCGCGAATTCAATTGATTCAATGAATTTCTCATGATCCTCACCAGAAAAATCTAACTCTGACCCTGAAGGTATACGCTCAAATATCAAATATTTTCCAATATATCTTTTATTCAAACTTCTAATTTGACGGGAAATTTCTAAAAAAATTAAGTAATATTTGTTTCCATACGATTTGTATAATTAAGAAATTATACTAAATTATTTATTAGAAGAGTAAATTGAAGACGATATTGAAACAAAAAAAAAAAAAAAATGAATAGTTATTGAAAATAAGAATATGATTCAAATAAAAATTAACGTATTAAGTATAATATAATTATATAAATGAAGACGTCAACTACGTGGCGATTAGTGTAGATGACCACCAAAAATGACGATGTGAAGCGACTGAGACATTGAAAACGGAAAAAAATATGTTAAATGTTTGATGAGTAAAGGCAAAAATAATAGACCGACTATATAATTGTGAATGTCGTAAGAAAAAACCATAACAATTAGAGTTTGCCCGATATATTTTTTGGTAAATTCATTATAACCGAAAACGATTCGATAGCATTAAATATTGATATATCGAATGCCATCTGGTGATACACGAACCAACTAATTGTGGCGGTCAGGAACGATAACCACCAATCGGAGAAATAAAGAAAAAGACATTTTGTAGGTCTAGAATCGGGTAAATAAACAGTATATTAACCACCACGCCGAAAAGAAGAAACAACGAATGTTCAGCATGTCGACGAACTACATCCGTTTACATTCGCCGGAAACGATGGGTTGTCCGATGTCGCGCGTGTCTCCGGCCCAGTGGCGGTCAAAAACTGGTGATAATCACCCTCCACGACCGTTTTGTTGTTATGTATTGGTTTTAACGGTATGCTGTTCGTCACCTATTTATTAATAATAATAAAATTTGTTTACAATAATCTGACGAGACAATTCACACATTTTGGTATCAATTTTTTTTTCGTGATGATAGAAGCAATTAACCGCCGACTTTTTATTGGATATGCGGAAAAAATGTACAACTTCTTTGATTGTTCCTGTGCAGTTTTTTACTAGGCGCTTTTGAGAAAATCGAAAAATGACCTCTCCAGAGTACCAACCGGACGTTATTTGTTATCGGAAACAAGGTATGTCCAAAACGATCGAAACACTCGTGGTAGAATTTTGATATTAGAAAATTAATGGACACAACTCGCATTAAAACTTGCAGTTTAAGATTGTGACTCATCGAGTTTCTGGCTATTTTATCGGTAAACTACCCACGGATGATTCACCGGGATCAGAATTTGAAGTCGTTGAAAAACAGTGATTGTATTTTTCGGTTTGAAAAACTTTTAAAATCGAACCAGAACACATTCTGACAAAACTTTCCGAATGTGTACAGTCCACAATAGTTGAAGTTTGTAACGAATAAATGATACACAGGTCAATAATTCACATGCATATTATGTCGTGAATCGCGATGATTTAAATAACAATGAAATACGATATCGGTAATGGAACGAACACGCATTGTGCACAGAGTGAATAATATTCAATAACAGATAAGAAATATTTTCGAAAATTCCAAATTTCCAACGTTAACAGTTAATACGTGAATAACAATAAACGCTCATTGGTCGTGTACAAAAACGCACGATTACGTACATATTTTATATATCATTCTAAATTTCGGGTTAACCTCCACCTCCCTCCGCGTTTGTCCCTGCCGCAAATAAAGCATCGGACGAATTGGCAAGAAAAAACAAAAATTGATCTAACAATTCGATAAAGCGATATCTTTAAATTACGACTTGTGTTTTCAACGGTCAAAGTTCATATTGAAAAATCAGCCTCGCCCCGCCGACTGAATCACTTGACCGCCACTGCACATTATCGTGATCGTTGTTCCGCGTTATCGTATTTCTTTACATCATCCAGTCGGCGGGAACTTCCGCGGACTCGGCATCGCCCCGCGACAGTCGTCGCCAATCGATTTGTCGACAAAAGTTGGCCGACGACGTCGAAATCGATTGTCGGCCGTTAAAAAATGTTCCGACCGCTGGGGCGAATCGAACAACGCGCCACCGTACACGAAAATCGAAACGACGTCATTTGTTTTCAATACGGAATTTTTTTTTTTTTCGTTCAAATATCTTCACACTGATTCCTTTCGATTTAACTGTATAATATAATACAACATGATTGTTGACATTTGAAAACGTTGCGGCAATGCTTCCTTTTGTTTTACAATTATATTTCGTATTTAATTTTCTGGGATTTTGGACGGATTACAAAATATGGATTGCAAGATAAAATGTGGAAATCGTAAAAAAATAAACCCAAAACGGTTAGCACTACGTCTGAACCGTAACCGGACCACACGTGCATATGTATCGATTTTAATGATCGACACCGTCCGTCCGTCGGCTTGAATATAAGCCGAGTCGTTAATAATTGAAAATGGTGCGCCGGAACGAACAGATCCGAAACTCGTATTGCAATTCATCGCGGATACCCGCAATTGTGTGACGATAACGATTCGAGCGCCGCACGAGACCGCACGATCAAATCGTATCCAAAATCAAAACAATCGGAAGCCAATAAATCGGATACCGAACGATCCGAACCGCGTTTCAAGGCCCGCAATCACAAACGATAGTGGCAGAGGGGAGGAGGAAGAGGAGGGGGTGGGGGAACGGTAAATAAATAGGATCCGCTTTTAATAAACGGGACGCGACGTCGAGAAACGGGACAAACCTATTTTAAGCCGGACCGTATGGCGGCGGTCGCCTTAACAACAACGACGACGACGACGATGATGATGATAATAATAATAATCACTCTGTGAGGCGTATTCGGTGTATTCGGCACTTTTTTTCTCTTTCTCTTTTTTTTTTACGAAACAATAGAATGAATCACTCACGGCTGAATTCGATCGGCGGCGCTGTGACTGCAGTGAAGTGTTGTGCTGCACGTGATGTTTTAATTTTTCTAACGTACATGCATTCAATGAGCCGATATTTTACAAAACGTTTTTTTGTTTGTTTTTGAATAAACTCGTGTAAATTTATTGTTCATCAATACTTTGAACGAAATACGGTCGTCGATCCGTGCGATGAAGTTCGTACCGCACGCTGAAATAGGCCCCGGTACGGATTTGACCAACGCGGTACCCCGGGCCGGGAGAGAACGAAAAACAAAATAATAATAATAATAATAACGATACGACTCGTCAAGAGTGTTTTTTTGGCAAAGCCCGTCGGCTTCCGAGTTATTCCTGGTCCGATCGCGCGCGCGCGCACTATTCAAATAATGCACATCGTACGTACGGCAGAGGCACAGTCGCAGAGTATTCGGTATTAGAAATGGAAATGTGACGACTCGCGATAATACAATCGTCGCCCTATTACAGTGAAACCTATTGCGGGTATCTCGAAGTTTCTGTACGTAACGAATTCTTTCGGACTTACGTTCATTCGGTTATTCCGGCATATCGAATTTCCACGTGTCGAATATTTCTACGAGTCGAAATCATTATCCGGCACCCACCGGCACCCTATTACGATTCACTAACTCGGATACACGACAGACCGGATAACGTACGAAACGCCCGGACTGTTAGAAACATAAGGACGAACGACACGACGTTGATATTTTTATAGTTCGGCTGGTGACCGATCACGGCGATAAAGTTATTTTTTTGATTTTGTTTAGTCGTAACTCTGTCGTTTGTACTTGTTCGCGATTTTAATTACATGCGCTGATATCAATTATATAAACAACTATACACACGAACTTCGGAGATACGTCCAACAACAGTCAGGAGTCTTTTAGGATAACGTTTTTTTCTGCGCTTAATGTTTTATTGAAAATACTTCTAATACTAAACGAAAACGACAGATTTTCTATTTTCGTAGAAAATAATGTATACGTGCTTATCCAAATGACGAATACCAATACGTAATATGTGTGCGATGTATAAATACATTCTACGTTATTACATTTTCGTTTCAAATTTTATTGATGTTTTCAGTTCCCTCGTTAACTCGAAGTTTCGATATGTCGAATTTTTTTGTCGATTCCTTACGACTTACCGAGATACCGAGGTTTCACCCAAGTCGAAATATTGTCGCGCCGTGTACTTTTCAATGATAATTGTCAAAAGTGATCGGTCGCGTGAGATTATTTGATTACCCCGTCCAGCCGCACGACATTGAGAAATTAACTGTTACAAAAAGAATCGTTCGGAAACGTTTCGGCGGAGACAACGGGATTGATCGGCCGCGATATCTGAGGACTTGAGAACCGACCGAAAAAAAAAAACGGAATCGAACGGCGACGCGCGATTTTCTCCGATTTTCTCCGAGACGCGGTTCTCCACGGTCCTGGGGGGGGGGGGTTTCATCGCGGCGATTTCGTCGGACCCGGTGGAAGTACGGACGGACGGACGGGTGGGCCGGACGGGCGGGTGGGCGGTGGTCGCGCGCACGCAAAAGCGCGCGTTCCAAGGCGAACGCCGCCGTACGGTGCCCGCGCTGCTGCCGCTGGCGCGGTCCGACACTCGAAATAATCGTACGCCGGCCCGCCCGCCCGCCCGCCCGCCGCTTTCGAAACGCGCCAAAAAAAAGCTGGCGGCCGAGTCGCCCAGTGCGCTTTCGGTGTGCGGTGGTCGCGGACGTCAGCAGCCAGCCACCAGTCGGGTCGCGCGCGCGCGTGCGTGCTTCTGGTCCACCACCGGGTCCGTCTCGCGTTCCGCGCGCGAAAAACACGCGTTCCGTCGTAACCGAGCAGACGAGCAGCCGAGCAGCCGCGCACGTGGGGCGTCTCGCACGCAGGTACGTCGCACTATCGCCTTATCGCCGCGGCGGAACGTGATAAACACGTAGTGCAAAACGCCCGCCGCCGTGCGTGTCCAAAACCCAAAACACGGAAACGTTCGTCGTCGTCGTCGTCGCTCCCATTCGACGGATCCGGCGTGTTCGTGAGTGATACTGAAAAAAACTCGTTTTTCTTTTCTTTTGGCCACCGAAATCGGGGGGGTATAGGATTAGGCGTTCGCCGTCGTCGCGTGTTCTCCGTTCATTCGGATCGCGATCGTTACGATCACTTTTTGTTCGTCCGCTGCGGAACGGGCGGGCAGAAACACACGTTTCGTCGGCCCAAGAGGTCCCGTCCGTCGTCTTTGGCTTGCCCGGGAACACCATCTCTCGGACCTCCATAATACGTGAGGCGCGTGCAATCGACGTCTGACCGTATATCAGTGTTTGGGGGGTTAGACTGTTGATTTTGTTCTCGTTGAATACCAATAGTGATAACGCATAAACAATCAGCACTAATGGAGTTAAACGAGCAGGCCGGGCTGACGATAGAAATTCAACGATCAAAGAATCACCATTCGTGGAGCGGGAGGAACCAGAATATTCACAGTATACAAAAAGGAACGTGCGATGGGGCCCTGAGGTTTTCCAACACAAGACGGGAGAAAATCGAATCTGGACGAAGTCTAGTGAGTTGAGCGACGTAGGCTCCAGTTAAATCGAGGTTATGGAACCGAGGACGACGGAAAGAAATGGGAACTATCTTGTCTTTGATTAACAGGAAAACGTCAGAATAAGAATGTTTTTTCCCCCGTCCGGATTTAACGATTACGCGAAATACGAATACGATCCGATCGAAACCGACGACGATTCTAAAAAAATTCCAGGAGAACAATCGTCAGGCATTATTTTTATGTTTATTCGACACGCCGAGCCCGTATTTATATCGAAGACGTCTTTGCAGGGGACGAGTGCTTTTTAAAATTATCTTCAAGGCTTCGAACGTTTTTTTTTTTTTTACGTACCAGACCTGCAAATGCGTCGTAACAGTGTTTTATTAACTTTTACGTTATCGTTGTTTTTAAATTGTTATTTAAATTCACCTTATAATTTGATTAAAAAAATCGTATTGATATTTGTCGGATAAGTAAATTTAAAACGTCGGGAATTCGTTAACATGTTTTAATGCATATTTGTGTTTGGTGTTTTGTAAGCATTTTGAAGTGTCCGAAAACAGTCGTCGGATAGATTTTAGAGTTTTGTGTCGTCAAAACACGTATTTTGGTAAATATTTTCGAGATAAATTTCAAGAATTTAAAAACTCATAGAAATGTTGCTGTAGAGTGAAACTGTAAATTATTGCAGGTTTTTTTTTTTTAAAACATTCACTTAATTGTCTTTTTTTTTCTGCTTTTGACATTATCGTAGGTGTATGCACGTTTATTTTTAGAGTCCGTATTTTTTAATTTAAGAAATAATTAAATTAAAATCCTAACCACGGAGTTATAAATTGCCATAGGTTAATACTAACGGGCGGTACACGTTTCCACCAAAAGTGCATGCGTTGCTTACTTGAAGAATATATTAATAGACGAAAATATAAATTTGTCTGATTTGCATTGCAGTACATGGAGTTTTTCTACTATACGATTTACAATTAGAAAAATCACTATAGTCCGGTTAACGTGCGCGAAAAAACACGAATCGTGCGATATCTAAAAACCGTCATTTGTAAATCGTTCGCCGAAAGTACGTTCTCGTATTCAGCCGAGGATATCGATAACCTTCCGAACGGGGGGGTCATTTTTTGTTGTTGTCGGAAATCCGTAAACGAATACGAATTCGAACCGTTTAAAAAAAATAAAAACAAACAGTTGGCCGCGTTACTCTCGACCGCCGTGGACCACGATTGTCTGAACGTTTTCAATCACCTTCCGACCCCCGTCGGGCTGTCGACGAAACGGGTAAATTTACGTAACGTCGCGCCGGGCTCAAGACGTTAATCTGGAAATCGTGGCCCCCGAATTCGTATTTCGAATGTTTCTCCGGGCAGGACGTTGACCCGTCCGCGACCCCCGCACGCCGATAACGTCGCGGGATACTTACGGGACGCTTGGACCAAAAAAAGCGAATAAAACCGAAATTCATACACGGACGTGTATGGTCCCGCGTAAATCATTTCGGGCGAGTCGACTCGTTCCATTCGCCGATTTCATCAAGCCGACGGGCTGGAAGTAGTGGTGATTAAGAATTTCAGGAACGTTCGTCGCGGAACGTCGCCGTCTAAGCGCACGTGTCCCTCCAGACCCGTGCAGCGGTCCCGTCCTCACGAACGTTAAATGTCGTGAAAACGCGTACGGCCGGTGCATTTTTAGCTTTGTCCGTAGGTCTGTTTTAAAATTTTCTGTTTTATTTTTTAACACATAATTTATTCGTCCGTCCGTTCCGTCGTTGGCACCGGTCCGACGGGCCGACGAACGCGCCGTACTCGGTCACGGCGCGCTCTCGTAAAAAACCTCCTCTCCCGTCTCCCGAGATCGCGCGCGGTGCGTCCCGTGTTCTTTTCTTGACGGCGTCGTCTTCGGCACGCGGTCCGCTCGGGTCCCGTCCCGTCCGGTGAGTTCCGTCGTCGACGACGACCGTGTTTTCGTCAACGAAACCCCGCGACGCGTGAAAACCTTCCAGGCCGGTTTCGAAATGACTCGCGGCGTTCGTGAATAACCGTCACTCGTGTTTTTGTTTTAACTCTCGAAAATCAGACGCACCACACATAAACTCATGTTGTCGGCCCTAAATCAGCGTTTTCCGCGCTGAACTGAAATTCAACCCGGTCATCACACGCCCGTGTCAACGCACATGTTCTGTCGTTATTCGTTTTTGCCGCTTGACATACCAGATTAAAATGGTGTTTTCTGCGTTCACGAACAAAACTCAAAGGGCGACGAATTCAAATAAAAATTGGAAAATCGTTGGATTTTTTTCGTTTTCTTACGTCAACGAATCGCAATCAGAATGATTCTGACAAGTCGTGTCGAAACGCGCGCACGGTTTTAGACGACGGACGCAGGCATAGCCGTTATGTACGATGTCTACTAAAAATTCGATAAGACGTTTTTATCTTGATCGAATAATGACCGTCGTACAAGTATTCAGGTCAGTGGCAAGTAGATTTACAGTTCAGCTGAATTCGCGTTTAACGCTCGGTTGATATCGCCATTTGACTCGGTAACGATACGCTGTAACCACGTTTTCCGTTTAATCCGAGGTTTACGGCCGCGGCGGTAACATTGTCAAGCGGAGAAAAATGATCGTCCGGGAATTTCGAATTTTTCTTGTGATACGCCCGAAACGACCGGACACGCAATTCACGCGATAAATCGTTGAAACGTGTAAATAAAGAAAACTGGCGGGATTGCGAAGCGAATTGATTATCTATAAATTAGGCACTTAGAGAGGGGAAAAAAAATGTAAATTTTACGACTTCTCTGCCCTACTTGCATAACGTATTGAGGTATCTTGTATTTTCTATACCGCGAGTACTAGGATAACGTACATCGTCGATCACGGAGAATATCGGTCCGACAAAAATCGAATTCTCGTTATTTACGTATTTCCTCAAAAGCATTCGAAACACTTTTTTTTTAAAGAATATTCGAACGGTATTTTAAGCACATATTTTGTAAAATACTCGGGTAAGACTACGTGCGTACTCTCGGAAACGATTTTTTACAACAATGAATATTGGTTTGACATACATTTTATACGTCAGTATTAACGCGACGTACCGACTCGTGTTTTGACATTTACCGTGTTTTTTTATTATGTCGTAACATTAGGCGGTTTTTTTGTTGTTGTTGTTGTTGTAGTAATAACACAAAGTCGAAACTCACCGGAATGGCAAAATGCGAATTCGAAAAACATTTTCACGCGGAGTCGGGTCCTGTATTCACGCGTCTAGAACGCGCAGAAATAGAACGTTAAATAACGCCCATGTCGATGTAACGACGCGATACGAGAGCAGGGAGGTTATGTATTTGTGTTGATTTTTTTCGATTTATCACGTGTTGTTGACCGGTCGGGTTCAACGAATTGAATCCAACGAGACGACGAGTCGTCCACATTTCGACATTGTACAACATTATTTGTTCGGTCCAATGTCGACTTTCGTCCAAACGTTCCGAGTCCGTTATCATTATGATGTCCGTCTCGAGACGCGTGTCACGAATATCTATTAATAGAGCGTCCGTTAAAAGCGCACACTCGGAATAATTCCAGTGATTACGTACACGTTCAGCGGTCGACTCGTGGGGGAGGGGGAGTTTAGGGGAGACAGTGGGGGGTACTCCCGAAGACTTACAGAATAGTCGCGTCCGCAACGCGTTTTTCTAAACGGCGTAGTTGCTCACGAAAAAAGTTCATCGCTGCCGTCTGTCACGTTTACCGATAATTCGAACGTGAAAAACAAGGTTTCTTGACCTAACCTAACCGTCAACGTGGAGTTTATCTGAATTCGAACAGAACGATACAAAACACAAGTGTAGGTGATTTAAAGGCCGACAATCGCGCGTTTGCGGACACTGACGAACGGTGCGAAAACCCACGGGCCGTGATTACCGACGCATATTATTAAATAATTTTATTTCGTCAACACAACAATATTATTTTATATTTCGTCGGCTGTGGAAAAGCGAATTCGCGTTCCTCTTAAAAATAAAAAAAAAATAGAATGGGTACTCGGCCCAATGCGTTTATGACTAAGTCGTATTGGATTCGGATTGCATTTTGTGGACAATGTTTTCGTGCACCGCAACAGGAATCAGAAATCAAGATTTTTGTGAATTATTTCACACTTTATTAGCGCGTTTTGTTCGTATTGGGTTTTATTCTTTCATTTTTCTCACGTTATACATTTATCAAGTTATTTGTTTTGTTCGAAATGGAAGTCGGTAACATCGCGTTGATCACGTCGGTTTAAGGCCTCCAAAAAACTTACTTGCTCACGTAGAATTATTATCGATCGTTCCGTTTACGGATAATCTCGTCGGAGCCGATGCGACCGCCATGACTTCGGTAAGTCCGCGTAACGTTTTACAATTTTTTACACACACACACACGTGTGTATACCGGTGATTTTACGAACTCACGACTGGAACGTTCGAACCGAGCACGACGTTTTGTTACGAACCGAAAACGATTGTACGTTTTGTCTACGGACCAGACTTATTCGGGTCGACCGACTATTGAATCGTTTGACGGCAGTTCGGTTCGATCACACGAGACGCAAACATCACCCCGCCGGTATACGTATACAGAGGCGGACTGGCAGGGCGGGTAAGAGGCCATACCCGCCCAGGCCCTTTAGACGTTTTGTACTCGGGCCTTAAGCTATTTATTTTATTACGGCCTATATTGGCTTACACAAAATAATATACCTAATAGAAAAATTGTTACGATATTCTAAAAGATTTTTAACACGAGTATTTGTTATCTTTCACAATATCACACCGTAATCGTTACCAAACGTCGATAACCGAAATCGAAAAATCAAAATTTTTGTGAATTATTTCACACTTTTTTTTAGTTCATTTTTTTCGAAGTCGGTTTTATTTCGATCCAATAATTTTTTTTATGTAATACATTATCAAGTCGCTTGTTTGCATTAATTACGTTAGTTTAAGGGCCTCCTAAAAACTTACCCGCCTGGGCCCCCAGAGTCTCAGTCCGCCCCTGTACGTATACAGATCGTAAGAAGCCGGTCGACGGCCGTTTTCCGGTTGATTGGACACGCGCGGTCGGCGTTGGCGAAGTTCGAATTTAGCGGGCGGGTGAATGATTGTGAATAGATCGTTGTCGCTCGACTTATCGGCGGAAAACGTCGGTTACGATTCGGAAGACGGAGAAAACAAAAACGACACGTGTTTATTATTATTATTATGGTAGTGAAAATCAAAAGAAATAAAAATAAAAATTATAAGTTAATATTCGTAATTTTTTTTTTTTTTCGATCAACGTAATATCAATTGGCTTTTTGTATTGTTTTTAATTATTATTCATTTGTTGTTTTTTTTTTTTTTTTCGTATAGAGGCGGTGGGGTGTTAGGCAAAACATTCGACGCTCCCTGTCGTGGAAAACGTCACGTAACGAACCGACGTTTCCTCCGGCGAAAAGTGATCGGGGGGGGGACGGCGGGGGTCTTACGAGGACAACGGGAACCCGCGGGTTTCGCGGTCCGAAAACGTTCGAAACCGGACGGCCGCGAGACGCGCGCGCCTAATAATATAACAATCGTTCCCGCGCGCCGGCCGTTCCCGTTTCCGACGCGCCGTTGCCAAAACGCGATCGTCGGCCCGGCCCGGGGTACGGGACCCGCACGGTTATATTATTATAATGTCGTGCTGGCGGACGGGACGGACGCGTGTAATCGGATCTTGGCGCGCGCGATGATTAAAACCGCGCGGGAATTTTTTTTATTCTCGCTGTCTCTCACTCTCTTCTCCGTCCGGCGTCCGAAAACGTACCGAAAAAACAACGACCGTTGGCCTTTTCGAATCGGAATCGAGTGGTTTGAACCCGTGCCGACGACAAACGAAAATTTCATTTGTACGGCCGCCTTTTGGTTTTTGACTCGTTGAAACGTGTTTCCCGTCGCAGTTACCTTCTTCTGTTCGCGGTACTGGTGACGACCGTGTTGTTTTGTTATTATTAACGTAGTGCACGACGCGATTTGCAATTGAAACCGAACCGTTGTTTTACTCTCACGTCGCGTCCGAACGTTTTATCGTCGGCGCTTACACGTCGGTCATTCATTGAAACGAATTTCCAGACGCCTCCAAACAATCGGAGACATCGCGCCGTCGTACGTGCCAACCGAACGAGAAACGACGGGAAACGTCCGAGAATCTTCTCGTTGAATCGCGCGTGTAATCAACAGTTGACTTTTAAAACTGTTATTTTAAGATATTATTCTCATGAAATTTAAATTTAAAAATGTGTAAAACGTTAAAGAAGTTTCATCCCCATCCGGACGTCGTGGACCTTCCTCGGATACGGCCTTGCCTAGAAAAAAACTTTTTGGTCGTGCTTGAAAATAAAATATATTCGAAAGCATTATGTTAATAACGGTCGTCACAAAGTGTTTTGGAAAACTTGACAACGAGTATTCCGCACGCTCAAAAAAAATAAAAATAAAAATACATTAGTTGTTCAAACATTAAAAGCAGTGCGTGGCACGACGTGTGTGAAACTTTCGATAACCCGACTACCACGCGAGTATTGTGTAAACTCGCTGAACATGCCGTGGGACACGATTTGCTGGTCTCTCCAGACTTCCTCCGGTTTGCCGTGAGACCCGTTTTCGGTTCTCAGATATTATATATTGTTTAGGCTCATATCTCGTCTCGGGTCTCGTTGTTCAGTGCTCCGACCACTTTCTCTCGGTGTCGTTGACAATCGAAAAACAATTTTCATCGCCTAATCGCGTTGTACAGTCATACGATCGCCGACACTACCCGTTTCGTTAATATTGTACGTCCGAAGGAGTTGTGAAACACGGTACGTTACGTCGTACGGCGTAAACGATCCTAAAACATTTTCAAAACCATCCGATACCGCGTTCCAACGCGTAACGAGAAGCGTTTGTTTTGAACCGTCACATTTACGAGATGAAGATTATCGATTATCCTCCGCAGCGGACGGCGACTTTCAGTTTTCCGATAGGCCGTCCAGTGATTAGTATTTCGTTCGAACTCATACCGACAATGGTTGGATTTCGCAGGGGCTTATTGTTGTTTTACTACACCTGGTTATTGTAAAAAGTTGTGACGAATATCTCGTCGAAACCTACGTCGTTCACGTCGGCGGCGTATCTGATGTAACTATTGATTTCGCTAACGTGTCGGTTTTCATTAATTAAATTTTCGATTCGCCGTTATCAATATTTATTGATTTCGACGGAGGGGGTTTTTTTTTGTTTGTTTGTTTGTTTTTGAACGATACTCGTTGTACGGGCCGGGGACGATAAACGGTATTTCGCACACCCCCGGACACCGAAGACTTCGTATGGGGGAAAAAAAAACCAATTAAATAATCTGCGGACACCGTCCTAACAATTAAAATAATAAATAACACGAGTATAATGTAAAATCGGCACACACTGCGATAAATTCACGTATGCCAACCGCTGGCCAGGGCTGCTAATATTGGATAATATTTCTGTCTGAAATACGTAAAATAATACCTTGGACGGTTTCGAGTCACGGGAACAAGCGATAACACGATAAATAAAACGATGGCTACTAGAGCCTAAAAAAATAAAAAAAACCGCGATATTAGCTGTTCGAGCCAAAACACAATTTAAATGAAATTAGCTTGACCGTCGGGAAGCGGACGAAACGTTTTTTGCGAAACGTGTGCGAAAGGTTAGGCCGTGTTTCGCGACGACAGTTTCGCCACCGAACTCAAGACAGACTCACAGAGCGAAACGAAAACGGTATGATTCGGACGCGGTACCCCGGGACGACGACGGTTCGCGAACGACGATTACGCATGTCGCACGATAATAGTTACAATAGAAAAACGAGATAAAACCGACGAGATCCCTGAATCCCTATGACTGTTCACTAGAGTATCGATCATAATTTTACTACACGCATGCGCACATACACGCAGTGGTTGAATTGGTTGGGGGGACCGAGTACCGTTTCTATTTATTTTTTTTAAACGTTCGAGACATTTGTCTGTACTAATTCTTTTTAAAGAGCAACGCGCGCGACGGTCGATAATAATAACGAGTAATAACGAAAATCGTTGTAATCGAAATCGTAGTTTTTGTTTTCAACTCCGCCCGTCTTGACAGACTCGTTACGATATTATAAAAAACGGATTCACCCATGCGATACATTTAATGGCTTCATTGACGCCGGACACTTTCCGCGAGTTCTCCGGATATCATGTCGAGAGTGCACGCCGCGAACCGTGTCGAGGAGGATCGACGCGATTTCTCTAGTAATACCGCGTTAATGTTTAATCGTTCGTTTGACGACTTTTGCGAACGCACGTCTGCGGCGACAAGGGCCGGTCGTCGTGACGTTCCGGAAAAAATACGAACGAGAACAGAGACCACGTATACCGACTTTTTAAAATATTTTCTTATTGGATTTTTTTTGTTTTTGTCACTGAATCATGAGTACGAAACAATACGTGAAACGTCCCGACGATGGGAACCGTCGGTATAGATATTCCGCAGTCGTACCGTCCGCGTTCCATTTATTCGCCGTTAGGTCGTGTGTGTCGCGGCGCGAACGGAAGAAACGTGTCGCCCGCCGGGGATTCGACGTTAGACCTCGGCGGCTTCACCGTGATTTTATTGTCGTCCCGTGCCTCTCGTCCCGTCGCCGCACGACGACTTCTCCCCGGATTACAAAAGGAAAAAAAGAAAAAAAATTTGGTTTTTCAATCGTCCACTTATCCGTCGGCGACGGCCCCGTCTGTCGAACACGATTGTTTGGGAAATAGACTTCCGAACGAATCGACGAGCAAATGCAAAATTGTCTGCCCGAAAGCCATTCAGCGGACAGAGATGATTAACGCCACGTGTTGGCAATAGCGGATTGTTGTACGGATCGTACGGATTTATTTGATCAGGCGGTCTTTGTAAATATTTTTTTGGACGTTATTTTGACGAAATGGTAAACAAGCGATGTGAAGCGAACGGGTATCGGTACGAAGTTGCATATGAACTACGAACAAAGAGCAAAATCGTCTTTCTACACGTCTCAACGCGTAACTGGTAAACGACGGGAACGGCGACGGCGAGTTGTTGGACAATTTCAAAGTCGTCGTTTTCAAATGACGAACCCATCGAAAACGCTTGAAACGTATTAGAAATTTTAAGTAAAACGCATTGCGGATTTACTGACGATTGCCATGCACGCGGTGAATGATCACGCTTGACGATAACGAACGTGTTGTACATGCATTTTTGTTATCCACCGCGTGACCGTCGACGAATAAATCCATCTTTATCCGGTGGAAAACGTGGCGCATAATTATTTGTTCGTGGCGGTTTATTCGTCAAATAAACACATTGAAACACCGATAATTATCACTCTCGTTGTCTGACGGATAAACCGGACCGAAAAACAACGGGCGTTTTGAACGTTTTCGACGTCGCACCCAAACCGTCCGACCACTTTGTAGCGGAGGCATCGATGATTACGGGTTTACGTTTTCAGTTACGCAAAACAAGTTGTTCCGCGACGGATTGATTTCGTTTTTTCACCGCGTGAACAATCGTGTTCGTGGTTTGTAATAAGCTCGGCAGATATTTCAACGCGTTTATTCGTTTTTTTTTAATTCCGTGTTTAAAATGTTTTGTTTTTTTTTGAAAAACATCCGAATAGAGACTCTCGATTCGACACGGACATGCATTGTTACCGTGTTCGCCCGACTTGGCGACAAACGGTCCTAAATCTTATTTCCGTCGTGGAAATTTAAAGTTTTCTAACGTACAATTGTAAGTCGTTATTGAGCGCAAACACGACATTCAATTGATATCGAAATCTATGGTGAATTCACGTAAAATACGTTTCTACGTCTACCGACGGACGGAACAGGGTCATTGTATTGTTGTTTTATACAACTCGAGTAGCGCACTTTCAGAACTACACTAAACGTGAGTTTTTTTTTTTAGCAGAAAAATTCAATAATTGTAAAAAAAAATCCCAGTATACGATCGCCATAGGCCGGTCCGAAATTAAAAAGCAAGAAAAAAACAGAGTTATTGAAGTGTTTTTCAACAATTTCGACTTGATCATTGCGTTTAACTCGTTTATCCACGTACTGGATGCACAGGATACGTTCGCGTTACGTCTGTTAATTACAGCGGACAAGACAATTAATACGTTTTTGTTTTTAGGTTATTGTTTTGTTATTAATGATATTATATCGAGTTATTAATCCAAGTTGTCTGGGTAAAACCGATGCGCGCGGACTGCACGTTATTTAGTAAGTACCTTTAGTATGTACTTCGTAGCGTTCTTAAGTTGACCGCCTTAAAGACCGTACACATAACTAAATGGAAATGTTAACATTATACACGTGATGGAGTGTAAATTATCAGTTTAAGCACATTCTAAAATATTATCACGTTGTTCATCCAAGCATTAAACACGTTGCCGAACTATACGTTAAGGCATTCGACGCGATTTTTTTTTGTCTACCGGACAGAAATCTACAGCTCATAAAAATTCAACGCGTACGTTTTTCCGTCACCCCTGTTGACGTTTATAATTTTCTTTTTCGCACGGATATTGAGTATGTCGTTTGTACGAACTGCATGCCGTTTGAAGCAATTCAGTTCATTTGAAGACATTCGTACGGACTTTTGAGTCCGAAACCAAAAAAAAAAAAAAAAAACCGTGGGCGGTGCCGGATAAATGTTTTTACAATTGCGTTAGACCAACAATTTTATTTCTAGGACTTCAGGACTTCATACGGACTTTGTACGCGGACTCATCGTTTTGAAAATATATTTTATTTCAAAAAACCACGACATTTGATTAATATCTACGTAACATACTCGTATATCATTTGTTTGTTTTTTTTTTTGATAATAATAGCTAATGGAATATGAAAATCGCGTATTATTTTTACTTACAAACAATGTCGTTTACGTTAAAATATAATACGGGTACATCGTCTGTACTATATTAATGATAAGCGCTTTCGTCTCAATGAGAAATAAATATCTGTTTTCAAGTCAACGAGAGAACTCAAAGTATACGTTGCGCAAAGTTACTTTTAATAAAATTTTACTAGACAACTAGAAACGTTACGCATGACATTTAATATTACATTTGAAGAGCGGTACTGCAAACCGTCTTATTGCCATTTTAACAAAACTAATATTGATATTTGTTTTTAAATCAAAACGACAGGAAATCCATTGGTAAAATTGTTTTGCTATTATGAAAATACTTATTTGAAATAATGATCTATAATGATCAAAATGCGTTAATGTCAGGTGTATATCATTTCGAAACCTTCAACTACCAATTTTTTTGTTTTCACTATCTATAACTAAAATTACATTTCATATTGTAATTTCTATATATATATTTTAATTCATTATGATAATATATTATTATGAAATAAATTATTGTATGCAAATTTTATAATTAATTATAATCGATCGACTTACAATGTTGAATTTATAAGCCAGTGTTAAATGAATTCCCTCATATAACGTAGTAATAATATTTAATTACGTTTTGAATTTCAAAAATAAAACAGTTTCAAAAAAGACATTCATTGCACGTTTTGTCGAACCGTACATTACGTTCAATCACATGAATTAAATAAATTCAAACGTTAAATGTTATTATAAAAGACAGTAAAGCTTTCGTCATTTTGTAAAATATCAGGAATTCGAAAGAAGTATTTGCTCTGTAATAGACCGATAACCAAACTCGTGCCTGTTGAAAAATCAATTTCTTCGACACTTCGTATTCTATTGTAATATAACGAAACAATTGAAATCAAGCACGTCTCGCAACCAGTATCCGATAACGCAAGCCAAAACCAATTCGAACGTGCTCTCCGATCACACGACGGTGGCCGGAGGCGTGGAGTTCACAACCGACTTTAATTGTGTTGCTGGTGTACGATGGATTATATTTGATTTTCATTTCCCTCGCGCTATTGTATAAATTCTATTCGAACGTTGACCACCGGTGATCCTTAAACGTTTACCTCGAAACAGATCAAAAACCGTCGGACCGGCATCGTAGATCGCCGCGTCCAGACGATGATAACGAACACGTCGTCGTACTCATCAATCGAGTTTTTTTGTGTTTTCCGTAATTTCGGAAACGTTATTAATGCGTTTTCACGCTGCAAAACTGTGGTAAACGTTTCGATTTTTAATTAATACTCGGTACGCCTTGTTTTCGTCCGAAACGATGATATATTATATTACGTTTAGCTGAAGTTAATTTCAATATTGTGAGGAGCACGGTAATATATTAAACTATGAAAGGTGGTTATGAAACTATTTTCGTACGTACCGTCTCTCCATCCTGTCAAAACGTCTATTAAGATTAACCACGTAAGATAACCAATTCATTTATGTTGATAAATCGTAATTTCCAACGAGATTCTCCGCGGTGAAATATAATTATACAAAAAAAAAAACAATTGTTTTAATTAATGTAAAACAATACTTTTTAAAATTTCAAAAATGTTTTCGTATAAAATACATTAAATGTGGTTTGATAAATATTTTTCAATAAATTCATGATTTTCGCATAAACATTATTGTACACGTACAACGTAAAATATGGCGGGAATTCGTATTTCTACAAAAAATTTCAAAACATCATTCAACAAATTTGACTACGGTTTTTAGAATCATTCGGGCCTTAGGGTATAGAAAAAAAAATGCATTTTTCTATAAATAAGATACAGAGATCCGTAACGGTATGACTTGATACATCAGACGATAATTAATTATTATACAGTCCAAAAATGTCAAATTTCTTTAACTACGAAAATACGTCCAACCACCAAATTCTGAATTTCCAATCGTTTAATTTTTTTATTTTTTTTTTTTATCAAAAAATATGCCAGTTAAAAAAATCAAAATTTGCAAATCGAAAATATTGTATTTATTAATTTTTATTTTCTCAAAGCATGGAAACGCGAGCTTCGTTAACGATATTACGATAAAAGTGTTTTATCACACAGTTTGACGTGAGTATAGTGTGCGTTAGTCACATCAACCATACCGTGTCGGTCTATCAAATGTATTTAATGTTAGGTGTCCGGAGTTCCACAATGATCAAATTCGATCGCCAATCCTATTTAAAACACCATCCGATCAGACAGAAACTCTAAAACGCGTCCATTGTAGTGGACGAGACGATACGACTATATTTTCCTTTCATTGTGATCCAATCATAAACAGAAACCTTTTTCAAACGTCTATTATCTTCCCGGTATACCGAATGGAGGGTTCAAATAAATCGTGGAAACCCGGAACATGTTGTTTTTATCGTACGAAAACTATTATTCCCCCGCCGGTGTTCCGGGTGATATTTTACCGATGTCATACAATACACGGTATCTCAGATTCGTATATGTTTGTCCAGAAACTAACCTGAGCGTATCATATAAAAAAAAAAAAAAAAACTTGATTCACGAAAAATGGCTTTGCGTCTATTCCCACACTACTGCGCAAATGCCTTAAAACTGAAACGAAATGTCTTTTTTTTTCTGGTATCACGTTTGATACGAATTCGGACCAAAGATCTAGAAATACGGGATCGATCGCCAAGGCATCGAGCATTCCGGACATTTCATTCCGTTCGGACGTTAACTGACGTTCGAACCGGGGTTGAGTTCAGATACTGCAAATTACATATTAATTAATATGAATTCGGAACATGATTTGTACCTGTAGATGCTTAGAAAACAAAAATGCAATAACTACTTTATTCTGCTCGATATGCCGTTTATTGTTTTATGGCATGCATATCACGTGACGACGAAAACGGTCGGTGAATTTCTGATACACGGTGGAACGTCAATGTAACGAAATTTAAGGGAAATGCAATTTTTTCGACTCGTCGGGGTTTTCGGCTTACTGAGGTTTTCGAGAGAAAAGCCGACTCGGAGTGCTTTTAAAATGTGAGTGTAGTGACAATAAACCGAATGAAACGAAAAATACGACAAACATTACGACGATAAGCGCAATGAACGCGATCGGGTTGAATTATCGGCACGCACAAGCCGATCAGACAAATGTTTGTAAAATCCGACGATAGGTAATCATCATTATCCTTCTAATATTCGGAATGTTCGAGTTGTCTATAGTTAATATACATGTATATTAGGCGCTATACTAGAAATTTACTGTTAAAAATATTTTCGCTTTTGTTAAATTTCTGACGGATAGTCAAAAAAAAAAAAAAAAAAAACGAATTACAAAAAACGTTGTTTTAATAACTTTTCATAACTTTCAGTAAAGTACGCAATTACTGTATTTGTCCGATTAGTAGCGATCGCAAATGGAAATCGACTTTTACGATATAAATATTGGGCATCGCGTTTGCTCCTCATGTAAATTGGTCCCGTTTCGTTACTGTAATTACACAATATTTTCAGTAGATACCGATTTTCTGTTTTCGTCAACAATAAAACACACTTTACCACTATACGATTATAACGCCCGTTGATTGTATATTTTTATCGTTATATATACGTACACGTGGTAATAAATTCGATACCATAATTTTATGGGCCGAGCTAGTAACTTTCGGCAGCGCGTATTGTGTTGTTTGTTAAATGATTAAAAACACACTGAACTGAACGCCAATATAAATTTTATTACGTAATAAAACCAATAAAGCCAAATAAAATAATAAAAAATCGAAAATAAAAACATGCACTGCATTCTTCAAAATTTTTATTATTTTATTACGATATTATATTTTCATTCGTAAAAACAATTTTCTATTTTTAATTTATGTAATCCAACGAAACGCCTAAGCGCACGGCCGATTGAAAATACCGTTTCGTAAAATAATATAACGACTCAATACAACCGTAGATATATGTGTATATAACATCAGAATGTTCCAAACGTTTCAATTCAGTAGGTTATAATAACTGAACACAGACGCGTGTCGTAACATTTAGTAGTTGTGTTCAAAATATAATCGTTAACGAAACGAAACGAAAAAAAAAAAAAATTATATGCATATCATAATCGTTATCGCGAGAAGTCCAAAACGATCCAAAACTAAATGTTCATGTGCCGCACCTACGTACGTACACGTGCCCGAACGTTATTTGTTCAAATTTCATTTGTACAAACACGATAGCACGCGTGTATCGAACGTTATTAATTAAATTTCATTTTATACACGATAAAAAAAAATCCGGAATCATTTAAACGTTTATATTATGCGATAGGAAATGAATCGATTTGATCGCAGTTTCGAACGCGGGTACAAACGATGTTAAACATCAAATTTTCCTATGTGTGTTATTTTAGTTTTCCGACCGTGGGCCAACGTGGTGCACAGCGTGTCTGAAAAGTTTCGGCCGTACTAGATTTCCGTAGTCAATGGTAAATAATAGCGCTATCGCTCGTACGACCGAGGCTTCGTGCGGCACCAAGTCTGACGGGTACCGGCGCAACATAAAAATTAATATAAAAAAAAACTAAGGTCCAACGAATGTCGGGGCCTTTCCAACAACGACCAACAAATCGAGTACAACAATGTTGGACGGTTTTTTTTTAAGGTTTTTTTGAAGTTGCGCCGCTGGCGTGAAGTTAGCGGCGTAAAATAAAAAAAGCCTATAACTTTTAAATAACTAAGGTCCAACGAATTTCGGGACTTATCCAACAAATTTGTTGGAAAGGTTTTATTGAAAAATATTGACATTGCGCCGCTAACTTCACGGACGCGACAGAAACGTCGCGAGGGTGCGCGCACTGCAATATACGAACGACGCGTTTTGACGCTGAAAATCAGATCACCGTTTTGCACACCACCCGTCCTACTCGCCCGGTTCGGTTCCAGCGGAGCGTTGTCTATTTTCGCGACTCGAGTCGAAGGCGAACGGCCACATTTTCGACCGTCCAAAGAGCTTGTATACCGAGCGGTTGATGGCAACGCCGCTAAATGATTTCTCCCTCGGGTGTTCGAACGGCTTAACCGACGCTGCAACTGGGCGAGGGTCTTACGTAGAGGTCGACGTGCGTTTTTATTTAATTTGTTTCGGCGAACTTTTCACGCATACCGTGTACATTCAGTACATCAGTCCCTGGGAACGGCAAAATATTCTCTTAAAATCCCGATCGAATCAGGTTATTGTCGCGTCGTCACGACCGGCGATATCGTACGTACAAACATGTACAATACACGTTCATTTAATACTGTCTTAAAGCGTACGGTTGATGAGGTTCTACGGCAACGAAAACGTTAAATATTCTCCGATGTCCAAACAAAACGTTTATTTATTCGTTTGGGTAGGCGTCATTCAATGAAACGCGGCGCGAAATTATTCAAAACAATTCTATACACAGGAGTCGGATTAAAAAAAACTCTTTGTCGTCGTTCGAACTTGATGGTTTCACGGTAAAAGAAAAAAAAATGGTTTTTACGTGTACTACGGATGGCGACGTGTAACGCAGTCGATTTGCGAACATCTAGTCGTCCGCATCATTACGCTCACGGTTCTCATCGGCAAGCGCCGGTATCGGTTGCCGACAACGATCAACGAATGAACACGATTAGGTTACGTTCAGTAATATTCCTGGTCTGAGTATCCGCTAAATCTCGAAACGCGCGTTTTCACGTAAAATCGAATCGTGTCGTCGGATGATCACACCGACACGCGCACGTCCGTCCAGAGGCGAAATGTTAACGGGTATGAAAATTCGTCATTAACACCATTCGATCCGGGCTAAATATGACGTTTGGAAAAAAAAAAAAACGTCAACGATTTCCGTCCGTCTACGATTGTTGAATGTGAACAAAAGCGTTCGTGTTTTAAAACCGAAAACAATTCGGCAAATGTCCGTTTGTTTTGACGGATTTCGACGTTTACAGTGTACTCGGAAAAATACAACGTTTTTCGGGTTTGAAATTCAACTTTCACGTGTCGCCGTGATCGCGACAGAATCGCAGCGCGAGGCCGTGGCAGGAACACGTTTTCGTGCGAGGGACCGGGGTGGAGGTTAAAACCGTATCGTATACTTTCAAACCGCTAGATTTAAACACTAGATCACGTCGTGTACAAAACGGTGTCTTTAGAATCCAGTTGAATAGATTGAATTAGTCATAACTGTTAAAAAAAAAAAAAAATTTTTGGACGAGGCGAGGGGACAGCCCGCCAGTATACCGCTACCGCGGTTTGTAACACGCTGTTGCCGCGACGATTAAACAATTGTTGCGTGCATAACGCGGCTATGAATAACTCGCGCGCAACATGAACGCCGCGCGTACACGTACGCGAGTGTTTAGATTCTAAAAATAATAAACCTGCCAACACGTTTATACGGTACGAGTACCGATCGGACGGTTATTTCTAGAAAACTAATACGTTATTGATTTTCGAGACTCTTTTATGGTTTTTTTTTCGAACCGTACGCGTACGTACACACCTACGTGCCGTGTACACGTGTGCGTCGTACGTCATGAAACCAGCTCGATTCGGTTTTTACACGACATCACGCAATTCCACGTACGATTTTTGTTGTTTTTCACTAATCCGTTGAATATTTCAGTGTGCCCGGGACTCGTAACAACAATAACAATAATAATAATTTGGGGTTTTCGTTTTTTTTTTTTTTTTGTTTTTCGAATCGATAACGAAAACTAACGTGTACGCGATTTAGGTAATCCAAATAAAAAAAATAAATCGAAATCTCGACGTTTCCCCGTTGCCGTCGAACAGCGGCCGAGTCGATTCACGTCATTTCCCGACGAGACGTGCGTCCAGCGTCGTTCGCCGGCATTGTTTCGTTCTATTTTTAATACCGACCGAACTACACGCGTTGCACCGAGCGGGTTCATGTGCGCGCCCGTCCCGACACCGCTCGCACGTACGGGTTATCTAAAAATATATAGAAGCGTTCGATTCTCACGACGTGACGTCCGAACAACAAGGCCGTAACATAAACACGACACGAGTCCAATCGGGCCGCGGATCGTCAGACTCTCGACTCGCGTTCGCTAGTTGACGGCAGTCGACGGATTTGAGCGAATGTGACCGAACGGGGAAGAACGACGTCCGCGTAAATTCGTCTTTCACTGTTTTAAAAATCGTCCGGACGCGGACACTACTCCCCTCACCGCCAAGCGTTTTTTCGGCGTTCGCCCCCGAAAACGGTTTTGACATTTTATGTCTTTACGTTGGCACATTAAAATAAAAAACCGTCACGAAAAGCGTTACCTAGATTAAGATCCGTACCCACCGAACATAAAATGTCTCGCTTAACGCGGACTCGTATGATGCGTTAATCGTTTCATATCATTTCATTCGGGTAAATTTAATCAACTGGCTTAATTCAACTAATTGGAAACGTTGAAGGAGCCGATCGAGCCAATTTTTCGTCACGAACGCTTTACCGACCGGTCGTCCCGCGGACGTGTATCCCGATACAAGTCGCGCGCGAGGAAGTCGAATAAGGCTAAACTCACACGGACCACCTTAGAACCGCGTTACGGCCGCAAAATGGTGGTCGCTCGTGGTCGATTTATTAAAAACACATAAAATAATATAATTCAAATGCAATTCAACTCAGACGGACCACTTTCTGCCGTCAGTTTCGACTTCAGTCGCATCGTGTTAGTATTTATACGCGATCTTCATCGGCGGTCGCGCGTAACACACGTGTTGCGACACGTCAACCACTTTCCGACCACTTGCCACCAGCACTACATTTTATCATTATTATTTTATACTTATAGTTGCTATTTTGTATAATCCATACACATACTATTATAATTATTATTTTACGACTAGTGTTATGAAATTTGTCGATTTGTTGAGTCGGTTCGGTAGTACACGCTCACGAGTTTTGTGTTCGATACGAGATGATAAAATTATGACCGAACAAAGTGAAAACGACGCATCTGGCACAGAATTGTTTATCGAAGAATTGCATAACTTACCGTGTATTTATTACAAAAGCTAAAGCTTGGGAGTCTCTTTGTCTTAAATTCTATGATGATTTTGAAGCGAAGAATCAAAAAGACAAAACCAACTGCGGTAAGAAATAGTGCTTCAAAGTCCATTTTTACACTGAAACGTGTAAAACAGAAATGAAGAACTCACGCCATATTTGTGATTGTGTGGTGTGGTTACATCGACGTCGGTTCGGACTTCTAACGACCACAAAAAAGTCGTTCGCGTGTGGTCCGTGTGAGTTTAGCCCGAGTCGCATAACGTGCCCTGTCAGCGGCGTTTTCGTTATAAAAAAAAAACCACGTCCGACATCAATTTTCGGAACGCGGACTCCGGCTTAAAAAACGTATGCTCACAGCGCGGCCGGAGAGTATGTTGCGGCCATTCGCACACATTCGGTCGATTCGTTCGTTCGATTTGTACGCTCACGCGGTTGTGTTCTATCCGTATGTCGCCGTAATGCGCTGGAGCACAAACTGTTATAAGACAACAAAAAAATTAGAACGGCGTTTAGCCGTTTTGTCGGGAGACCGCCTCGCGGAAACGTGTAGAAAACGTTTTCCGATCGCGCGACTATATTCGACATTTACGTATTTGTTTAAAAAACCGTTTTGTTTTAACGGAAACAACCGTTTTGTGTATATATATATATGTATATATTGTGTTTGTTCGTCTCTGCCGAGATTCCGGATAAAATCGAGTACGCCTCTCGGCCCGCGGGCTACGTAAGATACACTCGCGTGCATTGTACGCACATGAATATATACACGCTTTCGTAGGTAAATAAACAAAAAAATCAAACTAGGTTAGTGTAAACGCAATTGCGAAATTTTTCTCTTTCGCGCGAAGGATTTAAAAATAAATAGCGTGAACCAAGGAGTTTAATAAAAACGAAGATCAACTATGCTCCGTTTCGTGAATAATGTAAATACGCTGTACCACATATACACGGGAAAAGATTTTATCATCTCTGAATAGCATCGGTATTCGATTTCGAACATTTTTTTTTTCGAATGATTTACTCTTCGCTTTAGTCAAAAGGACGTGAACAAAAATTAAATTGCTATATATATATAGGACAATTTTTATTTATTTTACGAAACGGACAAAGATTTGAAATTTTGAACAATTTGTTCTGTCGAAATATAATCCTTAATTTTTAAAACCGGTAACCTTTAACATATATTGTATACGTTTTCATCGATCCAGGCGAAGTCGGGGAACCCGTCCCGTTTCGTCCTAGAAACCTCCAGCTTTCGTGCACGTGTTTTGCAATCGTTAACTCGCTAATGTTTGACCGGTGATTGTTTTTATCATTTTCGTACACGTATTAAACGGGTTAAACGCCGAAATCATTTTTTTTTACTCGACCCGAAGACGCAACTCCCGCACTATTATATATCATCTACAGATACGTTTGTCGGCGCGTTTCAATTAATTTAATTATGTTTTCACGACGTTGACATTAATCGTTTGAATTTTTCTTGAAGTTAACGTGTCACGGTTGACCGGAATTGTAAAGCGTTTTGAGTTCAAATGATTTTTTTTACGGCATTTTAAATACTTTTTATTTTTCGTATGGAATTAAATTCGTGTAACACGTTCCGAAAAAAAAAACAACAAATCAATAGTCGCAATAAATACTGAATGGTTTTCAAATGTAAAATAAAAAAATATATATATATATATACATTTATACCGGTTCACAACGTGTACGACGAAGTGCCGTTGTCGACGGGTTTCCAAAAACATGTATTATTTCTTCGACATCGATATGTAAATGTCTTTATAGCTATGAGTGACGGCTGGTCCGTTTAATTTATCTTCTGTCATTGTGGTTCGTAACGACGTTTCAAATAATCAATGTTCAAATGATAAATAGCTGGAAAGGCGCACGTATATTTATTGTTTTCATTTTTCATTTTAGTCCATCAATATCGTTTTTTAAAAATATTATACGATTTCATCGTTGTAGAAACGGAAGCCTTCGTTGGATGTTTGAAACGTCGTGCTTACCGCATTACCGTTATTCATACGCTCTGTCAAAAAGGTACGACGTTCTTGTCGAAAGGACGTTCTGAAATATTTTTCGTCTCGTGGACGTCGTATAAACGACGCGGAAAACCATGATTTAGTGTATGGGAATAATATTTTGTTTGTTTTTGTAAGTGGGCGGTAAGGGAAATAAGTTTGGAAACCACATGATCCAAAGCATTTCCGATCGGTCCGCGAGCACGGGCGTCTAGAGACAGCGCCTCTTCTTATCGGTTATCAGTATCGTCATTGTAATTGTATTAACGTAATTAATTTACCTTGGACCGGAGTAAAACTGAATGAAACTGTTTCCGACTCTACATCGTTTTTCATTTTTTGTTGATATACTCTCGGTATAAAAACTAAAAATTAAACAATCACAGATCACGGAGTCGCGAGTACAAATCATCACATGTTACAACACAACGGCTGTCCTATAAAGTTGTTTCCACGGATATGGTTATGTGTAGTCGATTATTTTATCACGCGTGAAACGCTGAAAATCGTTTGACGTTCAAAAGGAATAATAATAATCGCGGATTATTCAAACGAGTATCAAGTAAAACAGCTCCTCTCGTTCTTTGCCCGTCACGAATGTCCGCACAGAATTCGCTCAGAATCTACAATAAGCAAAATACACACACACACACGCACGCACATGCGTACGACGACGACATTATTATCATTATGTTGTCGTCTCGAATATATGACGTCGACGTCGAAACGAAAGTCGATCGATATTTTTCGCGATGGTTAGCAAATGTAAACAGATAATAAAAATAACACTGCGGATATTATCGGCGAACGTTGTGTTTTGTTTGACGTTTGCGGATGGCGCGTAAATGAATTAAATAGAACCCGTTCGATTCACGGTGTATCATAAACGTTGTCGATTGCTCGACGAACGCGAAATTATCCGATGTTATCCGATAAATAATGATTGCGTACATAAAAACTATGCCGAACACAAAATACTGTAGTTCGAGAATACGCGATATCGACGGGGACGCCAAGCAATCTCGAATATGCTTACGAGCGCGGACGTTTTGAACTGTGCCGTATTAAATCCACTGTGCGCGTATAGAACAAATAATTGAAAGTAAGTGTCAACGAATCGACAACGCATTTTTAATGTTTCGTGTGAATTCCAAGTGTTTCCTGTCTTGTTTTGTTTTTGTTTACAATAATATTTAAATCACACGTGGCCGACCGTATTGAAACGTACTACACGTACCGTATTGGTCACGAATTCGTTCAGTTCGTACGATAAAAAACGGTGCCCATTGTCTTGACGATTTTGTGCGCGTTGGGCACGTATGTAAGTACCGGAGTACAGATGGGGAGGGGGCGGGAGGGTACCCGAGAAACCTAATTTCCCGAATCGGAACGTATACGAACGGGGCACTGTGGCCACAGTATCGATTGGAAAAATTTGGAAAACCGTGTACGCGTGAAACAACTATTCGTTTCCCCTTCACCGGGGGACTTGTCGAAAACCGTAAAGCACGTCGACGCCGCTCGTTTTTGATTTGTAAACAGTCCTCACGAATACTTAAAAGAAAAAAAAAAAACCTTGTCAGCGACGGACGTGTCCACGGAATTTTTTCGCAATTCAGTCTTACATCCCGACCGCGGCCAAGAACACGTTATTATTGTCACGTTCGATCGGTGCGACTTCGAGAAAACCCCATTGTCTCACAACGTCGTTTCAAATCAATTATCAAACACGCCGTCGCCGACAGTCGATCCATAATTATTAGATTATTTCGCGTGTGCGCGTGTTCACTGTATCGTGCATCGCTATGTATGCGCACGAGTTCAAGTCTGTACAGTTTAATTCGATTTTAGGTTTTTTAAATCGAATTCTCCTCGTGTTTGCCGGCGAGAATTCGAACGACAGTAACAATTAATGATATTACGTTAGACCGCGTTACGGCGTGGTGTGTGTGTTTTTTTCCGGGCGATTACGCGAACGCATAAAAAAATGTTTATACATATATATATTATGATCCATCGAAAAGTAATAATGTCGTTTACAATTTATTCGCGTTCTCTTTCAGACGTCGTCGACGGGCGCGTAATACACGCTTCGGGCGAATAGAGGTTATAATACAATAACGAAAATATATTCAATGCAATCAATCGATCGCCTGCGTTGCGAAGCGCTTAGGAAAAGTTTAAACATTTCGCGAGTACCTCCCGCTGGACTAGCTGATGAACGATTCCGGTGTTTTCGATATTAATCGAAAATTTCACGCTGACCACCTTCCAATCGACGTCGAGAAACCGTGGGGCTTTGTTACGGCCAAACACGGAATGAACATTATCGACGTTTTTGTGAACGAGTTACGGGGAAACAAAATGAAAACCGTTACGATCACATCGTGCGGATTCGTTAATGTTATCGTGTATCTGTTCGGAAATCCGTTTTGAACAAAAAAAAAAAATACATATATTTTAACAACGACAACCATAACGATTGATTGAATTTCGGAGAGGGGCGTGATTTTTTTGATTCCGAAAACTGTTTCAAACGATGAAAACGATGTTATCCAGGTTGAACGCCATTCGATCGACGACAACAAAAGCCGCCGGTACAGCGTTTCGTCCTCTGAACGTACAAAATCAGTTAGCCTCGTGTTATCGTCTTGAAAACAAATCTGAAAACACGATCTTCTGTTCGTTATTACAACACACGTCTAGAACACAAAATCCAAAGGCGGTCGCGTCCACAGTGTTGTTTTTAGTGATCCGCAATGCACAGATGTCACCCGACCAATAACCGTTGGAACATATTGATTTCCGCGTTGGTGCGAATTCCTTCGTTGCTATTCGATTTATTTTCACGACGACGTGTTTCCCATTTGTCTGTCGGCGCAAATTATGTACCGATATTTTTAAGTTCGACTCTGCTCTCTCCGGTAACAATATCGTATCCGGTTGGACGCGTTTTTCGATTTTCTCAATAGTTTCGCAGAACTGTCCGAGAAACCAAATTCTCATCGGTCGTTTGTTTTAACGATAAGCGGTACAACCGTTTTGCATCAGTTTTGATCGATTTTTACACGGTTTGAAGTTCATATTTTCGATAAAATTACGATTTTGTTTTCAATGTTTAAAAAACACTTTAAACAGTTGTCGGAAACGTGAGTCGCGACTGAAATGTTGTGTCGGTTGGAAAACTCGACATCGAACACGTAAATAAAGATATACGTATTCCTATACGGATTTTAAAAAAAATTTATAACGAAAACGATTTAGGTTTCTACAGGATAGCACGTCGTATTCGTAATGACGATAATCCACTATCGTTTTTTTTTTCCAAATACCACGATTTAACGTTGATTTCAAATTCAAAATAATAACGCAACTCTGCGTGAGATCTCGTGTCCAAGTGGATCGCACGAACCGACTACTAATCCACACTACCCGCCGATCTGTACGTTAATGATTATTTATTATTTATTGTGATCGCGATTACGGTAAAATCAAACGTACGCGCGAAATTCACAAACAGAAAAATATAGTAATAGCACACGTGTTTTAGTACAATATTTGTGTTTGATGAAAATTACGGACATACTGTTTGCCTGACGATAACGATAAACAAACGGTCGACAATGATAGTATTTGAGTTTTTGCGTTACGGAGAAAACATTGAATTAATCGTTGTTTATTCGCCGTCTCATCGACTACATATACAAAAATAATAACAAAAACGTGCAATCAATACGGAAGAGAAAAAACAACATTTTCTCTAAAAGAAATCAAAATAATAATAATAATAATCAAAATAATTCGCCGTTGCGAAATAACGCCGGAACGGTTCCGTCTCGCGGCGCGCGTCGATATTTTTTACTATTTTTTTTTTTTTTCGTTAGAATCTAAAAATAAACCGGCCAAGTGTCGTGACCGTCCGCGTCATAAGTCCGACGTATACAGCGCGTTTCAGTTATCGTCAGACAACGGCACGACTATTGTCTATCAACCGGCCGGGCCCGCCTACATTCCGTACGGCCCCTCCAAAAATCGACGACTGTCACGTGTCAGTCAATATTGTCGTGCGTTATAGTTTCGCCGATGGTTTCCATACACAGAAATCTCATCAGAGAGTGTTTGGGGATGGATTTAGACTCCCCCCCGCCACCCGGTCACTGACCGCGAACACCATTTGCGCCTGTGAGTTGTACGCGTAAACGTCTGTTTCCGACTGTGAACGGAATCTTTTTGTAAGTCTTTCCGACCTACTTCTCATAGACAAATCGTAGCCGACAAACGTTTAAAAAAATGACGCGGCTTGAATTCGTACGGGGTTTTTTTGTTTTATATAATATTATATTTTACCGATTGTTTTTTGCCCTTTGACTTGAACGAAACGACAACGACAACAACTGATAAACACGAAATATACGTGCGATTTGATTTATTTTTAAAGAGATCGAAAAAGAAAAAAAAACAAAAAAGTGTGTTCGGTAAAATGTCAAATGTCTCTCATATTCGCAACGGCTTTGTGGGACGGGAGGGAGGGATCGGAGGGGACAATTGGTGGGGTCGGAACGATTTATATCTAAACAATATTTCGTAGTCGAAAAACGTTTTCTGATTTCCCGCGGTGTTTGTTCACCGTTTGTATCTCTTATAACGAGCGCGTTCGGTTTTCAAATTTGATTTCACCTAAAATTCAGAGCACACTTTCACGCACACGCACAAGCACACACGTGCGCGCGCTTATGTGTGTATATAAATATACTGGTATTGAGTTCATGACGTTGATCTTAATGCGTCGATTTATCTCGTACGTTTGATTATTGAATTGCGTAGTTTATCTATGTATACGTTTTTTACCGTACGAATTCGAAAGTTTAAGTCAATTTAAGAAGTAAAAAAAACCCGGTGTTTACTGATCACCATTGTCTCTCTGCCCGAGGACGATGAATACGTTATACACGGATTTCGATTTACGTGAATCTATCGAATTTCGCTAAAAAGCGATTTTTCCTTTCGATTTTAAACGAAAAGGTAATATAAAAGATACGTTAATAAAAAACCGTTTTTTTTATTTTTTTTTACTTATCTTATAATAACGAGACATATCACATGATATGAATAATAATGTAAAATTGTTTTCAACCTCCACCCTTCAACCCACCATTCGAAATTCCCGAGCACGCCTCTGCTAACGACCAACGTTTTCCGACCGTACATTACGTTATTATCGAACGCAATACGAACAAGTACTGTGTAAAGTATATAAGAATAAAAAAAAAATTCGTATCACAAATCTGTTTTCAAAAGCAATGCTTTCGTCGAGCACGCAAACGTTCCGAGATACATTTCATGTGCAGTAGTACGCGATATTAGACCGTACGACACGATAACGTCGTCTTGTCTCGCCGAACATCAACGTGTTTCTCCGACCGAACCTGTACCCGACGTCACTAACAATTGTCAAAAAAAAAAGAAAAAAACGATTATCGACGTAAAAACGTCCCAAAAACGTTTGTGAGAAAACCGCGGGAACAGTGGCCTCTTCCAGTTAGCTGTTCGCGATCGTCGTTTTCTCGACGACCTGGACAATTACACAATTACGACGTCGTGTTTTCATTTGTTTATCATTTTCGTCTGGAATTCTCGACGGCCCGCACGGGGAAGGTCTCGCGCGATATTTTCCCGCGGGCATACTCGACGTGACTCGTGTTCGAACCGTCCGGCACACAAAACGGTACATTTCCGTAACCGTTCGTCCGCAGTGGACCGTACGTTGCGATCGGAAGCGGACAACGTCGTGAGACTCGAGCAGACGTCGATTTACCCCCTTGCCATGTAGACGCCTTCCCTCAACAACCCCGGCCGTCCCGCACGCGTTAACACTCGTTAACTCGATGATGTTGTACGCCTTACGGTTTCAACTCGTGCTGCCCGTCATCGAAAACTATCGGTTTCGTCGGTCCCGTTCGCGTCCGTCGCCCACGCGCCACGACCCGTAAATGATTCCGGGTTAATCGTCGGGCCGTGTGCAAAAAAAAACCGTTTATTCGTTACGGTTATTACCATATCGTATCGTTCTTACCGCGGCGCAGTCGTCAAATGTTCGACAATCAAACATTTAACGCGATGACCGTGGTCCGAAAAACGTCAAAAACCCCCTAATCAAATGCACCGAAATGCTCTACGTTTGTTGTCTCGTCGACACTCTCTCATACTGGTTGTCTACGCGAGCTCTTGTCGAATCGACTGCATTTATTGTTCATTTACGTGGTTTTTCCGTATTGTCGATTCTCCCGGAGTGTTTCGGCCGGTGTGTACTCGGAAAGGAAATTCCGAAAATTTCAGTATTTCTCGGCTTGTCGAGGGGAACGTTTACTGCGTTCGACATGACGACATTCGGGTGAGAGGTTTTCTATTTTTTGGATTTCGTAAATTCGACTGCGTTCGGAGGTATGCGTTTCATATTTTTGTACGATTATCGTTCTGACCGAACGCGCATGTGAATGCTCGACGGATTTTAAACGCAATTAAACCGATCGTTTCGGGAAACGACCGCGGCGTGTACGTTTTGCACCTGACAGGTTTGCAAGTCGCACGTAATAATTAATTAACCGCATGCGGTCGTGTAAAACGTTGAGTGAGGTTTTCGTTTTGTTTCAGGGCGGTTATTTCCCCATGTTAAATGTAAATCGGCGTGTTGCAAACGTAATATAACCACAGGCTAGGCTCAATGACAGGCGGGTAAAAAAAACGTTTTTTTTTCTTTTTTTTAATACTACTACGCCGAGAAAATCGTTTAAAACATATGAAATGTACGATATTCCGTCAGTATGTTATTGCGAAAATTAAAGAAAATTGCAAGTTTCTAAATAAATCGCGGGAAAACATGTAACTTTTAATATCGAAAAATCAATTTGAAGTTATTTACTATACTGTTCACGTGCGCCTGTGTGTTTTTCCTCTTTTTTTTTTTTTACTTTATCGCAAGTCGGAACACGAGAGCCGAGGGACGTATTTATACTTTTTATCGTAACGTCTGACAGATTTGAAAATATTTTATTCTTTTATTGCGTGTATGGTTTGATAAAACACATAGGTAAGCACCTCGTAAGGACCCCGACCCTATGTGACGCCGCGTCTGCGGATCCACAGTTAATATGTAATCATCACCGTTTCGTGGTGTATATGCAATCTTCTGAAATAAACGCATTCGTGAAAATATGCGAACGATAGTTCATAATAAAACCGTATGATTTCAATTAAAATGTCCAGGTAAATCGTAACGAGATGGGTTTTATCAATTTGACGTTCTGATGTCGAGTGGATCGTGTCGAACGACGTTTGATCGAGACGCAGCGACCGCAGCTAAGCTAAACGATCAGTTTAGCTCGACGAAACCGTCTTGCACGCGATTAACAACGTGCAATGATTGTACACCGCGTGTACGGTTATCACGAAAACGCTACGACGGACGTTATGGATTAGAAAAAAAAAACAAAAAACAAAAAAAAAAAAACGCAACGGACGGACGGGACAAGCGGATGAACGAAACGGACGGATGACGATTGTCGACGCTACGACACGGCAGTTTATAGTTTTGGAAATGGATCGTTGCCGACGGCGACGGAACCGCGAGCAAAACAAAACACACCGATCCCGGTCAGATCTAAACGCCCGCGGCCGATATCCCCGTGCGCGAGCGGCCAGAAAAAAAATAAACAGAGAGTATGCCAGTCGACGGACGCCGAGCAAACGCGCTGGATCGATTGTTTACGAATCGTTCATTAAGCTCGCGTGGACGTACTGAACCGCGGGCCGCTGCCAAAATTTAAAACGCCCGTCGGATTCCAACTCTTCGACCTAGAACGTTACGCGTCCGATCAAACGCTCCCCGACGCGTTTCTAATGGAACGCTATGTAAACAACGTACACGTTCGCACGTGCGCCTATACGGCGAAGCCGGCCCACGCAATCTTTCCGATCCTCTTGTCGACGAAGTAGGATACTCGCTGTCCCGAAAAAACGTCGTGGTGATGAGATCTCGTTCGGTCTGAGCGAATTCAAAAAATATTGTTTAAGAAAAAAAATATATATATATATACCGGAAGGAGTGTTATTATCTATGGGTTCTTCTCAAGTCAAATAATTAGAAAAAAAAAATTGCTATATGGGTTAAACTAACAGACGGTTTAAAATTAGATACAGCGGGAGGAGAAAATGATTTCGAAACATTTAATTCGAATTCTAGTTTCTGTAAACGTTTCGTTCATTAGACATAGAAAACGCGTTCTGTTTTGTTGTACACGTGTTGGCTGTACACAGATTTCCCCTGTTCAACTGGCTGTTTTCGGCACAGCAAGCAGCTTCGTCTTGACCGTTAAACGATCGACTGACTTTTTCTCCGGACATCAAATTCCAGTAACGTTTTACCGTCCCGATGAACCGCAGGGCGAAAATATTTTCGGTTTTCATATGCTGTATTTTCCCCGTGAGTTCGTCTCGTTCGACCGATTCAAAACACTACCGGTAATATTTAAGCCAACCGTTTCAACTGTAACCTGCTTAAATATCACGATCGCTAATTTCAGTTCGATTAACTCATTCCTCGGTAATTTTCGGAGAACTCCATTCGAATGCATCGTCAGTTGCATTTTTCTCATTGCCGCTACAGTTACTCACTTTGTCTTCCGTAATTAACCATTTTTTTTCCCCATCAAGTGCGCCCTCGTCTACTTTTCTCTATTTTAAAATTCTTTGTGTTCATGTAATTCGATTAAGTTTGACGGTTTCGACATGGGCGACGTCAAACAGACCGTCTAAATCATTTACAAAATCATTAACTCTCAGAGCACGTGCCTCCGTTTGTATGGCTACGTTCCCCCCCACCTCCCCCTTTTTTCAATACTCGTCTCGTCCGGAGTGTAATTTTTAACCGGGCCAATCGTTTTACAATTTTAACGGTTCTCGCCTTTGTTCCGCAAAAATGCGCACGCGATTTGACTGTTCGCGATTTGAAACGTGACTCCGTGCGGTTTTGTATTTTCCGTATTTTCCGTTTCGGATAAATTCGAGAAAAAAAATAAAATTCGATACATCATCCGACCCGACGGTCTCGCGAACTCAATATCCGGTCTGGTGTTTCACGAAAAAATCGAACGGACACGGACGCGCGATACACGTTTATTACGTTATACTGTTGTAACGTTCGGGTTTTCGTCGATATCGGTCCGGTCGTCGCACTGAAGTGGTCCACGGCGTTGAGGGAAGGGGGGGGGAGGGGAGCAACAGGGGTATTTGCCGCCTCCCCCCCAGAAGCTTTTTATTCTTTTGCTTAATGCGTATTTATTTTTGATTATATGATTTGTTTTTTCACAACGTGATCGTGTGGATATTCGGTTTTTTTTAGATTTTTGATATAAATATCACGATTCGACCAAGTCAGACGTAACGGTTATGATCACATCGTGACGTTATCAACGACTGTTTTATCGCCGTTTTCAAACATTAAGACAGGCGACAGCTGATGTTATGTGACGTTTAAAATTTTAAATTGATATCTATTTTTGTCATTTAATATTAAGACTTTTCAAAGTGAGGTGTTTGATATTTCCCGCCGCCGTCCCCCCCACAAAAAAAAAAAAAATGTTTCACGGGCACGTCACTGTCGCACCGCGCGTACGTACGTGAGGCGATATCGTATTATTATCGTAAGCCCGGCGCGTCACACGTTTCACGGGACGGGGTAAGACGGCCGACATTAGACGGCATACGTATAAGGGTCCGGGGGATTCGTTTCCAAGCTCGTGCAAAACTATTCACGTTTTTATTTGTTTTTATTGTACAGCGCGCGGATCAGCCGGTGAAAATTGCCAACTTAATCGTTACGAAACACGAAAAACACCATCGCTCGCGTCACGTTCCCACTGCACCGTCGTAACCTCCGTGCACAATACGGTTTCTAAAACCGAAAATATATTTTGCACAAAAACTTCAATTTCAAACGCGAGAGCGCGTATTGTTTTTCTAATACGGTTACGATGCACGGCTTACGGACAATGCGTTTCGTAAGTCTCCTGTCGCGCCACGTGCACCTCCGTCCCGTACGATATTTGTAATGTTTGTTACGGAAAAAGTTTTTTACGGTATTAAATTTTTTCCCGAACCATCCGGACCGCCGGCGTTATCATTTTCAATTCAAAAGAACGATTATTCTCGCAGTCGCTCGTTCAACACGTATTGTTTCGAATCGACAGGAATTGTTTTGCACTTATCGTACGCTGACCAGTCGGCTTACCAGAAACGAATTAACTTTAATGTTGAATTCGATTTGGACGAATCGAACGGCCGTCGAAAACATCCCGTTCCGTGCGATTTCGTTAGTTTGACGTGCGCGTCGTCGGATCGGCGTTTTCTCGCGGGAAAACTGACGTGTACCGTTTGCCGCGGAGACACTCGGCATTACCTAGGTGACACCTTATCTCACGATGTCGCGCGATGCACGTCGCACAATAGATACGGATACGAAGAAACGGACAGAAAACGCACAATGGAAAACAACGTCGCTGACGCGTCGTGCCTTCCCGAAGACAAAGCCGATCGGTCCGGACAACCGGGCCCGGCTCGACGGGTGGGCAACGTAGACGTACGGTTCTCATAAAAATCATCACGTGTCATATTGTGTAAAAAAAAAGAAAATTCGTATCTAAAATCTATTTCGCTGTGATGTTTATATCAAACGACACGTCGGACTTGTACGATATTGCCGAATCGCCGGAAGCCAGACTCCCCTCATCTCTACGCCCAAGAGAAAACATTGTATTCGCGAACGCGTGAGGGGGCGGCAAGTCATAATTTCGCCTAGGCGTGTTTAGACGCTCGAGCCGCGCATGCGGACAAGGCCCGTGTACTCGCGTCTTCCCGAAATTAGCCCCCAGGACTCTTCGGATCGGTCGGTACTGTGAGACGGGTCCTCGGACCCCGTTCACTACGGAGGACACGTAGCTCGCGCGACAACGTTGGACCGGACGAAGGCGGTCTCGCGGGCGCATTTGAAAAATATCTTTCACTCCTTTGGCCCGTCACCAGTGTCGGAGAAAAAAAAAATGAAAAAAATATTCCCGAGAATCCGACACGTTTACACGTTATACCAATACGCGTAATAACATTCATTGCCGTCGCCGTTGTCACAATTTGTCATCGGCCAAAAGCGTGATTTGGAAAGAAGAAGAAGGAGAAAAAAAAATCAAAGAAAAAAAATGAGATGTTATGATTATTTTCGATCGAGACGCGACTTGGCGGGCGACTTTTACAAATAACATTCCGATAGGATGCGTCCTAATGAACAAAAACAATACCAAATATACCTGTTGAATCCGGAACTAATTGTACACAATTACGAGTGTGATTACCGTTCAATTATCGTCATGATGTATTTCTGCTGTTACGCAGCAACATTTATTTAAAGTTTTTTGATTATTTATGCGACGATTTTTGTATTGACTTTTAAAAATATAAGACCAATTATATATATATATATGATACTATAAGCGTGAATTAAAAACGATAATTCTGCTGTAGACAGTCGCAAGTCTGTAAAAACGGACGATTTTTAATGAGTGAAAATCACACGTTTATCAATGCAGTCCGTTACAAGTGAATTTTCGTTTCTAACAGACGTTGTATTTACGTGGAAATATAAAGTTCTTGACAAACGAGTACAATCTATTCGAAAAGAGAACGTATTTATTTTCTATCAATCAATGATATATTATGGAATGTGTACGATAAAAAACGGAGAAACCGATTTCGAATCGATCGATCGGTTTTGGGAAATACAATTATTGTTTGAGAACTACGTATTTGAATGTTCTAGTCGCGATCTGACAAAAGCGAAATATGCGTTTTTCAAGTCGTCCATCGTTATTGAAATTTGAACACGTACGCGAAGTAAAACTTAAACTACGAAATGCACTCATAGTGCGTTTCGTTCGTAATAAATGTCCGCACGATTGTCGCGACACAGTTCTGGGAGTATTAGGTCGACTGTTCGGTTCACGGAACCAAAGATAACAGCAGGTTTAGAGAGACAAAAGAACAACAAAAAAGTAACACACGCGACGGACTTGTTGTCAAACGCGTTAATGAGAAATCGAAATACACGGTTGTCCATACGTAATCAAGTCGAAATGGTTTGAATTCGATATCGAAAAGTTATTCGCCGGAATATGTTATGAGGCTTTTGAATATAGCTACCAGCCTATTACAGCGAGTCGTGACGATTTGTACATCTCGTTTTGTCTCGTGTCTGCAAGTCGCCATCACAGATTCAACGTGTACGGCCGTTGTTCGATGTTTCCAATCGATTTGCAATATGAAATATTAACGTTAGACTGCCGTCAATTAGTAAAATAGGTAGGGGGGTTTTTTTTTTAGTGTTTTATTTTTAAAACTAATCCGATTACGAAATGTCTATTGACGATACGCCGTACGCGTTATTGCTGTAAATCATTACAGTAGAAAAGTAGTGTAAAAAAAACAATAAAATTAATTGAAGAAACGCGCGTTTTTCCCAAACGAAAATATAAAACGAACGCGAAATGAGCTTCGCGAATCAAATAAACTCGAAACAATACCGTGCAATAACGACTGCTGTTTGTTCGTATTCGTTCGTCCGACACAACGTTATAGCGTTTAAAGTGCGGTTCGAAAACAAAAATAATTAAAAAAAATGTTTATAATTCAGGGCGTGACGCGAAAAATAGCTTCCGTTTTTTTTCTCTTTTTTGTTTTTTGATGCTAAAACGCGCGTCGAGTATAAATTATGCGCGTTTCACGTTCTGTAGTTGTTCGACCCAATACTCGAGGACGTTTTGACATTTTCCGTGTTTCGACACGCGTACGAAAACAATTCAAACGATCGTTGAACCCTTTGTCCCGCCCACTGTCCGCCCGCCCGACGGTTTTGTCGAATAAACTTTCCGGGGGAATATTATCGTAAGCGGGATTTTCACTCAAAAAACGTAAAAACCTTATACACTTAGCGCCCGTTCGGGCGCGCGTCTCCGTTGAATCGCGTCGAGTCGAACGAACGGAAACGTCATTACGTCATTCACGATTTCGAACGGTTTCGCCGTGGCCGGGCATTATAACGAGCAGCGTACGGAATAAAAAATGTCTACGTCGCCTTTATAATTCTCACGTTCCGTTGGCAACATCGACTTGCTTTCGAATTCACGCGCGTTTAAGACAAACGGAAACGTAGAAACCGTCCCCCGCGACGGCCATTTATCGTTTATAGACGTTTCGCATCCAACGCGTCAATTTGTAAAACGCGCTCTCTCGAGTGCCGTTCGGTTTGCGTGTTAGAAAATTACGCGCTCACGACACGAGTTACAATAACACTACGCCTCGTTGTGTTATTCTCGGTCGAAGCCGATCCGCGGGGGGGACTATGCACAATTCCAAAACGCGATTTTCCTTACAAATAACATATTAAATAATTGTGTTTGGAACTCGAAAAAAACAATATACACTACAGTCTCGCTAATCCGGACAATCTATATTTAGTACTCATGTATAATGTATATATTCGGGAATACCATTGATTATTGAATGTTGTAAATCAATAAATTTTGAATTTGTATAAATACATAAGGTGTTTTTTGTTTATATTTACTGGCGAGTTAAAAAAATAAACGTCATTCCGTTTAATCCGGATGGAGTCCGGTCCCATCTAGTCCGGATTAGCGAGACTATTGTATATCATTCCTCCGAACGAAATTCGGTTTATAACTTATTTGTAGTTTGTCGAAAATAAAAAAATAATAACAATTTGTCACCAAAGATTTTGGAAAAATATTTCCAATATCGTTCGAGTGTTATACGTTTTTAGCCGCTAAACTCGTAAATGGCCCCGACTCCGAAAACGGACGTGTCGAATATGTTTCCAGTCGTTTGCAATTTTCCCGGTTACGGTTGTTTTTCGAACGCTTAAGAAAACCACTGGAAATGATGCAAAACACGTGGCAAATAAACTACCATCTGTGCACGATTTGCCACCGGAAAGTTAATAGAAAATATTTTTCCGAATAAAAAGCGTTCACGAACCAACTAAATAAAATTAAAAAAAAAAAAACATCTCGTTCAAAACAAACGATCAAACTGTTTTTTTCCAATTCGCTTCTTAAAATATTTTGAATGACAGTAAATAACGTTCGGACGCGAATGTACGGACTAACATGGTCTTCCAAACCAATGAAACGAAACGTTGTGCAAAAATACGCGTCTACGATTTCGATAGGGTTTCAGCCATAGAGTCACGTCTATGAGATACGTAGAGACGAACCACTTCGGGTCTCATGAAATTTTATTTTAAAAAAAAATCCGCCTTTGTACGAATGAACGATACATTTTTTCACACACACAAAAAAAAAAAAAATCAAAAATCAAACGAACAATCAAATAAATAAACTTTAGTTAGCTAGTCTAACACGACTTTCAGTTCAACTGATATTTCGAGAATCGGTTTCGATAATCGATCCCGGTTAGCGAAATGCGGTCGACTCGAGTACTAAACAAAGCGTTGGATTATGTTGACGCGGCCAATGTCAATAAAACGTGTTTACTGAAGTACACGGTTGATCACCGCCGTACGTCTTCGCGAATAGTAACAAAAACACCGCGTATATGAATCGCGTTCGTCCGCAGTAGATATTTCTGACCGGCGGTTTTTTGTTTGTTTGTTTGTTTGTTTTCCAATACGAAATCATTGGGATATCGCGATAGTCGGTTTATCATGTTATCACGGCCGTTTCAGAAATAAAACGTCAACTCTTTTCGTCCTCAGTCCATAAAAACCCAGTTGATTTGATTTAATTTAATTTACTTATCTTATCTTATTTATTTAATTTATTTATTTTATTCTTATTTTTCTTATGTAATTCTACATCATCACTTATACTTATTGTAAAAACTTATCTTTACAGATCGTATAATAACTAAATAAAAAATAAAACGTCAACTCTTTTCGACTACGTGTGCAAGACACGCGTTTGGGTACTTACAACGGCGTTGTCGTAATCGTCGCCGCGGAGCGCAGAGAGTAAACATCCGAAATACCGATCGCGGGAAACGAGACGAGTCGACCGAACACAATGGAAGACGTCGCGGAATATTCAGTCCTACGTTTTTTTTTTTTTTTTATTGAAGAAAAACAAAATTTGAAATTCTAACAATAAGTTATACATTTCTACAATTACGGATCTAAGACTCAAACAATTTATACACGACTAAGTCTTATAGATAATAAAATAATAGACATATAAATAGATAAAACACATAGTGTATATATATACGAAATTCAAGATTACATCTGAAGCCCAGAGTATAAAAATAGAATTCATTACGGCTTTAATGATGCCGGTATTATTGGACACGAAAGGGGACGCACAAGTATCACGTAAAGTCCACCTCTCACCGACAACAGCCGGACAGCGTGAAAGAAGATGGTCGAAGTCGCATGAACTGCACAAACAATTAGAAAAAATGCAGGCCGGACTGTCGTTCAACCCCGTTTTAATATAGTCGTACGCAGGGCCGGATCTTAACTTATTAACACCCGGGGAAAATGAAAAACTTACGTCCATTTCAGGAGATGACCTTAAACCTTAAACCTTAAAAATACGCCTTCGAAAATTATACGCCCGGGGAGAAATCCCCGACTTCCGGCCTTGGTCGTACGTTAGTCACGTAAAAAGCGGACTGACCGAGGCCATCAACGTTTACTACGTTGTGTTTCACTCCGTCGGTGGCGGTGAATTTGCGACGGGTTATATCGCGCGTCCGTTCCGTACTGAATTTCCGTACCGTTTGTTTGTTTCTCGTGTTTTCGTACACACACACATATATATATATAGATGACCGGATGTTGTTTTGTTTGTGCGCGCGCGATACGTTTCGAAGTATAAACACAAACGGAATGTATTTTCGATGCGATAAGGTCTATATTTAATACGGACGGAAAAAGAAAAAACGATGAAAAATTCGTAACCGCATCGCAGATTTTTCTAAAACGTAGCTTAGTTAAAAAAGTTTAGATTTAGGTTCTAAACATAGCCGAAATTTAGGTTCGTACAAAAATGATTAACGCATACGAGTCCCCCCGCGTTAAGCGAGACATTTTACGTCTTATGTGTGAACATTTTATTTTCCCAATTCAAATTTAAATTTTTTCAAAACCGAAACAATGGTTGCCATGGAAACAAACCATAAGGGAGATTTAGGGTTTTTTTTTAAGGTAACGCTTTTCGTGACGGTTTTTAAATTTTAATGTGCCAAAGTAAAGACATAAAGTAAAAAACCCCCCGACGGTTCGACGTGCGACTTGTAGCTAAGTCAGCGGAGGTGACCGTATCGCGTTCGGAAGGGGTAAACGTCGTCACCGAGTTGATTTCATACGCGTTTTTCATTTTGTTTTATTTCTCGAACGGGCCGAACGCACGTATCGGACCCGGCGCGATCTGCGTGTACTTACGTCCCGAGTGACCGTTTTCGACGTTTCGCATTCGTCCGCGCCGTAGAGCTGCACGCTCAGAGCGTTTCGTCTTGAAACGAACCCGTCGTCGCGTCAGACTGGACCTGGTGTGGATCCAAGGGGGGGGGGCGATCTCCCCCCCCCTCCCGTAGACTTTTGTTAAATTTTTTTATTAGTATCGTTTTATAATTCTAACTCTTATCTACGATACTATATAGAAAGACGATTTGAAATGAAGTCGTAGCTATGGGATTTTTCGGTTTCAACGTTTTTGATAACCAAATGAAGACAAATACCTCTTTTTATCAAAGCACATTTATCGAACGATACGTGAACCTTAAAAATTGATGGGTTACACATAATATAATATATACCTCCTACAGTACGGGCTTTTGAATATCTCGAACATCTCCGTAGAGGACAATGAATTGTTCCGATAGCAGCCGCAACGGGGCCAGAGCGATTCGACATTCGATAAAGACGCAAAGACAGAGTTTATCGTTTTATTTCGAGAAAAGTGTTTTGGAAAATATTTCATCACTCGATGCGACAAAATGAGGATTGAAGTTGTTTTGATTAAGATGCCCCCCCCGTAAATAAGTTCTGGATCCGCGCCTGGACCGGACAGCCCGACCGATCGTGTGCCGTATTCGCGAGTTGTCGGTGTGGAAACGTTGAAACTAGCGCGTTTTTTTGTACGAAACCATCAGATTCCCGTCCGAGAAAAAGCTTCCCGCGCCTCCCACTCACGATTAAAAAAACGTCGTCGTCGGCGGCGGTTTCTGTTCGCAGGCGCACGCGGACGGACGGACGGACGGCGATGACCCGGCGCGGCCGCTGTGACGACGGCCGTCGCGGCCGGCCAGCGGTGCGCGCGTCCACGTCGTCGTGGTGACGGCCGCGGACGGGCGGACGATGCTGCAGACGGACGGCGGCGGCGGCGGCGGCGGCGTGGCGCCGCCGAACGTGTACGGCCAACAGCTGTCCAGCAACTCGCCGGCGTCGACCGCGGCCACCGGCACGGCCACCACCAACAAGATACTGGTGAACGGCGGCCGGTTCGACTTCGACGACGGCGGCACGTACTGCGGCGGCTGGGAGGACGGCAAGGCCCACGGGCACGGCGTGTGCACCGGCCCCAAGGGCCAGGGCGCGTACTCGGGCTCGTGGCACTACGGTTTCGAGGTGTCCGGCGTCTACATGTGGCCCAGGTACCGTTTTTTTTTTTTTTTTTTTGCGACCGGTTATACCGTGACCTCGGTCGCATTTGGGCGGATTTACACTCCGGCGAGTGACGTCGCTTGGTGTGAACGCTAGTGTGCATGGGCCACGCCCCCCGCTAGACATTTTACGTTTGACGGTCGTTTTTTCGATTAGTTTCAAGTTAAATGAGTTAAATAATAAATTCAACTGTAGTAGAAATTAATGGTTTTTTTTTTTTGCAAAAATAAAAAACGGTAAGATAATCGAAATAATTTTTTACTACAATTATTTGGTTATATATTATTTAAAGTGATAAATAGTAAATGTTCATAGTTTATGTACGTATTCATATATACTTAAGAGGATGTGATACCCCGAGAAAAAAGAAGTAAAAACATGGTTTACGCCAAACTATGTAGCTCGTTACCCAATAATCGTAAAGTTGAAATTCAGATATTATTAAAATCAGGAGAACTTAAACAATTATCTGTCGTCGGTTTTTTTCAATAACTTAATTTAAAGTGTTAAAAATAAGCTGTTAAAAAAACCAAAAAAAGTAAAAACTTAAACTTAAATTGTCAAGGCAATTTTAGTGTTAAACAAAAAAACCGACGACAGATAATGGATAAAGTTCTCCTCTTTTTAATAATATCCAAATTTTGAATCTATGATCATTACATCAAAAGTTACACAGTTTGGCGTAGAACGTATATTTATGGAAGTATAAAAATGTAAATTAAATACGCTTCTGGTACCTACTGCTCGTGCGGTGGCGTGGCCACGATAGCAACTACAGTCTACACATCTCACTACATCAATTCCCAGAAACTATTATTAGATGCGCGGCCGATAAAATTTCTTATCTGACTATGTATAGAATATATAGTTATAAAATATGTATTATTGCTTACTCAATAGGAAGAAAAAAGGAATGAAATTATCTATTTTCGTTTACTAATTGAAAAAAGATTCTCAGAATAAGAATTCTGAATATTTCGGCTATCAACAATTTAAATAAATTGGAAATAGTCTAAAATGTTTTCATTTATCTTGTGGCATTTGCGTATGATACACAAGGTAATTCTATATTTATTGTGTCTATTTTATTTTTTGATTTTTATTTAACATTTAACTGTTTTGTTTACTACGGCTTACAAATATTATAATGTATTAAAATTATATTTTAGATTTTGAGCGAAGCGAAGAAGCTAGTGTTTTTACAATGATGTTTATTTTTATTATTGTAGATCCACAATATGGTAAACGTCTCTTGAAGAGTGATATTGTGGAGTCAATGCACATACAAGAAAACCTACTTAAATACAACTCAATAAAAAAAAAATTTAAAAACATTGAAATGAGTAAAAATTGTATATAAGTTAGGTATACCTGAACAATTTTTTGTAATTATACCTATTTGCATCTACATCTAATATAATTTTGAATTATTTATGTTTTGGGTGTTTGATGATTGAAACGTGTTTCAATTAATATTTTAGAGTAATTTTTAACTTCTGAAATATTAAATTTGTAACATAAGCGTTAGCGCGCGTACCAGTGAGTGTCGAACTCGCGCGCTGGCTCGTTATTGCTATGATAAAACGTCATCACGGTAGAAAAAACGCACGCGAACGAGCCGGTATCGGCCGTACGGGCGATAAGGATATAATTCACACATAGTCAGATAAAGAATAATGCGCCACTCCGCTTTTACCTGTCGTAACGACGACGCGCGGCGGCACCGAGCTTGGTGGGAGTGGCGTGTCGCGTGCTTGCGCATCACCAAAACACCTAACAGCGCATTCTATTGAGCGTTGTATACGTTTCACTTTTGGTATGACATCCTCTTAAGAGGCGTCTCACCCGTATTTGTTGTCGCCGTCTATCTTATGGGAAATATAGAAGAAAATTACAGTACGTGAAACAATAAATGTGGGGTCTGCGTCAGAATTAGAGTTAAAACATCTATTAGCGATTTTGAAAAGGACAATATTTTTTTAGGGAATGTCGTATCCTTTTTGTAAAATATTGTTTAAAAAAAAATTTACCAGCTTTAAAAAAGACTGGAAAATGTAAAACGTTATAACTTCTTTGTTAAACAATATTTTATAAAAAGGATATGACGTTCCCTAGCAAACTTATATAAGTACATATATATATGTATATCAAAAAATATTGGCCCTCCCACCACCCTAGGCAAAGAACCAAAGCCGCCACGACTAGTGACCGGTAGCCGTTGCAACTGGCAAGATGTCGGAGGATATAGTTCGCGCGGGTGTCGTTGTTATTTCGTATTAATCACGTCAGGAGTCGGAAAAAAAGAAAACCAGAAAGAACAAAAGGACTTTTTTCCGTTTTGGCCGGCTCGTTCCGATAAACACGCTTTGTAGTTTTTTATTTTAGCTTTCGGTTGCTTTCCGTTCATTCCTTCTACCAATCCTTCGCCCTAGAGTTCTGAATAGAACCTTTTAGACATTTCATCTTTTGATTTTACGTTACAACAGTCCTCGCGCTTTTAATGTTCCAAAGTGTTGGATATTTTTCAAATATTTCTAAAAAATCGATTACATTATTACCGTTCCGCTTCACTATTACAAAACTAGACGTTTGAATTAACCACAGACAACTTGCAACCAAATCGTCAAACGAATTGATAAATCAGTTCAAAATTTTATGCGGCGACCACGCGACCAGTCACGACTTTGTTCGCTGACACGCGGCGTGTGCATTCGCTCGACGTAATCGACCCATAAGTGCGTTCGGGTAGTCGGATAATTTTTTTTTTTCGAATTCCGCGTTTGTAAATCGAAACGCGACGACGGAGTAGTAAGATCCATTAATACCGGTCGTCGAATCGCAGAAGAACGTACTTGGTTATTTGAACGAGGCTCGGTCGAAACGCCGAATGTAGCAAGGTCGTTATCGATTTAACGAAATCGACGCCGTCTCGAATACCTACCGCTGCTATCCGCCATCGGTGTTTCATTTTGAAATTATCATGTTTTAGATTAAAATCGTACGTTTTTGTTTTGCGCAAAACTCAACGGGAGCTTTTTCTTTTTTTACACCCTATTGTATTCAAACGATACACAATACAATTTTCGTCTCACGGCGTTCGGTAGTATTAGAACACGGTACACGACGCCACGCCACTGATTATCTAATATGTATCATAATGAAACAACGCCAATAGTAATGTGTTAACAAACACACTACGTAAAAACGTTTATTTCGTCAAGAACAATGTGAATTCAACAAAAACAATCGATAGTAGATGCTATTTATAGTGTGTTTGAGCAGTAAAAAATATTCGGAATACTTTTAAGAAAGTATTTATACACGCGACATGATCGTGTTTCACGACCGCGCGCAACTTCACAATGTCCGTACTTCCGTCGTGACCATCGTCACGGTAAGCAAACGCTCGGCTCTGGACTTTGCGGGCCGCGTTTCGTCGGTGTGCGTTTCGCACCGTGTCGACTTCCAATGATCCAACGTCGCCCAGAAGAATAACGAACATCGCGAACGAAGTGTTCGCGCGACCGATTCAACACGATATATTTTTCCCGCCGTCGAACGCGATGGCACGAGGGCAGCGTCGGGGACTGGCTTCAAAAAACCCCGTCCGTGATTTTTCCAAAACACTACCAACCAAAACAGAATGAACTGGTAGGAGGAGAGGGCGTAACCAAAAAGTCAATAGCCAAATAAAAAACGAGATGATGATTTTTTTTTCACTAGTTTGCCGGTCTTCAAATTATTGTTAAAAAACCCAGTTCCCCTTTTTCTCGGGACATTTTTTTTTTTAAATTAGTATTGACGGGTGTAAAGAAAGACCACCGATGACCATAATTTGACCGAGGCCTTGTCCGACTATGGGCAAGGGAGCCGGTTTGGTTTCTGTCGTTCCTCGGACCAGACAAAGTGTCGAACCCAATCATCGGGTGTTTCAACGTCAGTTGTTACGGTCGTTTGTGTACGAAAATCGACAATACGGAACGACAGACACACACGGTGATCACAGAAAAGCGTGTTGGCTTAACGTTTATTTTTCTGAAATGAAATTTCGAACCATGATAAAATTTGATTTTTGAAGAGAAAGGAACTTTATTACGAGCACGGTATTCCGTCGTTCGTTCGGTTTTCGGAACGCATTCCTTCTCGACTCTATAATAACAAGCAGCGCTGGTTATTTTATACACAGAGTCGCCGTAAACATTCCGTAATACGCCATCACTCTCCCCGACCCGACGATATTTAATTACAGTGTTACACACATATTTCCAGCACGTGGACGCTTCGTAGTCGGTTCGAAAGGGTCGTCTGGACGAAAAGTGCGTTACCAATACGGAACTTGTCCGTGTTATCAAAACGGATGTACGTTCTATCGGTTTGCCGCGATTTTCGAGTGAATCCGAGCAAATCACCGGAAAAATGTGCCGACTAGATACGATTTGCTCGAAAGGGAAGTGACGTCGCAAAACAAATAGAAATAACAGGAACGTTATAAGTCACGCGTAGTATGGGACATTTATTATTATTATTATTATTATTGTGTATCGCGTATTCAGAGCATAATCGCAGTATACTTTTTTTCCGTAATAATTCGGTAAAGAAATCACCCGCCCAAGCGGAAAACATCTTACGTTTAAAATATTTACATAACGAATATTCTCGATAAATACTTCTAACGAGAATATTGATAACTCTACATTTCAAACCTGTTACAAGCCAGTGAACACGAATTTCGAGACCGATGTCGTTAATTTCAGCGTCGTAATGGTACACGACTTCCATCGAGATTCACGCCTACGACGAGAAAAAGACTAGAAAAATACGTTATCGGAGCGTCGCAAACTAACGTGTTGGCTATCAAGAAAAACGCGTGCCCGAAACCGGTCGGTCTCCAAATGACAGGCACTCGACGACGCGCGAAGTTCGCACGGATAATTTCAAAACACGAGACGACCGAAGTTGATCCACACCGCGAGAAATCGTCCCGTGTGGTTCGTTAGCCCGTAAACAATCATATTAGTCATATCAACAGGGTTCGTCGAATCAATCACGTTTGGCGAGTTCGCAATAAGGAAAATAAATAAATTTTTTTTTACAACTCGGAACTGATGTGGCACATCGACAGTATTCGTTTGCACCCGTCCGGTTTCGACTCATGATTTCGATTTCGAAACACGGATTTCGTCCGCGAGAACATCCGACCGCGTATGACACAGTGGCATACCTGTGAAACATTGGGAGGGGCAAAATATTAAATATTTCACTTAAAAATCATTAAAACGTGTATTAGAGTTGTTTTGACGATAAATTTCGTTTATTTTCGTCGAATCAATATATACCGTATCGGTTTGAAAACGTCTGATTTGACGATCGGGTTTCATTCGGGTTTCTTAGATTTCAAAGGTATTTAAACGCGATTTCGGTTGTTTTGGATTGCGTTTCGTTCGTCGGCACGCGGTTGTTCCGGGGCACACGGAGCTCGCGTCTACACGCGGGGAAATAAAACCTAAACGAAAAAAGTTTAACACCCGCAACGTTGAACTTTGGGATTTCTGTGGAAGATGCACGCGGACCGGGAGACGTAACCGAGTTTATGCTACCGCCCTTTGAAAACCGTTAAAAGTTTTTATTTTTATTGCACTCGGTATAATAGTTTATTTAAGCGACCTCTACGACGCGTACGTACAACGTTAAACCGAAAAATCGATTATTCGCCGCGATCCGTTGAAAAAGGCGAAAAAAATCGGTCGTTCCTTATAAAACCAAACGTGTGGTTAGGTACCTAGCCCATCACGAATGATACTATCCGATTCTAATATTATTCGTCAATCGTACGATTCGATACGATTTCGGCTGAACTCACTGGCCATGATTACGAAACATAAACTGCTTGAGAAATGGATCGCAACGTCCTTTTTAATTCCCCGATTTTCATTGTTCTCTTAATCACTCGTTAAAATCGACTGCGTCACAGAACACTCGGAAAATCTCATTACTCTAGAAACATTATAGAACGAGAAGTGGATTTTTTTCCTCGTCGTTTTCTTTTACGTTAACGGTCTGGGGTTTTTTTACGAGATCGAAAGCAATCCTCCGTCCAGCTTGATGGAGCCAACGAAACTCGTCCGGAGAATTGATTGTGACACACACACACACACACACCGGCGTAAAAAATAACTACTAGATTATTAATCGGTCGAAAACGTTGTGTGTTTGTACAACACGAGAATGCGTTGCCCACACAATCCGTACGTCCTCGTTAAGCCTGGACTTGTGTCGGAAGACGGCGAACGCAAAGAGCGAAAGATATAAATAAAAAAATGACATTAGGTTTCCGGGCCGGGACGATGTTGAGAACGGCGGAAGTCGAACGAGAGCATTTCATTAGCGACACGAGCTGGCCACGCGGATTCGTGATTCATGCATTTTATACTCGTCGGGTCGAACAAGCGCTGCGCGAAAAGATAACGTTCGCTCGACGTATTCGAACTCGACGGAAAACCCGAACGCTACAGCGACACACGAGATTAAACGTGACGTTATCTATTTTTTTAACACATCCAAATCCGCTTAACCGAACCCTTATCGTTCGAAACGAATTCCGTTTCAGCAGGACACCGTCAAATTTCGTACGAACGGAAACAATGGAATACAATGGAATCGTTCCCACTGCACGGGGGACACTGTGTTTGTCCAGCCGGAAGTCCAAACGCAACGGTACGTACGTGTTCACTGCGGACGTTTCAAACGAATCGGACACAAGCAGCGCGAAATCCACCGTATAACCGTCAGCTACTCAAAACGGATTCATACCAGACGATTGAATCGATATACTCGCTGGCGCTATCTTAACGACGGTCATTCAAATCGATGTGTTAAAACGTATATTTCATTTGCAAGAATTTACGCGTATACCACGCGTGTTATTGTTTTGAAACAAACCCAATACGTATTTATCGTTTTTGTTACGAAAGTTTACGGAAAAGTACAAGACAATCTCGTTGATCGAATTTAACGGATGCACCGTTTTCAAATCAGTGAGCGCCTTACTGTATATTGTTTGAACATTTTCAATTATGATCGATTAAAAAACTGGGTTTATTCATACAAATTGTTTTCAATTAAAATTAAATGTTAATATAACAACACAATTCAGTTTGAACAGTTAAATTTTATCAGAATAAAAAAATATCCATTAGGATTAGTAAACACTAGTTTGTCGTGTAAGTACAAAACAAGCTTTAAACATAAAGTGAATGGGGAAAAAACATCATATATTTACGCACAGTTCAAACACTAAAAGTCACATTTAGATGGAAATAAAGATTGTTTAACATAACAATAAATCTGGACGAATGTGCATGTAGAACACGACATTTTTTATCTGGATAAAATTATAGATAATATTTTTTCATCTACAGATACCTATAAGTTTAATAATTTTTAAATTTTTTTTTATACAAGATATACCGTTTATTTTCGTATTTCTGTACGTACAATGTACATCAAAGAAGACCAGCGCGATCGAAAACTGGTGGTTAAATTGTTAAAACAAATAATAGATATTCTATTATACCCTGAGATGGGTCGATCCGTTGACCGGACGATAAAAGTACTGGTCGGTACACTCTGTTGAAACTTACGGGAGAGTCGGGAAAAATATGAGATTAAATCGCGGCGTGCGGTAAATTGGCGAATCGGACAAGGTGAAAAATCGCTCGTATTTCATAACAAAACATCACACCAATCGAAATGACGAATCGATTAGATGTAGACTAGGTTTTCAATTTTGAAATCCGGGTACTCGGAGGTCTGTGCAGTACGTGTGATCATGCGTGTTGAACTCACGGCAACGAGACGAGACGCACACGGTTCAAGTCGATCGCGTATAAGAAAAACAGCATACAACCGATACAGGTATTGACGGTTCGGAAGTCGGAAAAAAATTATCGATTTCGTTGACGGTTGTACGCTTGTGCTAAAAACGAAGGCATGCACAGTTATTGCAATGATAATCGATCCATCACGATGACTATTGACAATGAGTTGTATCTTAAATAAATCCACAGTGTAAATACGTATGTATATAAATATATGGTTTTCGAACGAGACCTGTACAGTTCAACGTCGAAACAAGAACGATGTTTTACGATCGTCATAATTCGTTTAAGCGAAACGATTGTCGAAACGCCGTATGAAGAGTTTCCAAAGTTCTTACGGTTACGTTTCGACGATTACTTCCTCCGACGAAGATATTCATCCAAATTTGAAAGTTTTATTTCAATGATTAACGATTTTTAAGATTTTTTTTTGAATACGGTTGAAGTAACGTACGTTAAAAAATTTGAAAATTTGTTTTCCCAAATATAATATCGATTTTTGGTAAATATTTCCAATGTTTCTATAACCGTTAGTTTGAAAATCACGAAGAAACAACGATAATCGTTTTCGACGAAAACAAATACCATTTTTATGCAATTGATAAAAAGTAAAAGACGTGGTTCGAAAATGTCGAGTTTCAAACAAAGCACGAAAGTAATTTAAAAAACAAACGAAAATCGAAACATTTCTCCGACAATTCGAATGCAAAAGTTGTCTTCCACGTAGTTACCGTCCGGTTCAATCGAATTTATACGTTTTACATTCGTCGTGCGAAATACGCGTTCCACGTCATTCGAATAACTATATTGATACTCGCGATAACCGGCATTCGAAGTATCTATCGGAACGCTTTATTAACCGTGTTATTCGTACGGTATTCCGAACACTAGAAACGACATATTGCTGTTATCGGCACGTTGTATTGTCCAGTGCAGTGGCGGGCAAACTTTTTTAATGGGGGGCCACAAAGTTTAAGAAATTCTAGAGGAGGGCCAGAATTTATAGTATACTTCTCGACCGTCAAAACGTAATTATGACGGGCCATATACTATCCATGTCGATGGACCCTCGGCGGGCCGTACTTTGCCCATCACTGGTCTAGTGTATAATCCAATCGATTACACTATGTTCAAAACGATTTGACTTTAAATGTATGTTTCCAACGGCAAACGATTAATAATATATCGTTTAAAAAACAATATTTCAAATGTATTTCAAATCGAAATCATCGAACTACAATCCACGTGTGGTGTTTTTCGCTTTTGGTTCGTGAGGTGAAACCGAAATCTCGTCAACCTTGCCATTACCGCCGAGTAGTGTATGAGACTTCGAGATGGTGTCTAGGTTTTTTTTTTTTCGATTATGGTAAGAGTCTTACGACGGTCGTCGAAGATATTTAGTACGGCGAAGTGACGTTATTTAGGGGTTTTTCTTTTTTTTTTCGGATTGGTTCGAAAAACGCAATGCTCAATGTCGAATGTGTTTTGATCTTTTTTTCGTTTCGCCAGAGTTCATTCTGTTCCGAGACATTTGTTATTCAGTCATCATTGAACATAAATACAAATCAAATATTATTTTCCGTTTATCGTCCTTAGACAGAAGCAGGGAAGAAATTGTATTTGTTAGTCATTATATATATATATATATTGCTAACGATCGCGAAATACTCTTTTTTTATTGTTCGCGTGATGGTGCACTCGTGATATCAACTCGCCAAATTCGGTTTATACTCCAAGGAATTCAGAAACGAAACTTTTAGTCTACAGCTTTTTGTACGTCTTATTTATATTTCGCGCGTTTCACGAGTACGGTAAAAATTTCCCGGACCGTACATTCAAAACGACTTTCAGACGGGGACACGTGAGATTTCTAATATTCCGCGAGAGAAAACTAGGCGTGCGTGTAGAATCATAGTTGTACGAGACACTCGTGACGTGTGTGACCGACGGAAATGTCCGGTGCTCGCGTAGTGACGTTGAACGAACACGTGGTTGAAAGTCGTCTTGGGAGACGTGCGGTACTTTTGTCGTCCCCGGCGCTCTCGGCGCCGTTCCGTCGACACGCGACCGTGTCAGCGATACGTACGATGCGCCCGAACCGTTCGAGAAATCGCCTTCGAAACGACGCGCGGTGCAATAGTCGTAACAGCTTTTGAAACGAATCCGTTTGTGATTCGTTCGTCTTGTCGGACACGTGCAAGGTAATCGAGGTATCCAGTTTAACGGCGAGTCGGCGGAAATATGAACGACGGAAATGCCGTTGCGACGTTTCTATCGGAATGCTTACAATTGAATTGGATAGGAGGCGTATTTACATTTTTTTTTTTTTTTAACCAACGAAACCAATACACCAGACGGGTTAGGGGACGTATACGAATTCATTAGGTACTCTCTGAAATCGAGATATTTCAAAAAGAACTCAACTTACGGCTACAGTCGAGATCGGATTGCTTATAGTTGTTGTGATTGAGGATATTAGCAACAGTTATAAATAAAATTGCGAAAAACACAACGCGAAAACCGATTGCTCATAATATCGTATCGGACGAGTCGATTTCGTGCTGCCAGTTTTATAATCTTAGTAGTAGCCCCGAACGGTTCAACGTCGCGTGTATGTAATCATCGAATAGAAATATTGTGCTATTTGAAAACTTGTGGAGTGGCCCATGCAGATTAAACGATTGGTTTGTCCGTAGAATCATAAATACGCGAATTGAAAATATTTGTGTGATAAAAAGTCACGCTTGTGCAGAACGTGTTTCAGTTTTTATGTACGAACAATAATAAATTTTTGTATTATACGATGTCCTCGACGTTTATATTATCTATTTGATTTGGAAATCGTTGACTCGTACAATACTCAATTCTCGAGTGTCGTATTTTTTTTTTAGAGATTTCGGGCATTTGCACGAATAAACTTTTTGAAATACCGTCCGTTTCCGTTTTCCAATCGACGCGGGAGAGAGTTCGTGAAACGTCGGGAGCGCTGTCTAGTTTTGCCGAAAAGTATTTTTTTTTTTTACCGAGAAACAAAAACATCGTTGCGAAACTATTAGCATACACGCCGCCAGTCACTGTCCACCGAATGAAATAGGTCGTCGGTTATGTCTGTCAGTCATGCGGATAGATCTATAAACCGTCGTTCAAACATTACGCCGAACGGTTCGTTAATGTAAAACGGACGGTATATATTTTTTTGATAATACGCGTATTATTCTTGAATTTGGCGTATCACTTTTAAAGATTTATTTTCTGTGTACCCGTTTATATGCTTTTCGTACTGTTCTATGTTCGTGTACAATCGAAAGCGAACGATTTTCGTTTTGAGATTTTATTTTATCGAAAAATATTAATGTTTCACGCGACTCAACGTCAAAGTCAGCTTCATGCGGACAACGACAAGAAAATGTCGTCGTGCACGACAAATTTCCAAAAACAGTAGACTCTGATCCGTTTCACGACGCTTTTTTATCGTATGTATGAAAAACAAAAAAGTAATTTTGAATCTTCGAGAGTTTTCCGTCGTGCACGAATATTCGACGTTATTACCTCTGGTGCTGACGATGAAACGCATAATAAATTGATACGAATTCTGAACGTGATCTGGACAAGAGCGAAAAGTTGAAATAGTGGAAAAGTAGTTCTTGAGACAAGAAGAAAAAAAATCGTCTATCGATATGATATGATTCATTGTCATAACGGATATTAACGTGTGCGGGACGTTTCTCGCATTTTCTCTGAAATGTCTCCAACATTTTAAGTTGTTCGGAAAACTACGAAAACCCAATAATTGAAGACATTATCGAATTATAAATTGTAATTTATCAAATCCACGTAGTTCTTAACATTGAATGTTGTGCGCATATATATTTATTAGTCTTGTGGTTCTAGAACGTTCGAGATAATCGTCCGCCCTCATAAATATACATTTGTTCGGTTCGATCGTGAAATTCGTCGCGTGCGTGTCACCTAGTCGTCCGTTATTTTCTATCCGACGTGGTTGTTTACGACAACGAACCGGAGTTAATTTTCTCATTGCATTTATTTTGCGGTGACAATATTTTTTAAAATTTTTTATTTTATATTCATATTCATTATGTCTACACGCCTACCATATACGGTTCAACGTTAACCACACGGGTTAACGAATCCGTTATAGACTGTGTAACGTTCAAATTTTAATCCCTTGAGCTCCGGCTTTTGAGCTCTCGGCCATGGGTTGGCGACCCTCCCATTCGAGTATGGACTCATCACACGACGCTCATCCCGACGATAGGAGCCGGATCGAGATGTCGCAACTGTACGAAATACAACGTTCGTTGAACGAACGTGCGTTTAGCAGGGAAAACGGTTTGAACAAGCGCCCGATAATCGTTGTACCGAGTTCGTGCGGCCTCTTGATTTCACGAAAACCGAATCGCCGATGTGCCGCGGACCGTTTGAAGGCGTTCGAAGTCACGGTTCGTCGCGGGCGCTGACGTTTAAGGTTACTTCGTACCGCGCACGCCAAAGTCCGACCCGACGCCGAGGCTCGGAACTCCAAGTGCTGAAACGTGCTGAAGATATGCGGTATAATATGCAATCCGAATTGCGAGGATATGCAAACATATGCAATCTATTATTCGAACTCGTATTGAAAAACGAGAAACATTTCAACTACGAAAACATATTTTAGGTTTTTCGTTTCCTATTTTTCGTGCATACCTCCGTCGGTTGGCAAAACGAAGTTTTACTGTCGGCGAAAAACACGTTTTCATCTGATTTGCTGAAATCAAAAAATCTAAGGCGACTGGACTGACTAGTGGGTCGTTCCGCACTCTGATACCGTGTAGCATGTTCTGGGATTTCCGGACGGAAATGCATTACGTGAAAACACTGACCGAGATAATTGTTCTCGCGAAAATGTAGAGGACTGTAACGTGTACACGTGTGGTTGCAACAGACCGAATGACCTTTGAAAAATTAATTTTGTCAAACAATAAACAACGCGATGTTATGGCTGTCTCGTAATTTTTTTTTTTCGAAATTGAACTATAAATTTGTATGAAAAGTTTCATTCTCATCGGGTTTAAAAAAAAAAGCAATTTGTGTTTCCTAAACTTGAAACGCGCAGATTTGTAAAAAACTCAAAAAAATAAAATAATGCTAAAAAAAAAAAAAATGTTTGTATTTGTAGTGTAGGCACGCAACGAATGCGTATTAAAACGGGAATTGCCGATATGCGCTTTCCCGACAAGTACGCAACTGTCTAGGTTTCCGCGCCTCCGTAATCGCCGTGCCGTCCAGACGCGCACGCGAACGTTAATCGCGATACGATTGTTTTGATTTCAGCGGCAACACGTTCGAGGGCCAGTGGCAGAACGGCAAGAGACACGGCCTGGGCGTGGAATCCCGAGGACGGTGGCTGTACAGGGGCGAGTGGACGCAAGGTTTTAAAGGCCGGTACGGCGTCAGACAGTCGGCCACGACCAACGCCAAGTACGAGGGCACGTGGGCGAACGGACTCCAAGACGGCTACGGGTCGGAGACGTACGCCGACGGTGGTACGGTTTCGTATACATGTAATATGTATGTACTGTGCGGCGGGACCAGGTGTGGTCGTTTTTATCGCTTTGATTTTCAAACGGACGTGACAAGCAATTTGGTCTGTAGGCTCGACCAGGCGAACAGCCGCGGCGAAACATGGATCGACTTCTCTAGAAGTAGTAGTAGTAGTGGTAGAGGGTCCCTGGACCAGTTTCGTTTTAGACGCCCGGTAGGATTATCCGGGAGAGTTTTCGATGTCAACTGGACGATTGGGGAGTTTTCGTGCAATTGTATTTTTGAATGGAATCTCTTGTAAAATGATTAGGCGGCTTTGTTCGTAGTTTGTATTTTTGGGTCGTGGTGGATTCCTATGTCAGTGAAAAAACAAGGCACCTTAAGAATTATTCTCGGGTTCGTTGGTTTGGCTTGGCCCCAGATGATTATGCCGTATAGGCTTTAATAGCGTTTTATAAAGAAGCAGTTTGATGGGAACTGATGTCTCGGAGTGGAGAAGTAGTCTTAAAACATGGATACGAGAGTTGCGTTTTTTCTTTCGTCTTTAATATGAGCCGACCGGTTTAGGCGTCTATCGAAAATTGACGCTAGGCATTTAACGTGAAACGTGTTGGGAATGACAGAGTGGTTCGGTAAGACCAGCGGGAAATCTCCAGGACGAAGGGAAAACGTAGTGCTGGATCTACGCGTCTCGAAAGTACGCGTCATGAAATCAACGTCCGGCTGTATTCGCGTCTCGAAATAATGTCTAGATGGTGGTACCGCGAGCAGGGGTGGTAGTTGAAAAGAAGAAATAAGATATTTGGCGTGGTCACGGAAGTAATTATGATGGCGGCAGAGTCGCGAAAACGATCACGAGAATTTTTCATTAGGTCGGTGGAAAACACGTAGCCGTCCGATACCGAATCGTGACGATTAAAAAATGGTACGCGCGCTGATCTAACAATGATACCACGTGTCAAACACACATTGTGAATATACGGTTCGGTAATGGTATCAATAATATCTTAGTGGGTTATGAAGTTTGATGATATCGAATCCGAACCGATCGGTCATGGCGACCGACCATGACTGATTTCCCTAATGTTTGTTGCGTCATATCGTGTTGAAGTTGTTTTGTATAGCCTTAAAAAATGCCGGAGAACATTTCGTGTTAAAACATCATTATACACTCGAGAATTTAAATTATTCATTATATTGTACTTTGGAATTTAAAAAGTGTTTTACTTTTTAAATATACATAAAATAGTATGCATTTTGTTGTTGTATTACATAATGTAATTTATGAAAACAAAATAATAATTACTGGAACGAACCGCCGTCGACGTCGACGTCAATACAGTAGGTAGTAAATAATAAAAAATTTCTAACTGAACATTTTGTGAGTTTAATCAACAATACAGCTTGAAAATTTCATAATTTTTAATTGAACATTTATTTATCTTCAACGAGTCTAGAAAACATTACGTTTTTTTTTTTCGTAAATTATTAATTAAATTTCATCGTCACATTAAAGAAATACAAAAAAAAAAAATTAAACCATTAGATTTTAATGCTTATTAAATTTCATTCTTTCCAATTTTCAAAAATATTTTCAACAACACCGAATATTTTCAGATCGCATGCTCGTTAATTTCGGTGCGTGAGTTATTTGAAATTTTGTATAAATGACGGACGCGTAAAACACGTTACACGTTGTTACACGATTTGTTAGATTTTAAACAATATATGTAATACTATCAATTAGTGTTTTTTTTTGTATTCGCAAAATACCGTTTTCGACGAGTTGTGTAATTATTTTGCTGTGACGGTAAATTAAAAACGCATGCAAAAATATGAAACGTAAAAAAAAAAAAAAAAATGAAAAATTTCTTTAAACTTTTAAATTTTCAATGTAAACGATTTGTGCGTCAATGTATGAAATCACAACGTATCGTCACATTCTTAAACTAGTAAGTTTTCCGAAAGACTTCGTTCTACAATATAAATAAAGAAATAATATTAAACTGCGCGTACGTACTCGTATAATATGTATAAAATAATACATTTAATATCCGTGTATATAGTTACAGAACAGTGTGTGCAGTGTAAAATACAAACGTTTAATTCAAACTATTAATTCCATTTAATCAAATGAAAATGCTCTTGCGTACAGTTCGTTAGTATAAGGCTATAAGAGACACGTAGTTTATAACCTTATTTTAAATTTATTCTGATAATCCGATAAATAATCAGTTGTAACCATTTAAAACGAACAAGTATAAGTAAAGTAGAATTAACTTTGAAAATGTTCCGAGTGTAGAATTTTTTCAATTGAACCGTTGCATTAGAATTAATTTCCAAGCTGACAAATCGATTTAGAATCTTTTCTAATCGAAACTCAAAGTAGTATTCATGAATGGCAGGTGTTGTGAACAAATAATTTTTGCACATACATAAATAATAACTAAATTATTTGCATATCGGACTCGCTAAAGTTTAACAGTATTTTAACGACAGCGTTGTCAAACGTCACGTGGATTTTGTAATGTACTTGTTATTAAAAATTTACGAGTTTCGTCACGACATAATCACGATAAAAACGAGCTAGATATATCGTCCGATTTCATATTGTATTAGTGTACACATTGTATTTATCGCCATGTAATAAATAGAACCTTTTCTTTCTCAACAAAGTGCTGTGTTTAGTAAGTTCAATGTTACGTGATACGGAACGGGATATAATTTAACGTTTCACATTTCATAATACCTTTTCGTATCGCGTGTCTCAATCGATAATAAAACCAGAAACACACCACCACAATGTTTTTATGATATATATATATAATAATTAATGAAAAAGTGTGTTCTCGGGAAACGACATTATAGACATTTTTCGTTTACAGTTGACGATTATTTTTCATTATGCCGTGAATTGCATTATTGTGAATTTGTAACATTTCGCATTTCGCGCTCCGCACATACACCCAATGCCGGGCGAGTACAGCGGCTTGTTTTAGTCGGTCAACAACATTTTTAGTTAGTTATAAGTGTGTTTTCGTTATTGGAAATTCAAACACGTGTTTTAATATAAATAAATATATTTAAACGGATTCAACAATGACGATCGGAGAAACGACAATACTTATGCGAACCCTATTCGGAATGACAATACGATCTAAAACAACTTGTAGTGGTGGCGGTGACGGTGAAGGTCGTTTCGTCATTATTTGTTTTGATGTTCGTACACTTTAAAGCATTTTGGGTTTCACTTGTACTTTTAGGTAATTTTGGACGAAGTAACGAACGAGCATGGTGAACGTTTCGTTCGATTAACATAACGTCTTTGGTCGTGAGAGTGGAAATGTCACAATGTTTGTTAAATTCATTGTGTAAAATCTTTGATGGTCGGTCAGAAATATCATCCACAGTTTTCGTTTTAAAGGAACGGTTACTGATTTTTCGTCACATTTTTCATCATTGTGTTCATTGAAATTTCTAAGATTACATTGTTAGAGGATAATTAAAAAAAGAACACTTATACGAGTTTTTACAACAAATCCACAGTCGAACCTCGTCCTTCAACATTGTATGAAATCGAAACTTAAATTTTTAATTAATTATGAAAATTGTTTTTTTGTTTTTTCACTCGACTTACATTCCGTGACTTCTCACTCGTAACAGATCACGCTTGTTCACAATGTAAATTCGACACAAATATTGTTGAACCGTGATAATTGTTAACGTGTATATACCACCGAGCAGAGTCACACCCACATCCCCCCGAAATGTCTTCTCTCGTTCAATTTATTTCAGTCATGTTTTACAATCAGCTTACTGCAAGTTTTACTGGTAATCATGATTGTTATGACACAATATGAGCTATGGATATTGGATTTGGACAACGCGTTCATAATACTACAGAATAACGAATATAATTTATAATAATACAAATATATGCAATGTGAAAATTTAATTTCATCGAAAATCATTTATTCGATGATAATACTACACTGATAAGTTGTCCGAGTCACAGGAAAACGTTCGTTTTCAACAATACAACGTATTAAAAAACTTATTTACGAAATACTACTGGACAAAACGGTCTGTCGGTGTTAGATATGCACAGGGACATAACAATAACTCCAGATGAAATCATCAATGCGATGGGAAAAACTTCACGTAAAAGATTGCAATTATACTTCCGAAACGATACATTTATTGTTGTTTAATATCCGTTAATCTTATTGATTGTCGATAAACAATTAAGAAGTAAATTTATTTTCTATGTACAAATATACTATTAAACTTTTTATCATATCGTTGCATAGCAGGCGCGGATCCAGAACTTATTTACGGGGGAGGGGGCATCTTAATCAAAACAACTTTAATCTTCATTTTGTCTCATCGAATAATAAAATATTTTCCAAAACGTTTTATTGGAAATCGTTTGCGATACACCGAAAAATCCCATAGCTACAACTTCATTTTAAATTGTCTTTCTATAGTATCATAGATAAGAGTTAAAATTATAAAACAATACTAATAAAAAAATTTAACAAGAGTCTACGGGGGGGGGGCGATCGCCCCTTGGCCCCCCTCTTGGATCCGCGTCTGTTGCATAGTGTTTTACGAAATTCTCCTCTTTAAGAAATTATTATAAGCACAACCCCACCCTTCCCCCGCAACCATCCTACGAAAAAAATCCCGTGTACGTCACTGGTTACGATAATTCTATTCTACGGACTAGATTCAAGCTGATCGAACATATTATGATAATAAACTGGATTCGATGTTATCCCGGGACGGTAAGGCACGCGAGTTGATAATCACGCTTGTTGTTCTTCTTCTGGCACATGGCGTTTTCACGTTTGGCCGCCAGGTCGCTTGAAATACGCGGGGGTTGCCGCGAGAAGGTACAACATCGACCATCCCCCCTCCCCCCCCCCCATTATCACGCTGATATGTGCGCGGAGTAGTGTACAGAGGGTTAGGTTAGGTTAGGTCGAGAAAAAAAGAAACCAACCGCGAACACGCGTCCTACGACGTGTCGATCTCCGGACGGGCGGACGGGGGTCCGTCCCACGGACTCGTCCGTTCGTCTTCTAACCATTTGTCTTTGCGCCGTTGTTCAGGCACGTTTCAAGGACAATGGATGCGCGGGATGCGTCACGGGTACGGCGTGCGGACCAGCGCCCGTTTCGGCATGGCGTCGCACTCCAAGCCGAGCAAGTCGGACGTGCGGAACTCGCTGTCGTCGTTGGGCAGCGAGGACGCGCACAACGCGAAGGCGGGCGGCGCCGCGGCCGGACACGCGTCCGAAGACCCGGCGACCGGCAGCGAGGGCCGCGACAAGAAGCTGGACGACACCCGCGGCGGGTTCGTGCTGAAGGCCAACAGCGACGAGCAGCCGAGCAGACGGAAAACGCTGGTGTCCAAGTCCACGCACAGTCTGAAGAGGACGTTCATGTCCGTGAGTAACGCGTTTTTCGTGTTTTTCGTCTGTCGTCCGCGACACGGTCCCGTCGAATAACGTTTCCACGCGTTTATTGTCGTGCCCGCGTCACGCTAACCTAACCTGGCACGCGCCTATGACGACCGTCGCGGTTTCGTACTCGTACGATTTTCAGCTTGTAACGCTAGAGACGTTTTCCGTATTTCAATAATATGCGCGTATATTCAAATTCCATCGATTTCGGCGAAGTTCTGATAATTCCCCGTAATCACTTTCTTGACACCGATAAAAACTCGTAGTGTACCGTATTACTTTTTTTCATATGCGTTTAAAGTTTTGAAATTTTAGACGACCATTCGTTTGAGTTCCTACAAGGGGAAACGTTCTCGTTTAAAACATGAATATTGAATGCACGATTCGAGATGATTCTTACTGTATACATTTCGAAAATCATAAAAATCGAATAATGAAATGTCATCACGTCGACGTATTGTAGAATCGTGTCGTTCGCCTTATATCCAGCAACTATACTAACGAATATCGTTATTTCCTCGTGATTTTGAAACTAATGGTTATAGAATGGTTTTGGAAATATTTACCAAAAATCGATACGTAACTTAATATTATATTTGGAAAAACAGATTTTCAAATTATAGACGTACGTCGAACTACATTCGAAATATCTTGAAAACCGTTAATCGTTACGTAAAACTTTCAAATTTGGATGAATATTATTTACTTGCGGTGACGTTTTTTTCAAAATTCCCCCCAACCCCTCCAATTTTTTTTCTCCGTTCGTCCTTGGCCCCCGTATGCAATTACGATTAACGAGTCGCGCGAATTCAGTGTCGTCGTGTCTCGGCCTCGGACGTTCGCCTCGTTTCGAGCCGCCTTCGTCGGAGGGATTGGCCCGTAGCTATATGCGAACATTACGGGTTCACAGACGTTACGGGACGTGCGGTCGAGAGCTAAATTTATAAATTTTCTCGTGCGTGAACACTGGATTTGGAACGTCACCGGCACGTCGTGCACGTACGCGTATAGGTAATTATTGTTCGGACCGTTTTAGATCGAACGGCCGGTATATTTCAATAATGGTTTTTTCGAAGTTCTATACATATGTATACACGCACACGAGCATAATACTTTCGTCTTAGCCCGTTCGGTGAAGTCGTTCTTCCCGAGAAATGTTGATCGTTTCATAAAAACCGGCAACCGTTTGGGTATCTCTTCGCGCAATAAGTAAAAGATCATTTAACCGGGCAACGGTCACTCAAATTTAACATTGTTAAACACGAATGTGTACACGTCCGGTGAAAAATAGTCACATACATTCTTTACGTGTTCGCGGGAGTTACACGTTTAAAAGACAAGATTGAATGGGAGGGTTTTTTTTATGCAAGTCGTTTTCCGTTCGATCTCGTTCATGAATCCGCCACAATGTCACGAACATTCAAGTTTGGAAAAGTAAATTTAAATTTTATTCGTGTGTACTAATATCACATTTTTTGGTGGTATAGCAGATTTTTTTTTTTTAATATTTATTTTACGTTAATTGGACGTCCGACAATGAATACGATATTATAACGAACTACACTCAGACGCGCAGGCAGGTGTTAAAACTGTGTAAGGTGTAAACTTTGAAGGTCGACAAATTACAAACAGAACAAAATTAAATAAATGATTTTCATATTGAATATTGTACAAAACCGCGCGGAATCCGTTTTTCGAATGCGATGATCGTCATAGTTGTACATAAATTTATCGTGATTTCTATACGCGCGACTGTTGAACGGTGGCAAGGTCGTGCACGAGTTTGCGGTTGATTTACGATCACAGGGCTGATCGAAAAAGTAGAGAACGGCTAGCACCCCGGGCTTCCCATCAAAACCGTAACCGTAACCCCGTCACCGTGATAAAAACGAGAATCCCCGTTTCGAATCGGAGAATCACGACGGACGGCGGAAATCATATAGTTCACGGTTACCGCGACCGTGTTAGACCGTTAAACTTTGATCGGACACCGAACGGACGACGAATGGTTCGGGCGGTTTCAAGATTCCCGTCGTAGAAACGTGTCGTCGAACTGCGATTGCCGATAAATGCTCCGTCGGATCAAAATCGCCAGCCAACTATACCAGATCGTAACGTTTCAACGGTTCACGTGCATTTAATATTTTGCAATTATCGCTCGTTGGAAAACAAAAACAAAACTCTGTGTGATCGATCCCCGCCCGCTGTTTGATTACGCGTACTGTATACAACGGACGCGTTAAAATGAATGCATTCACTCGATTGTATTTCAGACAGTAGAAATATTATGTTCATACGTACAGCCGGTTAAATATTAATAAGCTATTGATTTCGCGTTGGCATTCGACCGATTGTATGTTATTGGTTATGTATTATGTATACGTGCGTGCAGGGTCCGAACGTTCTACGCGTCTTTGTCGACCACGTAGAAAACTTAACGGTGTTCGTCACTCCAATCATTTTGTTGACGTTTTAATAAATATTTAATTTCCGACGGAAACGTCTGCTCGTTAGTCGGTAGTTGTTCGTATAAACATATACATGTGTATACGTGTATTTGTACACGTACCGGCCTGGCGTTTTTTCACGTTCGTATTCATGTACTTGTCGCAGAGTACTCGTTGTAAAATATTGTGTGATATACGATGATCGGTGTTCAGAACAATAACATTAGTGATTTTTAAACGATTAGGTCGCGCGACGACGAAAAAAACGATGCATCACTTATAGAAATACCTGTTGGTCCGAGAACCGATTAATATACGAGTAAATTAATTAGGCGGTGATTGGATTTATATATATACAGTCGAGTCGCGACAACTCGAAGAACTCGACAACTCGATTTTTTTTTAATTCCCCTAGAAATCATAATAACACTCAATGTATTGTGTAAGTCTTGTTAACTGGAATATAAAATCGTGACGAATAGCTTAGTCGAAGTATATTTTATATCTGGATATTTTGGGTATTTCGTGATTATTGTGTTAATTATTAATCTAATAAAGATTAAACGAGTGGATAGAAACTGATTATTAGCGCACGTACAATAATAATAAGTATGTATTGGTCAGTATGTGTCCACACTCTACCTGTCGTGTTTGTCGTGCGTATTTTTGAACGTTTTTAAACACGTCTCTCTTATAAATAATACACATGTACATACTTATAATTTCGTTGTATTAATTTTTTTAATTTTATTTAGTTTCTGTATAGCATTTATGTATACACATAAATGTATTATATTCGTCATAACGTTTTTATCGTAAAATTTTAAAATCATATTTCATTACATAGGTAACTCGAAGTTTTGATTTCGTTTCAATAAATTCGAGTCAGGTATCTCGAATAATACATATCTCGCGGTGAATGTTTATCCCCCTTCAACTTCGAGTTATCGCGACTCGACTGTGTACAACGTGAATTCCGACCTTCGAAGATCGACGTTGCTTTGAAATGCGAAAGCGCGAAAACGTCGGAGAGAAAAATTCATAGTGTAAAAATCAAGAGTCCCAAAGAGGCGAACATTTCAGTCGGCGAGCACGTAATTTTTCAGCGGACGAACGTTTTTGTGGTCTGGTATTTCGTGCGTAATCGGCCCCACACGCTACGACGAAGTAAATTTCTTCGCAGAACGTTCCGTCCTTAATACTTAGCAGACAGCTCGGTCGCCTATGACTTCACGGGCCCGGGTCGTACTCGCGTTCTCGGGTCGCCGTTTCCGGGCGCGTGCGTCCGATAAAATATGTTGCGTTCGCGACGAAAACAAGGGTACGGAACCGTGACAATAGCCGTACGGAAATACGAACGTCGTTATTATTAAAGTTCGTGTCTAACTAGCCGCGGGCACTTATAATTTTGAAAGATTCGCCGGTTGTACGACAACGTCCAGACAAACCGCGTGTCTACCGACATTCTCGCGTACGTTTACCGAATAGGGACAGTTCGTTTTCGCACGCGATTCCAAACAATAAAACACAATGGCCAATACGATTTCTCGTGCGGTTCGCGCGAATTTTCGTCCGCCGCACACGAAACCTAAAACCGTCACGTGACTCGAGTTGGAAGGCGTGGAGGACACACGACACGCTTCGTTGCGATTACGACGTTATGTCGAATTATTGTCAAAAATAATTGTTTTTTGGTTGAACGAAAAACGACCGTGAACGGGTGGTTTAGAATTAATCAAGCGTCTCATTTTTATGTTCAGATGCGGTACCGTTGCACATCCCTCTCGTTCCGCCCACGACTTCATACTGTATGCACAACTGTTTATAACACTTTAAGAAAAAAAAAAATGTCTTATCCAACACTCGTTGTTACACGTCGGTTGGATAACGTAAACGTACGAATACGTGTGAACATTTGAACGCTCTACAAGACATACAGCCACTTGTGAAGTGTGCTTTTACCTCTCGACTACACAGTTTCGTCCTCAATATATGATATATTCAACACGCATCTATTATTAAAATATTCCCCGGAAAACACCAAACCGGTCGCGGCTTTCGGATAAGACGACGGATTCAATCGTATGATAGCCGTTTGCGCGCGTTACGGCGCATCGTATGTCGACGTGGTCCGGTCATAATTTTTGAAATTATTTAAAGTAAAAAATACAATCTGTATAAATATACATTGAGCATTTGCGATGATAACAATTTTTACATAACTTTAAAAAAAAAAACGAACTTTTGGAGAGACCGCGCTGTGGCGGAACGTCTATATTATTTTGGGGGATTACTATAAAAAAACATATAGGCATTGGATTTTTTTTGTTATAAATTTATTATTGGCCAAGGTCTCCAACACCAAGATATTTTTAAGCGACGAGGAGGGTTATCAGGGATCGTGTATGAGTTAGGTTATCTAGAGATAGCAGTTTGTTTTACAGTAAGAAGGTCTTTATGAATTGTTTCGTTTGATATGTAAAAAAGGGCATTAGGAATTCTGCTAAGGCGCTTAGATTGATGAACTTGAATTTTGTAAATTTTAGACTTTTTTGCCGCACCCCATAATTCAATACCATACGACCTCACATTGGTTTAATAAAGTTTTTATGTAGGATGAGTTTGACTATGAGTGGGTTAGTTTTTATGCATTTTTATGCAGTGGCGGCTGAGGTGTTCCAAGACGTTGGTTCACAGTTATTGTTTTGGAATGAATGTGGCGCGACCAGTTAAGTTTACGGTCAAGGATAAGACCAAGATATTTAGCTTCGGTCGAAGAAGGAATAGGATTATTCCGTACAAAAACTTGGGGGCAATAGTTAAGACGGAGATTAAAGGTAATACAGGACCGGTCACGATAGTCGTGTAAAAAGATATGCGTACAACAGACGCGCACGGGCACACGCACACGATCCGAGTAGTGATAGTGATAAAAAACGTCCCGTACGGATCTCGGTCAAACGTGTACAAGTCACATCTCTAGTCGCCGTGACTCAGCGCGAACGCGCAAAGATTTATTTTGGCATCAGTCACTCCTTCCTGATTAATTCACGACACGAGCAGGCGGCCGTCGGCATGTTTCTTGGCTTCTTGCTTTTAACCCGGCGTTCCCGTTTTCTAGGACGTTCGATTTGCCAAACCAATAAACCATCAATCAATCACTGTGTACACTCGCGATATTGTTTGCGTTTTTAATGACAATAACAGAAACAATAGCAATGCTAATAAGAACAGCAACAACAAAAACTGTTTTCGCGCCCACGGTAATAAACGATATTGTTGTCAATATCGGTAAGCAAACGTCCGTCGATCGATAATTTCGGGACAATTCGGTTTGATGATTTTATACGTCGTCGCGTATTTGGTTAATACCGATTTCGTTCCAGAATGATCGAAATAATCCCATGATGACATCGCAATAGTTTCAACATGATTTTTTTATCACGCAAACAGGGATTTCGGTATAAATTTATTTTACAAAAATTAATCAATTTTTCACATGTTAATATAATATACAAAGTACTCGTTTGCGTATTGTATTCGTTTGTTAATAAGACACGGAAGCTCAGAGATTTCATTCTGCATGAGTTTTGGACTTTTCTATAATACTGAACCGGATAATAATATGTAAATCAACTGTAAAACGTTAACTTCGCACAGCGCACAATTAAGTTGATCGGTTAATGGCAATATATGTTGACTGTTTAAGTTTGAAAATGAAATACAAATTATCTTTTTTAACAGTGGTTTGTTATCAGAACAAATGACATATTTGCGAAATATTCGGAATGATAATTGTCTTCGATACTTTTCTAGTTTTTTTTTTTATTCTAAGCATTTTTTAAAACAAATATTTCGTCCTTCAATGCGCACGACAATTATTTCGTACGACACGGCCGAAACCCAAATGATTCTCCTCTGTCCGAACAAACCGCGGAAACTGCGAACGAGACGTGTGTCGGGATGATCCGGATCAGTGAAATGGAAATAATCGTTTAACGGTAATGCGACGTTCCGTGAATTCGTACACCTATCAGAAAATTCAATTCGATCGTCTATTGGAAAATATTAAGGGGAAAAAATTAGATATTTCAAGTTATATTTCACTGTCGGTAATACAATATTTTTACGGTTAGCGAATTTAAAAAAAAAAAAAAATTATTTCTACAACATACTCGTGTGTTTACGTATATATATATATATACACACTATAGATATTATTGTCGTGAAGTATTGATCGAACAAAACAAATACGGTAACGCGTCATTCCGTTCAAATTGCTTGTAAACAGTGTGTATCTATGTAAAACGTTTTAGGAAAACGAACGGTTAAGTTTCTCTACAACGTCGGGCACGTAAATCGTCTTTCGCAGTCGTTTAAAGAAATAATATTAAAAACTTCGAACGCGTTAGAGGTTAAATCGACCACCCGTGTTTACGTCATGTACCTGCGTGATTTTAATGTATTTTCGGAATATCAAACAGTAAATTCGTAAACTATCACAACTGTGTGGGATAATAAAAAAATAGTGATAATATGCTTGTGTGTAATACAGTACAATACACCGCGTTAAGTCTACGGTTAACGGTTCTGACGATATTCTCGTGCTCGAGACGTCATATTTCATGACTTACTCAATGTCGATCCGCCGGACGGAACAGAAAAAAAAAACTACGGATCAACGAGTTAACATAATTTTTCTTCTTCCCTCCTCCCCCCCACCCCATCCCGCCACCACAACACAATTGAATAAATTTTTCATTTCGAAAATAATACTCGGATAACACAAGCCACTTCAAATATACGTTGTCATATTTATCATTCGGCATAACGTTATCAAAAATAACATTCGTGCAAGAGAAGGCATAGATACAAACGACGAAATAGCTGTTTAGTTTATGTAAAATAGATTAAGAAAACAAGCTGGAAGAGGAAAACCGGCGAAGCGTATAATATTATAAAATTTACGACTGCGACATAATGCCTTTATCATTTTACCTTAGTACGATAGCAGGCTATATATTTCGTGGTAAACGCGAGAGAGTAGCGGCGACCAGATATATACGTTACATTGTTCGAGTTCAAAATAATTTCGTAACGTAATTAACATTCGTGGGCAACACTATCTACGGTAATACAATAATAACAGCCGACTGAACAAGCGTACTCGTCTCTGGTCTCGTGAGCGTAACAGCGATAACGTTCAGAAACCTACCGCCCAAAACACTTTGATAACAGCTATCATAGTATATTGGTTACTGCCAGTGGCGTAGTCAGGCATTTTCGTTGGGGGGTGCTAAATACATTTTTGACTCGGGTTTAACAAAAAAAAAAAAAAAACAGTAAAACAAAAACCGTGGCTCCGTAAAGTGAGGTGTATTATTGTTTTCAATTCGAGAGCAACGGCAAATCGATGTTATACCGATCGATGACGTGTAATGAATACGACGTGATACCTGATACATAAACGCATTTCGCGGTGAACACTACAATTTTGGACGCTTATTACATTTTTAATTTTTTTTTTTGATAAAATAGAAAATCGATCAAATTTGAATTCTATATACGAAAAATTGTCTCTATAATATTCTATTTGATTATCAACCATCAAATATGACGTTTTCCCGGTTAAGAATTTAAAAAATAAAATTCCAAGACAACCAGAACTATGTTTAAAAAGTTTTAAAGGTTTCTACTATGTTAACTACGGTTGTTTTTATATTTTTCCCGATTAAATGTTTTTAGAATATTTATATTTCGTATAAGACTGTTCATATAGATTATTCAAAAACATTTCTGAAAACTCGCGATAAAAATTAATTGTCGACAGCACAACAATTTGTTCCCAGCGCTCGTCAGAACGTAAGCTATTTTCTGACGTCAAAGAAAGTTTAAGAATTACAATGGTTTACATTACATTGCGTATGAACGTAATATTGACATCATGTCAGAAATAACGTTTCCGTAAATGTGATGGGAATTAAAATATGATCTTAGATCATTTTTCTCGCATTTTATTGCTACTTTTATTTTTTATTGATTGTATGGTTCTGTGACGGACAATTTCCAAAGTATTCGTAAAGTAATAAAATCGTTATCGACTCTGACATTGTAAAATCGTATGTGGCTGTAACGTTAACGGCTACGCAAAAAAATATACAAACATAGCCATTATCATAATTTATTCTATACATCTTACTATATACACGCAAAGCACTGGTTAGCAGTGTTATTCGTCGAAATTCCTTCGAATTATTACTGTCAACAGTCCCTATAGTCCTGTACGTTTTTGAATAAATAAATTGGTTTTTTAAATTCTCTGAAAACTGATCATAACGGTCAATGTCATTGGTGACCGGTTATAACCTGAACCGCTTCCCGAAAAAAATTGATTTTTCCAAAGTCGGGAAACGGGGACCGTTTTAAGCGCCAAAGTCCAACGCTTTTAACGTATTCCGTAGCAAAACATAATGAAATAGGTTTAACCGCTTAACGTTACGCGGTCGACAACGAACTGAATTCGAAATAACGGCGTGGCAACTCGACGAGTAACGAAATCAACGAGTGACGGGAAAATACTCGGGAGTCGCGAAAGTCGTGGACTCCCGTGAGCGCGTTACAATCATACTCGTGACGGTAGGACAGAGTGCGTGTAGAACTCGCGTGTTCACGTTGGTGTCGGTTTTGTCAAGGGCTTCAAAATGCGGAAACAGAGGAGCACCGGTGAGCTGGAGAAAAAGGTCAGCGGCAGCATCCGGAGCACGGCGTCCTGTACGTCGTGGATCAGCACCGGGTCGTCCCAGTCCGCGATGGGCGAGTCCTACAATACGGACTCCAAACGCCAGTTTTATCGTCGAAGTAAGTCCGGGGCACGTTAAAAACGATTCGCATTTCCTCACATAGTTCCCACTGGAAATCGTTCGTTCCCACACCACCCGACCCCGACCGGTGCAATCGATTGGATCGAACGGACATCGAAAACGTTCACTCCGTTTTCGGATGTCCGATGTCCGTGCTCGGCTCGGCCCGTCCCGTTCGGTGGCAGGATGATACTGCGCGTGTCCAAATCGCTCCTAGGTGTCACGTTAGGTTTGGTCTGGGTTCGCGTTTTATTCGGCTGTTTTTTTTTTTTTTGTTGTTGTTTTTCGCGCACAGGACGAACACATGGACGTGAACACGACGGAAACGTACGTGGGCGAGTGGAAGAACGACAAGCGGTCCGGGTTCGGGATCGCCGAAAGGACGGACGGACTGAAGTACGAGGGCGAGTGGTTCGCCAACAAGAAATACGGTTACGGCGTGACCACGTTCAAGGACGGCACCAAAGAAGAGGGAAAGTACAAGAACAACGTGCTGGTGACGTCGCAGAAGAAGAAACACCTGTTCCTGATCAGGTCGGCCAAGCTCAAGGAACGGATCGAAGCCGCCGTGAGCGCGGCGCACAGGGCCTCGAAAATCGCGTTGCAAAAAGCGGACATCGCGATTTCCCGGTGAGTATAAAACGGTTGAGGCGCGTACAGTCGCGTGCTCTTAAAAACACTTGGACGGGGCCAACATTACGTTCCCGTGTCATCTATTGCCGCCTCCCCGCCCGCGGCGTAGTTTTGGGACGGTTAGGTTAGGTCAGTCCTGGTCTCTTCGGTCTTGTTTCGTGATTATTTTTTTCATATTTCGTAAAACGTATCGATTTACCGGAGCGGTTTGAACCACGTTGCAGTCGATTCTGCTTTCGGGTAGCTTTGTAAGCTTTCGCGATTTTACGATTATTCCATGTCGACCACGCGTATTATCACACAAATTCTTGACGGCAACTTATTCATCGTGTAGTACAATACACGTTATTGAATCCTCGAATCGGTATAGCTTTTATAGAAATGTCTGCGTTCTATTCCCCCAAAATGATAATATTACCGAATTGAAATCACATATACCATATGAAAGGATACGTAGGCCAACATTTGTTTTCTACATAAGGCAGTGTGTACATTACCGTAATCGACAACAACACCGGAACGAACGCTGTCTACTTTGAAAAGAATTAAAATATACACGTGAAATAATATGAACGGGGTACACTCGCCATTCGATAAAATAATTAATTTAAGAAATCGCGTCGAACAATTTGATTCTGAGGATGTTCCCGATGAATTTGATCTTAATCGTATGCTATAATATTTGTTGGAAATGTCGCAAACGACATTTCGCACGAATGAATTTATTAACACGAAAATACCCCATACAGTATTTATACACGCGAAAAAAGGTAAGTTATTTGTGTTTCGCGTGCCCGCACGCAGTTTGTGACGAACGATTGAAACCCAACGCATCTAGGGACTACGTCATTTTGTTACGATCACATTGTTCGAAAATCAGACGTACCGGAGCGCGAATACGCAGCCGGACTGAGCGTCGCGAGAATTCCGTTTTTTTTTTATCCTTCTGTCTCGGACGTCTAAATGACGTTATATAACCGCGTTGAGTACGTATATACATGTATAGGCTATATACAGTCTATTTTCTCGAGAAACGTCTGCGCCCGTGCAAAACCGGGACGTCGTCAACTAACGTTTTGCCGCGTGGGAGATGCTCGGTCTGTACGCGATTAACAAGGCACGAGCGCGTATAAATCACGTCGTCGTCGTGAGTATCAAATAATAATAATAATAATAATAATAATAATAATAAATAATAAATAAATAAACAAATAACCAACGACGGGCGAGAGTCGTGTGTGGGTTTATTATGCAATCGGTATTCGAAAAGAGCGCAGCCGTTGTTCGCGGAAATCGTTTCGCAGCGAAAAGCCGCACCGAGTTGCGTAACACAATATCATAGAAAAAAAAAATCGAACGAACAATATCATTTTATCACGACGGGCGCGTATCGCATTTCGAGAAACCAAAAAACAAACCGAAAGAAAAAAACGCGGTTCACAGTCACGTTATTGTGATTTCGTCTCGTCAGTGGCGCCCGAACCTATACTCGAAGACGGGCAGCCGTCCACCGTATTTTAAGGTGTGCGGCTGTTCGGATGCTCGGTACCGACTTATAAAATGTATTTTAACTTCAGGTGATAACATTTTTGTCGATACCCAATAAGCTATGACCGATATTCACCAACACAATCAGTTTAGCATTTATAACGTTATCATAATGTATAATTATAAGTCGTAATGTTGGTGGTATTTAGGTAGGTAGGTAGGTAACAAGAGACGGCAAACAGATCGGTCTGTAAGGAGTTAAAATGAATTAAATTTATAAATTGTGATGGTCCTATCGCATGATACTATACAAAGAAATTTAAATAATAAAATATTTTTTACGTTTAATTTTCTTAAATTTCAATTAAATGCTAATGTCCACATAATTCAGGTAAAGTAATTAATATTTAATTAAATGTGTTTTTAATGTACCTCGTTGTATTATATATGTTCGCGTAATAATATCGTACTCATTTTATAAAAAAAAAATCATAATTACATTACAAATTAATGTCTATGGTGTAGTGGTGGAATGGCGGGTACTCCAATGTTAATTTTGCCGATTTAGTTAACTAATTCAATAAAGACATGTTTACTAATACTGTAAATTTAAGTCAGTAAAACTGTACAAATAGCAGATAATTAATCGTATTATGCACGATAATATTATTACATTACATTATAAATTTTTAATAATTACTAATAAATTATTAATCAATAAACATTATAAATTTTCATAATATCAAACGTAAATAAATAACTACCTATTTAATATCTTGGTAAATTAAATACTTATAAAAGTAGCAAAATGCATTAATAAAAGTACTAAAAATATTACGAAAAAATACGTCATCAAAATTATTCATAAGTGATAACGTTATAAATTGTATATTTATTGTTTTGGTCATGACTCACGATATAGTTTACTATCAGCGGACAATACCATAGATCAAGTTTATAAACAACTCAATCATTATTGTATTCATATTTACATTTTCTTATCAACATAAAGTTAGGTTTTAGGTTTATAAGATTTAGGCGTCAAGTGGTCCAACTCAAATGATATAAAAATACTTATTCAATATCAACAAAAAAAAAAAATTAAATTAAAAATAAATAAATAAATATTTTTGTATTTTTGTAAAACTAATTGAAAAATCATCGTAAAAAGAAAAACTACAACTTTTATGAAAAACATTAATATAAATCGATAATCTCTTAACGTGAGTTAGACATGTCGACCTGAATATCGGCTTGAGAAAAATTGCGAATATTCCGATTTTCGCCGTTTCCGGAAAATCGGTTGATAAAAATAATCAACGGAGTATTTGTTTTTGTTGTTTAGGTTTTTTTTATCAGATGAATCATCCGATCGTCCGATTTATTTCAATTCGCTGCGAAATCAATCTGTCCTCGTTTTATTTGACAGTCGTTTTAAATACATTCAAATGGATACAAATGTTGATGCCGGAAAGTGTCTTTTTTTCCATTTATCACGCCTCCCCGCCACTACAAGTCGCACACGGAAACCTGGTCTACGACATTGCGTCAGACGTTTCCGTCACAAAAAAAAAAAAAAAAACTTTTATAATACGTGTAACGTTAGCCACAGGGATAACGGCAATCTGTAAGATTACTGAAATCGCAAAAGGTCAATAATCGTCTCGCGTCCGGAATAGAAACGTTGACTTCTTCGTTCCCAATCGAAATTTCGAACTGTTGTAGGATTGATGAAAAACGAAAATCGTATAGTCGGTTGCATACGGCGCGCGAACGATAACTCGTTGTGTAACCATGGAGAACGATTCGAAACGGTACGTTTCGATTCCGCATGGCAGAGAGAATTACGGCGACGGGAAAAAAGAAATGTTCGGTGTGCAAAGAACGAAAAAAGTAGGTTAATGTTAGAGAGAGAGAGAGGGGGGGAGCGGGGAGGTGGACGTAAAAACGTCCCCGTTGAAAAGGGACGAATTAACGGAGGCGTCGCGCGTCGCGGGCGAAACGGGAGGAAACGAGGACGAGAAGAATCGATGGATGGAACGGATTGAGAGAGCGCTCTGTCGAGTGAACCGGGCCGGAGAGGAAAACGAACGCGAGACTCCGACCGAAAAATTAATACTCGTGCTCACGCGGACGGAGAAGATAGAACGTCGTACGTCCAGAAGGATACGAGCGCGTAATAATACGTACGTATATATATATTATGTTGAACATGTTCGCAGGCACGTGTAACCTTGCCCGGTGTAATTGCGCGTGCGCTCGCTGGTGACGTCAACGTCGGAAGGGAACGTTGTCGTTTCGGGTGGTCGTCGCGTTTCGGGTCCGCGTGAAACGTATTGGACGGCGGGCCGAAATTAGCGACGGTCGTAATAAACGAAACCCCAGTGCTGAGTACGCGTGTGTTGATAACGAAAAAAACAAAACGACGAACGAGATTAAAAAAAAAAAATTGTCCCCGTCAAATTAAAACAATAAACGGAGTGTACGAAAATACGTATACGTTTTCATATAACGTTTGCAACGTCAGACCGGTTTTCGAAAAGCCCGACGGCACTCGGGGGACAAAAAAATTACGTTTGACAACATACGATATTTTAGTATACGTTTGCCGACGAGAGACGATCGAGATTTCTGTTTGCGACGGATGGAAAACCGTCACGTTCAGCGGCGTGGGTGGGGGGTTCAAACCCCTTATTTCAAAAAAAAATAATATCAATTAGTAAGTGAACAATAACAAAAACAATTCTTTGTTTTAATACGAACAATAATTATAATAATCAAGTGTTCAATTAGTATAGCCGCACAACTCGACGTTTTCGTTCAACTCCTGATTATAGTTTTCTTTTTCTCGTGTCAGCCTATTGCCGAAAACTGCTATTGCTCGAAAATCCAAACACCCGCCATTAATGGTCTGCACGCGCACACTCCTGGGTCGCGTTCGTCCGGTCGAACAACGAGCGAGTTTTCTTTCTCCCGGGCTGGCGTGTTGTCCGGATTACGATTTCGGGTCGGACGGAACCTCGTGACCACGCACGCGACGCGACGGAAAACGAACAACAATGATAATGACAATCGCAACACGAGTGTGTTACAATGCAAATCGACATATTTGTGTCGCGTCATCACCCGGCGTCCCGGAATATCGGAACGGATAAACGGAATGTGTCTCCCATCGGGCCCACGCGCATAATTACGGACGGTGAAACAAACGACTTCGAGTTCGCGTTTTGCTCGGCGCGAACGTCGCGGAGACGCCGTTGTAACATTGCTTTTTTTCATCCGGTCCGATCGTCGGCAAAGGGCGTGCGTGTGTTTTCCCATTCGACTAATGAAAGTTTGCGCCGCAGGACGGAAACGTATTGTTTAGACGTTATAAGACAAAACGTTGATTCGTTGCATCCATTTGCATGTTTTGAACTATTTTACTTTTTGACAATCGATTGTTGAGTATTCATTACGACGGCAATTTCGAACATTTTAATTTTTTTCTCTTTTTTTGACAAAATTGAAACGTCATCGAGCGCTAAATCACTGTGACGACGGTTTGTCAGTAGTGTAGTATGTTTTTCCGGTTTAAACCAACTGAACATAAAAGGAGAGCACATTTTACGTAATTTATAGCACACAGCTAACTATTTTCTTTTTCTTTTTATTATTTACACATTTCTATTTTAATGTTTTAGTGTAACGTTTTTTTGTGTCCATTCGAAGTTTTCAAAAACGCAATTCGTATTATTCGATATATTAAGGCATATTTTAACGCTTTATCGAGAATATATAAAAGATTTTTAGCGCATTAAATTTCGCTCTTTGGTGATCAGTTACCACGACCCAATCTCTTATAGGTAGACCGCGTGAGAATTTTCGTCGTGCCGGATATCATTTCCTGTTTATAAGTGTATTTATATATGCACGTGCAACGTAGACGCACAAGCGTTTCAGATTCGGAGCGAAACGAATAACGAATTGGTTTTAAAATGGTGTTTTTTTTTTTGATTTTCGTTTCTCCGTGAACTCTATATTTTATTTTTATTTATTTATTTTTTTTTTGGTGTAAAAGGGACGTCTTTAATGGAGAATCACACTAAATTAGATTCGAATGTAATTCGATAAAACCAATTTCCGTTAAGATCGAATGCTGAAAGTTTATTAACAACATTACCATATATTCGTATCGTATATTCGAATAGTCATGATATTATTTGATTGTGTAACAGAGTGTAGTTTTATAGTAAAGTATTTGCTCGCGTATAATATATATAATATAATATGCTTCTGAAATATTTTATTCCGGTGGAATAAATCGACGTTTATAGACGTATTCATTTGTACAGCCTCGAATCGTTGTTGTTTTTTTCGTTAAACGTACACGCGACAAAACATGTGAAATGTTTCGTTTGCTAGTCCGTTAACTATTGGTTTTGATGAACCATGCTGTGTCGAACGGTTGTAGATTACGAGTCAGTTGTACAAACGAAAAATTAATTCATGTATTTCATTGCGTTTTCGTGCGTAGACACAACACGGGAATCCATCAATCGATTGATACGCAAAATATACTACTTTAAACGAGCATTCCCCATTATTATTTTATTTTTTATATTTTTACATAAAATAAATGATTTATCTTTAACCATTATGGGTATTTTTCAAGATTTGATGAAATGCTGTGTTTCGAACGTAGAGAACAAGTTAAACTCCCGTTGAAATAGTTTCGTTTGATCTGGCGACAATCCGTTAGACGTCGTTTAATACGATTACATTTTTATTCTATTTTATTGTTTAGTAGCCCCGGTGAAATTCGGACTTGATGACAAAAATGACATGTGCATGTAAACTAATATGCGCCGCGTAAACGTCTGGATTCGCGATAAAATATTCTCGCGAAGGTCTGGTATTGCTTTCATTAAACACGGTGCAGTAATTTTCCTCGATTGGAATTTCGCGTTTTGAAACGAACGGCGGGTAGAGAATAGAAATAATACGTTCGCCGGCTAACAAACACAAAGGTTTCGTGCGATTACATAAAACGTGGGACGACGTCGAGTGATAAAAAAAAAAAAGAATACAATTAATGTAATTTCATTTAAGTTCGCGAAGGCGGGATGATAGGAAATAAGGGTTTGTTTATTCGACAAACGGATATTTTAATTGATTTTGTCGTTCGTTTTATGCTAAAGGAATACAGTAGGCCCACTAAATTACTTCGTGACAATTAACAAAAGGTGTAAGGCGTAATATTATTCCGATTTAGACCTATCACTCGGACAAAGTCCCGAGGTTTGTTCGGTGTTATTTGAATTCGATCTAAATGTGTCTTTTGAAAACTAACGATTGTGATTTGTTTAATGTTAAAATTCTCCGTGTAGATGTGCTACGCATGAGCTAGTAGTTAGAATGTTTGAAATAAAAACTGTAACGACGTCGGTGAATTTTAATTGGAAAACTCGTCTTCGTTGTTCCCTATATAAGACGTTGACAGGTATATGTATATTTTAATGAACTCGAATCGGACTAGCCAAAGTCTCACGCCTTCGTCATAGAAAGATGTCTCCAAATGTGGTTTTTTTGTTATCACTATAGAACTGCTTTAAACCGAATTCAAAATTTCCGGTTTTGATTTGGATTCGGATTATGGGTTTTATTTAGAATACCAAAATTGATTTTAACGATATTAAGAATTCAGTTTTAATTTTTAGATTTTGAATATTAGTTTTCGTTTTTAGACATTCAAAAATTTATTTTCAATAGTTTTTTTTTTCATTTAATATTATTCGTTACAACGGTATATTGTATACATCTAATACTATTGGGTTATGGTTTTGTTAAAGATAATATCTTACGATTTCCAAATAATAGTTTATTTTTAGGACTGTGCTAGGTGACGGAAATTTGACGACGTAACAATATACATACATGACGCATACTCATACGGTCGTCGTTCAGTGGCACTAATTATTAATTCCATTGAAAACAGAAAATAATTTTATTCGAAACTACGAAAAGGAGCATGAAAAACGAATTAATATAGTACGGACGACCATCAAGTTATATGTTGACCGTTTTAATCAAATGTACATATATTACATACCCACGAGGGAACCGAATCCAAATATGATTTTCGTGTTTTCGTTTAATCAGGATTTGAATTATGCTTATGCGGTCTAAAATATCGGCTATCAGCAATTAATATTTCGATTTCAATTTGGTTTGTCCGTCAAATTCGTTTTTCTAACATCAATGGATATCTATATTTTGTTGGTAACGGTTTGGAATACCTATGTCGAATTTTTATGATTGGTCGGGGTATTGAAAGATTTCAATTGTTAACTGTGGGGTTTTTTTTCTCAACGGTATTTGAAACGGATTGCGAAGTACGACATGGCGTGTGTTTCGGGCCAAATCCGTTTTTCCTCGGCGAAACACGTGTTTCCGGACTTTTCGGCCAATTAGCAATCGCCGCGCGCACAACGTTATAAAATACAGTGAAATCGAACTCGGGCACGCGCCACCGTGCAAACAATTTGCATAGATAATTAATGGCCCGAATAAATCTGGTACCGTCTCGAATAATTCAACAACACTAATTCTACAAAGACACACGATCATTTATTGTGTGCCGTACGGTACTCCGTTTTAATAACGTCACCGCCTCTACTGACTCGGCGGAAACACTACGACACCAGTACCACTTACTGTATAAGCCAGTAGAGGTCCATTTTTAACTCGACAAAAGTCTACGTATTATTAGCGTCTTCGCGGTCCTCGCGAAAATCGCGTGTTTTACGAATACAGCAGTTCCGTGGTGTATAAATACGCGAACCGACGGGTTATAAAAAGCATACCATTTTTGTGATTGTAACACCGAAAATAATATCCATCGATTCATACGCTCGTATAGCGCACGTCGAGTATAATATATGTATACTTTTCTACTTTTCCACTTTATCCCACACAACGGTATGTTCGTCTGTTTTAATTCGTGATACCCTCCACGTCTATAACCGTCTCTTCACGTACCCCGAAAACGTTTCATATATCCCCATTAACACTCTTGTATCGAATTTCTCGTTTTGATTTATGTTTTATACCCAATACAAATATATATATATCGTTTTCAATTTAGAATACCTATCGTAACGAAAATCCCCAATCTAATTATGGTAGAGAGGGCACAACGTTACCACATTGCATCACAAGTTTATTGACTGTCAATTATTTTAGATTATTAATAAATCCAAATAAATCCAAATAAATATATATATATATTGTTATGAGGTTATTTCCCTAACAATTGTGTGAAAACTAATTTTCAAAAGACTTGTAATTAATAAATTACATTTGCATTTCGAGATAGGAAGCACGCAAAAAGTGTTTCCCGACATTTCAATACGTATGTATCGATTTAATTTGGTGTTACAATTTGGTGTACATTATAATTTTAAACTCGAAATGTTGATTATTTTACAACAGATTACAGCACTTATTTTCTCTACAAACTAAAGAAAATTCAAAGAACAAATTTTCGGATTAAAAACAGTATATGACGTTAACCAAGTCACTCTATATAAAAATAATATACAATTAAAAACTATATTTTCTAATATTTATGTGTGTTGATTCATATTATTTTAGTAATATTTAAATTAGTTGATCACTTTTAATCACAGACATTAATAAATGGCAATAATACATAAAAAATTCGTAGACGATCGTTTTGATTTTCGGGCTATTTTAGCATTTCATCGTTTGCTGACCAAACGTACGCAATTGCGTTCCCAAAATAAATAAATCGTACGCAATCGAGTTTTATTGATATTACGTTGGTACTTACGTATATATTCTACGGAGATTGGTTTCGATGTTAAAGTAAAAAACTCGAGTTTCTTGATTTCTACTAAAAATATATTCTACATAAGATCGTGTATTAAAAAAAATCGTGTACTATGCAGAAAAGTCTACAAAACGGAAAACAAAAATTGACCTGTTCAAATATGTTGCGTAATGTAATATTTAAATTAAGTTAGACAGCACTGTAAATTTCAAGGAACGGTACAATCTAGTCATGCTAACATTTAGTGGTTTGTTCAAAACGTATAGCGTGATTGTAGAGACAACAATATTAATTCAATTACGAACTAACAAGTAATAAGTTAGTGCCTCAAAGCGATTCAACCTGAAACGGTCGAGAGAACAATAACATTTTCTTCGAACAAGTTATTATTAAAATTATATTTACTGAAGGGCAACCGTAAGGCGAAGCTTCCTCAGTGTTCGTTCGAAACGCGTAAATACACCAATTATCGTGAAATTTCGCACAGGTATTATAAATGTCGTAATTCTGATCACACGAGGACGCCCCAGACAGAGCTGTTCAAACCTCGCGCTTGAAAAAATGGGAAAATAATATTGTCGCCTATAAAAGTACAAAACATATTTTCTAAGCTTACATTAATATTTTCAGAAATATAGTAGTTATAATAATAATAATAATTATTTTTGTATACGCAGTATAGCAATATCATTGGCTTACAGTGGGATGCGGTTATCGCCCGTCCAGACTAGGAAAATTTATTTTCAAAAACCACTTAAAGTTACAAAATAAAGTAAACGTTATCTTTATTTCTAGATAATAATTTACAATGTAGATAACGTTGTATCGTGTCCGTTAGTCGTTGAAATTTTATGTCTTAAAAAAAAAAAAAAAAAAAAATAGTGGGCGATTACGCGATAAATATCGAACATTTAAAAATGATAATAAAGAGCGTAAACTCAAAACAAAGAGAGAACCAAACAATAAACGTCGAAAAATATATTCATAATAGAGTGGATAATAGATAATCTATTGATTTACATTTTTTGTGTCGTCGCTCACTCGTAAATAGAAATTAATACTAGGCCTCGCATATCTTAAGGACGACCGTTGTCCCAAATTACAAGTTTCGATATAGAAATCGAGATTTAAATGGTCGAATTTCATAACATCGTGTTGTACCACTAACTGCCCACGCCCCCGGCAACACAATAAGTTATTATCATTATCCATATCTGGGACATCGGTTATGTATACGCGCCCGGTGTCGTTTATAGCGTGACGCGGTTTTTGAATTCGTGTTAAAGTCAATGTCTGGTTACAGTTATAAATTATAAGTACACGGTGTGCGCGAATTGTCATGAGACGATACACGATATAATATCCTAAGTGTTTACTATAATTTTACGAAACCTTGGCGTGTCGTAGTTTGTTAAAATTGTATCGTGAGTAATAAGTGATTTTTTTTTTATTACAGTATGGCCACCGCGAGAGGTAAAGCGGAATTGTCCGACATCGCTGCAGATCATGCTCGAGAAGACTATGACATCGCAAAACTCACTGCCAAGCAGTTCGCGCCAGATTTCATTCAGCCAGGTGTGTTTTGTTCGGTCATACACACGGCGCATAATAATTCATAGTGTTGTACACGCGTACATAAATACTCGTCTTGGAATAGTATTCCTCCTATATTAGACGGACTTCATAATATGCGGAACGTACGATTACGTCGGAGTGGGAAGGAAAGTGAGCTGAGGGCAAAACAAACAATTTGTTATTATTTGTTATCTACCGTCACAAAGATCGGAACACGAGCAAGCAGTTTCGCGATGTCCAGATAAATTAGCTAGCTAAAAATTTAGTGCTCACATTATATTTTGATAACTGAGAAATTTAGATAAATAACATACAGTTGATGTTCACGGATTAGGCGTACTTAAATTTAAGTTATAATGGATAATCAACACTATTTGTCAGTGTGAACAATGACAAACACACGTCTTTTGACCAATAATTTGGGGACATGATTTAAAAATAGCTAAGAAATTCAACTCAATAACAATATTCTCCTCTGCGTATTTGATAGTTATTTTCACTTCAGAATGATCAACACAATCTCTTTCGCATTGTTTACTTTTACTGGTTATTATTTTTCTCATACATAATCAATTTGGACTATGTGCGTCTTAAACTCACATATGTTCGACCAACACAAGTGTACTACAGCATACGTAGACTACTACAATAGAATAGCACCGTCCTTGTTGTATATCAAACATCTATACTATTACGAGAATTGTCTGATATCTATTACACAGACTGTACGCGAGTATATTTGGTCAGGTGCACAACTAAATTGAAATCCTCGCATTGATTTGTGATGAAATTGTATTCTATTTTGAAAGAAATGTATAAACGAGAAAACAAATCAATAATAACTCTTAAATTGGAAAACAAATTGTTCATAATATAATTTGAAAGATTCATTTTTTCGATTGATATCACATTTTATTATCAAATAAAATCGATTTACCTAGTTCGTTAACCGATAATCGATTGCTTAACAAATAGCTCTTCCCGGCCTAACTTGGGTACGTTGAGATACATGTCCACGAAATATACTATTGCAAATGTATTGAATATTAATAATAATATTATTTAGCGAAATTTTAAAAACATCGTGTACAGTTTTGTCTCGTTATGTACCTGTTTTGTCTATACATTACGCCGTGTTAACAAATAAATTTCAAAACGTTTATAAATACAAAAAAATGGTAGTTGTATAAAATTCATACTGGAGTTTATTATGGAGGTCTGTCAATTTAAAATGTTAATGCTTTGGTTGTTGCAATAATAGAAAACGAATTTGTTAGATAATTATCATAAATAATGATCGTGACTCTGTTTATTTTAAGGTATATAATTTGCAGTAATACGCATTCTCATGTGGCTTAAATTATTTTATATTTATAAATATAACGCGCTTAAACAATGAAACTTGTTTTTTGCAGCATTTTATCTTTAAATTTCGACACCAATAATAAATTTTTTATAAATCGTTTCATAAACAAATTTGCTTACCGAAAAATTATGAATTATATTAACGAGGTTAGATATTAAAATTAAATTTTCATTTAAAATACAAGTTTTAGAGTTATTATCATCATGATAATGAAATGATATAGGTTGGATAAAATAATGTAACAGAGGAAGAAATGAGTCGAAAATTAAACCGAGTTATGAATGGAATAGATGACGGGAAGATGTCGAAATTATAGGGTCTATGGTCATCGTGTAAGACGAAAATACCAACAACAACAATAACGAAAATTAAATATTTCGAATGTATTTACAGGATTGGAAAAGGCCAGACTCAGGGAGATTCTTAAACAGAGGATGTCGATCGACCAGAAGGCTGCCATGTTGCCGTCGATGATGTCGATGCAACATTCCGTCGGACCGGCGTCGCCGCTTGAAACCACGGACGTTCCTTCGTCGTCTGCGACCAACATGTTCAACAACGGTGGTGGCAGTGGACAACAATTATCGTTCGATTCCAAAGACGCGGCCGAGACGACGCCGCAGTTCAAGCCGCGGTCGCACTACGCGCAACCGTATTACCAGTCGACCGGTAACAGCAATCACCAGAATCATCAGCAACACACGGCGGCGGGCGGAGGCAACGCGCAAAATTCCATTGGCCAAATGTACGGGCGAAACAGCATGACGCCGAATACCAGACAGAACTCTCTGGTCGAAAACTACTCGCCGTACCATCAGCAGCAGAAGCAGCAACCGCAGCAACCGCAGCAACCGCAGCAACCGCAACAACACAGTTATAGCCAGAATAACGCGCAACAGCCGCCGCCCCCGCCGCCTCCGAGTCGGATGCACAACAGCCACAATAACGACCAGTACCCGGGTACCGGTAACCCACAAAACCATTCGTCGTACTACGGCGGCGGCGGGTCCGTTCCGGCGACGGCGGCAACGTCGTCCACGCGTCAGAGTCTGATGGACAGGTCTTCGACGTCTTCGCAAGCCGCTTATTATCGTAACGACGACGTCGGCGGTCCGCAGCATCGGGACAGCAGGGTTAATCGTCACGGACAGTACGACGGTACCGTCGAAGACGAAGTCGATCCGACGGCGTTGAGACGCAACGCCAAATACGTCAACAGGGATTCGCTCTACTCGTTTCAACAGGTAGTTGAAACCTAACTTCAGATCACGCGCTGCTCCGGTCCACTTTTTTTTCGTTTTTTTTTTTTTTTTTTAATCCTGCGTACGCTCGTGTGTCACGAAACGTTTGTCTAAGAACATATTTAAACGTATACGAGTACGTGTTTGTGATGACGACGATCGTAGCTACCATACAGTCGTCATCGACAGACACAGCTAATTGTACGCGTCGTTTTTCAAAACACGTTGTTCATAGATCACGTTTGAATAGTTTTTTTTTCGTACAGTATTTTTTATTGACAATGGCTTAACTCTTTCCACGGTAAAATGTTAATATCAGAAACTTAGTTCTTGGCGTAAAACCTTTTCGAAATATTGATATTATAGTGTTTTGTTATAAAATTGTTTTAATTAAAATGTATTTTATAACAAAATGTTATCAAAGAAGTCGCTAATAATTCGGAAAATAATTTTGATTTTATATCCAAAATGAACAAACTATCTGAAAAAATATAATATTCAACACGGACACTTTTTGTTCACATTATGAACTTTACTTATATAAATCGTTTCTGTGTAGTTACAACATGGATTGTTTTGAAAATATGTATCATGATAAAAATTAAATCGAAAAATCCCGTTATAGGCATAAAGACCACATTTTAATGTTGAGCAATTGATCAAAAATGAAAAAGAGCGACAAAGCCACAAATTCAAATTTTTTAGGAGATACTTGAAACCGAATAATGTATAAACACGTAAAAATATTAACTAAGCTACTAGTAAACTATTAAAATAATAATAATCGAATAAGAATATAAAAATTTTTCTTTTATAATAAAATTATTATATATTAATTATAATTAAAATGTTAATGATATGTTTCCGTCCTTAAGTAAACCTTAGTGATATGTGTATTTATTTTTTTGTGAAGTTGTTAAAGTAATTTTGATATAAAAACCGCAAACAGTTTAATTCATTTCATTTTAATTAAACACTGGTTGAAAAAAAAAATAATCACCACTTCAACTATAATGATTTTACATTTTTGCCTATTCGTAAACATTAAATATAAAAAAAATACGTTTAATTACATTTAACTATTATTGTACACGAATAATCATAATGCTCGTCATTTCGATCGCTACTAGATTTTGAGGGCCATTCGCTTATCGTTTAAACGAAAATCAATTCACTTTAGAATTAATTGCATAGTGTTTTTAATATAGTCATATTGTTTTCGATTGATCAGGAATTTAACTGGAAATAATAAGTTGTACTTCTAATTTCGAACTGTTAAAGTCTAAACTCATGTTCAATGTAAACACATGTATTTATAAATTCTCTACGTTTATATATTTCCTATAATACGATGTTTATAGTTTTCATTCTATCGCTTTTTTGTTTCTGTAGTTTTCAACAACATTTGATTCCGTGTTATTGACATAGTTTTAGAACATTAAATGCTTTCCACTGTTATAATGATAACAAATGACCACACAGTTATAAAGTTAAAAAATATTTCAATCTTCCAGGAGAGTTAAACGAATACAAACATAACCGTTTACTTCAGTAGATGACATGTCTCCTATCTGAAGTCAAACGAGTTCCCGCGTCCTATTTCATTAGACTTTTGGAATTCAATGTTAGTACTCTACTTAGTACAAAACGAAAAGATAAGTCTTATATAGACTTGATCGAATCAACTATAGCTACTGGATTCGTTGGATTTCTATCATAACCATATTTTGTTTAGTATGTTTTTGGGGCGTTTTTTTTTTAAGTCAGTTCAACAATTGTACTTTAAAGGTCATTAAATTATTTTCGAGCATACCTACAATTCACTTACTACGTGCATTGTTTGTTTCTAAAAAAAAAAAAGAGTAGTAAATTATAATTTCAAGTGAGGAAAATATACAAAGATAAAACCGACCGAATTACAATTATACAACCCTACTTCTACCTACTGTACATAAGAACCACTTATCCTTGTCATTTACAAATAAATTCAAAATTAATATTATCGTGTACCGTGCAATATATCGAATACATTGATGAGTTTGACGGAATCGGCCGAACAATTTCCAACAATGTATTCAACTCGTCCGGCCAATTATCATAAATTTAATGCGAAATTTTTAGTTCCTCCCTATTTCTCTTGTTTTCAGTTATTTTTCGTAAAATACGAAATCGGCCGGCTTAAAAATGTATATTTATAAATCATTTCAATTCTCAGATATAATATATGAAATAATAAAATACTCAATTGCTTATGGAGTTTTGATATTGTATAATATATAAGTCATATACGTTCGTATTTACTTTGGGGAAAATTGTCTGAATTAAAAACCTAATCACTTAATCGATTAATATAAATTGTTTTCTTTTTCATATTAAACTAAACCAGTGCCAAGATTAGTTTCTACGATATATAATTCGTTCGCCAAACCTATTTTTCCAAACGACGGTAAGCAATGAAGTTGTCATCGCCGTTGTACGACGTACATCATATATTTGCTGGCGAAACTAACGAAAAACCCGTACCCCAAAACGTTCAACGTTTACTTACTCGTTTTAGCGAAACTTCAATAATTCACAATCTCGCGTTTGGGTCCCACCACTAGAGCGCGTCGGGTATACGGGTGTAGTTCACCGTAAAACCTCGTTCGTCCGCTCGATACATGTGTTTTCTCGATTAACCGCAGTCGTCGGACAGTCAAAGTAAGGGATGTAGTACTCTGCCGGCGCGCCGCGTTAGTATTTTTTTGTGGGCGAACGCAGACGGGATCAAAGCGGATCTAGTGCTTTAAGTCTTGTCTCGTGGGTAACGTGCGGACCGTCGGTCTTTTTGTTTGTCCGCCGGTCGGCGACAGGCGATGAGCGACCATTTCGACCATTACAAACGACCGCCGAGCCGGGACAACAGCGTGGACCGGTACACCCGCGCGGCCAGCAGACTGAGCGGCGGGTCGCGGCAGTCGTCGGTGGAGAAACAGCAACAGCCCCGGAGACCGGACGACGCGACATCGGCGGAAAGACCGTTCGCGGGTGCTGCGGCGGGGGCGGCCAAGCAACAGGGAGCCTCGCCGGCCGCGCCGCCCCGGCAGCCGCCGCCGTTCGAGGAGATCATACTCAGGCAACGGAATCTCGGCCAGGAGATCGTGCCGTCGCCCGTCGGACAGCCGAAGCGCACCGAGTCGCTGTACGTGAACCCGAACGCCGCGCGCAAGGAGACCGCCAAACCGAAAGTAAGTGCGACCGCCGGCCGGACGGTCGGCGGCCTCGGCGTCGGGACCGTCGCGGGCAGGAAGCCGAGACTCCTGCCGCCGTCGCCGCCGCCCGTGCCGGCTCGACGGCCTCTGTGACCGGCCCCGCTCGGACTTGGCGCGGAACGTTTGCTTTGCGTGCGCTTTGCTTGCGAGTAGTAGTGGTTTTTTTTTCATTTTTTTATTTTTTTGCGTTCGCGGTTTTCATTTCCAGTACGCGCGAACGTTTCGAAAACGTCCCGGACGATCCGGAATTATACATTTGTTTTCGAATCGACGAACGATCCAAATTGTTTTTGTTCTCGACGTATCGTCAGAGTCACGAATACGCGTACAAAGCGTGTGCAGCGTTAGCGAGAGTCGCGTCGTCCGTTCGACCGAACCGATTGTGTAAGACCAGACTTTGTGGCGGAAACGAAGTTTTGCCGATTATAGCGCTTGACTTTTTCCTACCTGGTCTGCACGCAGACCATCGTTCCCGACCTCTGCCAAACTATTAGCCGTTTCGGTCATTTATTTTTAAATTCAAAGAGAGGACTGTTTCGTGTTCAATATCGCACTCCCTCCGTTGGTGGCGACCTCCACGACCAATAAAGATACGAACGTCCCGTCAACGTTTTCGTCGCTGTGATTAACGCCAGTGTCCGCGTTACGCTTGTTACCTAACCGTCGGCTCCACCTTAGCTGTGCACCTAGGATGTTACTCTCAATTTCGATGACATTCTGATACGTCTTCTTTATCATATAGTAGTTTGCGTACTATGTATGCAGTACTCATCACCACTGTCTTCTGCATATGCGGGAGGTTTACTGTTTGTGTCCGAGTGTCCCACATGATAGTAACATCTGCTGTGTTATTGTTATTATCATCTGTCGAGCAATCTCAATTGAATTTTCCGAACGCGTGTTCGTGAATTTCCAGTCGGTTTCCAAACGGAATACAATTATCGTTCAAATAATCGTTTGACGCGGACGCTCGATCGTCTACGTTTTGGTTTATTTTCCGGAGACGGAGGTAATATGCAGACGAAACCCGACCACGGTGCACCGCCGGTAATAATACGTTTTCCCGTCGTGTGCTCGGCTTATTTCGACGCGGGAGGTGATGACGTGCATATCAATGGCATTTCATCGCGTTTTACGGGTTCGGTTTCTGAAAATGAATCGTACGCGTTAACCGCAACGGTTGTGCACCACACACGTGCCGTTGATACTCGCGCTCCTACCTACCTAATCGACCCATTTAGTTTTTAATACGTATATAAACAGATACTTCAAATAAAAAACACTTGAAGAGTACAGGAAAATGACGTATTAAGTTTGTTTTGGCTTTGTTTAAAATTTATCGTAATTCTTATGAACAAATAGAATGTTATCACTTTGTAAGTAATATGCCTCCGGGGGACCCAGAAGAGGGCCATTCCCGCACGTTAAGGAGTGACTTTTCCGAGCCAAAGACGACGCCACGCGGTTAGGTTCGGCGATACGCGTCAGACCCCGTGAGTGCACGCGTACACCTGGCGCCACCGCAAACCGCACCACCCTCCTCACACACGATACGACGACGCTGTTCACGATCGAAAAAATGAAATTGTCGTTTCGAAAATTTTCATTGCGGACGTTTCGAAATATAACGGTTCCGACGGTGACAAGCTCGAAATCACACGTATCGTTTCGGCACGTTAAATTTAGCCGCCGACAATTTACACCGATTGTAAAATTTTCTTAATGTTCTATATGTTCGAACGAATAATTGTGAACGAAAATAACGCGGTTCTGTCGGGCCATTTGGCGAAATCGCACAAACAACTACGGGTTTTTTTACCGTACGTACAACACCGTTTCTGTTGAAACCAGACAAATACCGTATAATTCGGTATTATTAGCCATCGATACGTATAGAAAATTCGCATGTATTTCGCGTTACGTTCCAATTGATATAAGGTGCACGTATGTCACGACCGATTGCGCGATTTGATCTAAAACTAATGTATATTATATTTTTTTAAACAACATATACATATTGTGTAATTTAAATGTCGAAATACGTGAAAATACGACCAGTCGGGTAATCAGATGTCAAGTTATTTTTTACACCCGATGCCTACGCAGTGATATTGTGAATGAGTGACATTTTTGAAATGTTTGTAAGAAAACAAAAATAAATAAATGTACAGTTTGAAACGAATGAAATTTCGCGTTTCTCACGCAGAATATAAAATAAAAGTTGACGCGTCTGACGCGATTCGGTAATCTATACGGATAAAATCGTTCAAGTGTTTTTGAAAATCAACTTTGTATTGATGTTTCGAAATGAAATCGACCGAAGTAGACGTTGGAAAACATTGCTAGATTATTGTTTACCAAGTAACGTTATCACTATTGTATTTATAGAATTTTTCTTTTGTTTTATTTGTGTTTTAGTATGTATTGTAATCGATGTATATTTTGTACGTCGTTGTTATTAAAAACAAAAAGGTTGATTGTTTTGTAGTGACATGGTATTATTATTCCCCTCGTTTTCCATCGAAAGTTTGTTGATATTTCTCTCGATTTTGAGATTGTAGTGAACTAGCATCCTCCCTTTTATTTTTATTTATTTATTTTCATTATTTCGGTTGACAGTTGATTATGTGTTATTATTATTTCATTAGTTTATTTTTGACACTCCATTGTTCATTGTTTATCTATTGAGCTCGGTAGATATTTTTTAAGTATAGATACAAGTATATTACATGAATGGCACGAATACGGTGTTTGTTTGGGTATGTTTATTCATATCGAGAATTCTCACGCGACAGGTAACCAAATTATATATTATAATATTATTGATATTTTGTGATAAAACCAATTAAAAATGTATAGTAATAATATTGTGTATTGGATAACTCTATATTTAATATCGATGTTCATGTGTTACTGTTTTGATTTTTATACATTCGTGGATATAATATACACTGTCTTTGAGAAATAAAACGAAATTCGATGATGTGCAACTGAAAATTATGAAACCAATTTTAATGTCTTATGTTTTTAAACTGTTGTTGTTGTTGTTGTTGTTTTTTTTTAAGAATCAAAAACGAATGTAACCGAAAGTTTTATATACGACTATTTACTACGATACAATTCGCAACTTTTAGAATTATTTACTCGAAAAGTAAACATCTATTTATCTATGATTTTTCAATTGAAATTGTAGAAAATATTAAAAATCACGGATTGTCACATTCTTTTTTTTTAAGGATTCCAATGATTCAGTTATTAAGGTGACACGGGAACGTACTGATACGTTGTTATGCTCTAAGAACTAAATTTAATTTGATAACATTTTTTACTGAATTATATACTTTTTCAACCGCATTGATCAATCTATCGTTGTGATAACAAACCTGAAAATAGATTTAAGTTCATTGTTATGACTACTTGAGTTTGACTCGTCTACATTTTTTTCCATTCGGTGTGATTACATTGTACAATTTTGAAATTACGAGATTCGCTATCAAATTAAAAACAATAGTTATATTCGTATAAATTAAAAAAACCGGCAAGTCGACCCAAGTAAGTAAATTTCATAACAAATTCAAATATATTTTCAGAAATGTTATCGGATCGTTATGTTGCTGTTTGATTGAAAATAATATTTTGGTGAAAAATAATTATTCACTACCTTTTCACTTAACGTTTTTTGTTGTTATAAAGAACTTCAGAAATGACCAAAAAATTATTTGAATCGAAACAACTTCGATAGCTGCGGTGGTGAGGATTGAAAATACCAACTTAAGAAACAAGCTACCTATGTCGCTCTCTCTCACACACACGCGCACACAAATAGATACACATTGTTGTGTAAACAATGATCAGTAACTTGTGATTCGAAATAATCCATAATCCAAATTTAACTATAACTGAAACACCATCGTTGAAAAAAAAACAGAGTTTGAAAACGTTTTTGTTAATTTATAGTTAAAACCCTGATTGGAATATATAACGGAAAATGTAACGAAATACAATAAAAGCTAATATTAAATTATCATTAAACGAAGCGTAAAAAGATAAACCGAAAAAAAACTGTAAAACGAATCATAACGACAAACGACAAATACCATAACAATTAACAATAATATAACGATAACACCGGTTTTAAATGTGTAGTTCACCGAGTGTTTATTTTTAAATTTGAACGTATAAAAACGTATACATTATTTGAGATACAAATAATGGACGTCATTTAATCGCCAACGAAATAATATTATTAAATAATTCAACTCGTCCAATCACGCATAATGTTGTTCGTGGTCGGGTATGTACGTTATGTGCTTCTTGCTGTAATTCCCATTTAGTATGTTGCCAACACACGTATTCGTATTCCAGTATCGAACGTTTTACGACTGATCAAAAAAAACACGACTAAAATACAAAACCACTCGAAATAATCGTACAAACGAATTTGTTCACTATACATTTTTTGAATAATTTTTATTCCAAAAGCGTATGTACCGGATACAACTGTAGATTGCTGTTTTCAAGTAGAAAAACGGAGCCACGTGTTTAACGATGACGAGTCGGGGCGATTGTCCCAAAGCGGCAAAGGGAAGAACGGACGGGCGCTGTGGATGTTATTTTCAGCGAGTTGCTGAAACACAGATCGGAGAGTTGTACTATTGTTTTTGGGTTTAAATGCTGCGACGATAAGTGATTATATTCCGAAAACCCATTATTAGCGACGCCAGTAATTAATGAGTACGATAAGGACAACGTTTATAACTAAATGGGTTTATCTGGTTTCTTTTTTAACAAAGTTTCTATGAGTGAAATGGCATGAACTAGAAATAATTATAAATTTGTATACACTACAGCATTGCCATATCAGTCTTGTACGTGTAATTTTCCTTTTTCGAATAGTACATGAAGTTTTAATGTATGCACCGAGTGATGAAGTAATAACGAAATAAAATTGTGTTTTACATTTATTTTACTCTAACGTAATACGTCATCGCATACGATTGATAGTTAATAATAATCGTGTGAAAACATGTGAAACGTTTCTTCTTCTATTACGTATTTGGTCAAATATGTTAATCGCGCCGTTTAGGAAATTATTTCGCGAATATACCGAATATTTCATTATCTTGTTAAACGCCCGTGATTTCGCGATTTACGTCCGAGAGTCTTATGTATTTTTTGATAGATTAACGAATAGCGGTCCCTAGGACTGAGCTTCGATGTAATGTTGTCGATTAAAAAATATTGTCTTAAAAAATGTTTGCCAAACGGTTAAACTATTTGTTAGATGCGCGAAGGTCGACGGGATTGAGAACTATTTCGGATCGAGGGATGAAGAATCCCATTTTCGATCAAAAGCGGATTTAGCCGACGGGAGAAAATCTCGGGAACTCGACATCAGTCATTTTGAGAAATATCGAAATAACACGGGAAATGATTCACTTAATTGAACCATTTAATTTATTTGGTATTTGATAAAACCAACATCGAAAACGTTCACGTTTGCCATATTCAATTGACAGTAATTGGACGGTACATTATCAACAGATGATAAACAACAAGAAGTATTTAATTTTGAAAACTTTAATTTGTTGGTTTGTAAAATACACTTTTAATCGTTAAATGAATGTTATCAGAAGAAAAAATAACAAACAACGGAATATTAATTTTAAAGTTTTTATGACAAGTCACTGATCGTTGCATTACGATTTAGGAAAAAAGTGCGATATTCATTTTTGTTTTTGTTGGATAACATTTTACAATCAAAAATATAGAAAATATAAAGAATATTTCGCGAAACCGTATAAAATTGAATGTTTGTTTGTCACATTTCTTGTTAAACTCTATCTCTCTCTTCTTTTATTTTGTTTTTATTTCGTCGCTAAAAGAAAGTTTCACAAACGTCTACACAGTCTAGTCGAATTTTCGGACGAGTGTAAATCAAGTATATTTATATAATAACTTATCGGTCGACGGAAATTCGTTTATACGAATAATATACAGTTTGTCGCTGCGTTGCGAGATCCGTTATGAATATTAATATTGATATTGTGACCAATTTATAAACGCGTAGCATTCGTATTAGTGTAGCGTCCATAATATGTCGGCTGTACGCTATTCGTCTAGTGAACAGGCACACGTTTCATTTTACACAACAATCGGGTATTCGTTCCGTTATCAACCTATAGATATAGTCTATCTGGATATTGTTCACCGACGTCGTTTTGCATAGGTACCGTCTACCAGTGAGTAGGAGAGGTGGATAGGGTGGGGGGTGGGAGGGAAGAAAGCGTGAAAAGGGGATAAGTACGAAACGCTATTTTATTGTTTGAGACGGTACGAATAGGTTTCGGACCGTGGAACGAAGTCGGAGTGTAGGTTTTCTCGCGGGAGAAAGAATTTACCGAGAATTTTGTTTATGGCGACCACGCGCGAATCGCGAGGGAATACGCGGATGGGGTCGGCGACTCGAGGCGGTATATATTTTTATACTTAAATATATATATATATACGTGTATATAACGCGCTCGACGGTGGAATTTGGAATATCGAAGACAGAGTCTGGTGCGGACGAGAACGGGGAAATAATGAAAAAAGAAAATTAGAAAAAGAAGAAAAAGAAAAACGACACCTCGACATAGCCGTCGGTGAATAATAATTAAGTGTTCGTCGACTACGGACGTGTTTTTAATGGCGACGCGAGAGATTTTTGTTCTTTTGAAAAAGAATAAAAAATATAAAAAATACACGAATAAACGTTACACCGCAGTGCCTTTAATTTTTATGATTGCGGTAACTAACGCGGGATATTTTCGCATTCGTGTGCCGCCGCCGCCGTCGCCGACGCGTTGTTTAATGTCGGCGTGGCTCGATTTAAATGAGGACCCAGTGCGTCGACCGGTCCGGGGGCTCAATGGTGAAATTCTTCGAAAATTCGAACGAGCCGGCCAAATCGTAAGAGGAAAAAAATGGCAAACGATTCTAACGTCTTTAACACGGCTCTCTAACAATCAACATTTACACATCGCGAAAATGACAATTTTCCCATCCACTGAAATCTAATCAAAATCGATTGAAACGCTAGAAAAATCATTCAAAATTACTAGTTTTTACTTTTCGCTGTTGTTCCTGTACATACTATATCACCATCGTAATAATGTTCGGTATGTATTTCGTTTGAAAATCAATCACGGAATTTTTCATAATAATAACCGTAACTAAAATATAATTTATTTCCACAACTGTTACTGATATTTTATCTGAAAAATTAATTGTACAAATCAAACAAGATTTTACTCCCGTTAATGTAGGGACCATATGTATTGGATTTTAGTGATTTTACTGGTAAATTGATCGATAGAACGGTCCAAAAGATTATTACGAATAAAAAGTCACTTCTTATGAATATCCTTTTCAATCAATAAAATGTTTTAATGGTAAAATAACATTTAGTTAGATAGCATATGAAAATTAAATAATTTGGAATAATGAAAATGTATCGATGTACTCACAACTGCACTGGTATTGGTTAGTTACATTAAAAAAAAATCGACAACATCATAAATCAATAAATTATTTAATGTTTAATAAATAACATAAAAAAACACTATGTTAATAACGTTCACATCTTAAGGATGTCAAAACCGGTCATTTATTAAAGATTAAATTAAAAACAATTTTAACACGAATCACATAATTGTATTGAGCGAAAACTTATTTACGAGAAATACTCTCATGTATTGTGCAATAATATTTTTTTTCCATTTAAAAATAGGAGTTGAGTTTTCGATTTAACTTTAAAATAACGTCTGAATGATATGTTTAAAAAATACCAACGTTCGGAATTATTCAGATGTTTATTACGACTTCTGAAAATTGAATTTTGAAAGTCGGATTCCAATGAAAACTACGATTAATTCTTTTTCATTCAATAACGAAAAAGTAAAAATAAAATTTCTTCAGAGGTGAGGTTTTGCTTTTTAAGTGTAAGTATTATTGTATTTTTAATTTTTTCTATCTAGAAAAAAAAGTATCGTATCGAAATAAAACTTTTAGAACTCATTGTCGTCAACATACACATAAATTATAGTTATTAATAGTATCTTCATTTTATAATTTGAACTTAAAAATAAGTTGTTATTCGGTGTTACTTATTTTACAATATTTCCTGTTAGGATTTTAATATAATATTTAGATACTGATTATATTTACTGACCAGTGGTTGTATATATATTACATGATAATCCGGTAACATATTGTTCTAATTTGTCGACCGGCAGTCAATTGAAGAAATTGTATTATAAATGTGAACGTTATATCAACAAATATGTATATCAAGGAAATCGCAATAGAATTGAAAAAAGTCGCATTAAAACAACAACAAAAGTTGCGTTTTGATTCCAACCTCGACATTATTTTTAGCACGTAGTAACGAATTGCAACTGGAGAAAATATGCAATGTTAAGGAACGCAATAACAACCGAACACTGTTCGTCTATATGACGAAGTAATATTCGTATTATATGACTATTGCACGGGAGGGCCGAGCTAAGGATTCATTTCAAACGATAAACGACTTTACTGAAATGTACGTTTTTTTTAACGCGTTAGGTTAAAAACAATTATCATTTTAATTTTTTTTCATGGCTTGGAGCTGCTGTGTTTTTTTATTAATGTCATTAAACCCGTTTTCGGTATACGTTACTAATTAATGCTTTTCGACGAAACTTTTATCACGTCCTATGTACGTCTTTTCCCCCTTTTTATTGCTCGTAGTAATAGTTAATACGTAACACTAAACTACAGTGTCCGTTTTACTGTTAAATTGACGTTGGGCCATAATATGACACTATCTTTGTTACTGTTTGCATATTAATTTATTATACGTTTAGTCTAATTTAAAAAATGTTAATCGTATTAGTATACCCGTTTGAACGCGTATCGACCGAGAGGAAATCGTGAGAATAAATTTAAATTAATTAAATTTAAATTAATTAAATTCTGAGAAAATATACTTCGTTTTTAGCATATACATAGTTCATATAAGTTTTTACGATTTCTATTCACGATAAACAATTGTACATTTTTCTAAAGAAATCTAGAGAATCGTTCAACCATCTAAAGAATTGCGTAGACAGATTATCGAACCTTAAAATATGTCAATATCAGTATAGTTTTGTTATCGTATTCTTATTTCAAACGTGTTTTATTTGTAGCTTATAGCATGCGAAACATCTATTAAGTGAATTTTAGTTTTCAAAAACGCCTCCGTTTTTTTCTAGAAGACTTATAAAAAATCTTTAGGTTTTTACAATATGAAAATCGGATCATCCGAAATCTCACAATTTATAGTCACAACGAGAAGTGCAAGTCGGAATAATACATGTCATACCGTTTCTCCTAAGTGTCATCAAGATAGAAATTGAACAGTAGTTCAATAGACATGTTGATTCTTACCAATAGTTTTTAAAATTTCTTTAAAAAATGTAAACAATTCACAAAGGCGTTTCCAATTTTTTTAATATTAAAATAGAAATTATGTCGCATTATTTCAACGTTCTTTTTCTACGTATAATATTAAATTATTGATTATTATATTCTTTTTGGTGTTTTAAAAATATGTTTTTCTTCATCATAGTTATTTAAACCATAACTTTTGATTTTATCTGTAAATCGATATTTTTTTAATTACATTTCTAATATGAAATTATTCCTTTGACAACAATTACAAACGATTGTTTAACTTTGGACAGTTTACTAACTTTGTTCATTTGAAGTTTATAGGAACAGGGCTATAGTGTATGCGTATATGTTGTGAAAATATTTTATACCTACTCAGAACTTGTTAAAACTTTAACTTATTATCGCTGGCGAAGTGTTTGTATGAATTTCATTATTAATTCATCAACAGTATCTTATAACAACGAATAAAAAAAAATACATTTGGAACCACTTACTAAAATTTCATTTAAAAGATTAAATCTGTATACATTTTATGTAATTTATGAATCGTTATGTTGTTTTTCTTTTCAGAAACTACGTGTCTATAGGAAATAATTATATTCTTATTTTTTCATTTTCCAAATAAATGTCGAAAATAAAATTTAAAAAGTTATCGTTTCAGAACTTTATACCGAATGGAAGTTAACCAAAAACCGAGTTCAAAATATTGAATAATGAATTCGAGCCTGGAGGTGGAAATAAAAGTAAATGTACGTTATATAATTACCGTCTAGAATCGAACGAGTGGAGAATTAAATGCATTCAATTTCTATGTGTATCACATAAATTCAAAATATGGAAAATGTATTATTCATTATCTTCAGACAATCTATTACAATACGTCTGTTGAGAGTAACTGTTTTTTACGCAGTCAATTGATACCAATAATTTATCGTTAGTAAGACGAATGAAATTTAAAAAAAAAAAAAAAAAACCAAAAACAAAATAGCTCTAGACATCGGTTCGTGTGGATCACTTTGTTTGAAATTGGGACAGTTGCGTTATCCTACTAAATTATAAACCAACGTCAAATCGCTGCATTCGAAAAAGCGACGAAATTTTTCGAATGTTTGTTGAATGGGTATACAATCGAAACGCACTAATTTCAGTGCATATATGCTTTATTAACATACGTATATTCGCCAAGAACGTAATTATTGAAATTCGAAAACATTGAGAAAACATGCGTGTACTTTCAAATTTTATATTTCGCACAGCCATGATAAATGCGTATACAAATGGGAATATACTCACGTAGAAAACCTAATCGTGTTGAGTTGAAATGTAATCTCATTGGATACACGTAAATTGTACGAATATATAGCCCAATTACTGTACAACAAAAACAAGTAATTACAACATTTTTTTGTCGAAAAATCTGATTCGTTTTTCGCCAAATATTTAGGGTTTCGGAACACTAGGCGAAAGTTTGATCCGCACGATAAGGGATATGTTGATAATAATGACAACAGTTTTTAGATGACGAAAATGTGGGAAGGTTTCGACATGGCACCCACCGTCGATCACATACGCCGATAGGAACGTAAAATATTATACATTTATATATATATATTTATAGATACGTGATTTCGACTACACAGAAATAATATGTCTATATTGACGATTCCATCCCGTCACACCCCCATGGGTCATATTCGATTGATCATACTGTATTATATCGTCGACGAGAAAATCACGATTTTCGGTGTATGATATAATACGAGAAGTAACATTATACATAAATAATAATATGTACGTATATAGATTTGTATGACGTCGGAGAATATATACGAAATCAAGTCTAAAGGTATAGTTATTTTTGACAAAATTCATAAAAAAAAAAAAAAGATCAGCGCTTTCCGATGTAATAAATATTAATACAATTTCGGATATTGTAGGTATACTGTATTATACTGTGATGCGAAAAAAAACCCATCTTATTGAATTATGAAATCATATCTACGGGAAAAATGTTCTCAGTCGTCGACGAGGGTAAATTGTATATACATATATTTTTTATTTTTATTTTTTTGAAAAAACGTCAGATCATCATATTATCATTCTGGGTCGAGAATTCTACGAATATCGTTATGTGAATAATATAGATAAAATTAATTGAGAAATACAGACAATGGATGACAGGACAATAGTTTTTATAGATTTGGACAGAGCCGCAAGAGAGGTATTGTGAAGGGTTTTTAAAGCAGAAGGATGTTTCAGTGCTAGTATGTATGACGAATCGGAAACCCATATGTTATAGGGTTTGCGGTGAAACAGACGAGTTAACAGTGTTGGTTAACGATGGAAGAGTTCACAATGAAAGTACAGAGTGAAACACCATTGTCTTGGTAGACGAGAGTAATGAAATATTGGAGTTTTTCAGAGAACACACTGAGACGGTTATATGTTAGGAGACGTGTAGAGCAAAGATTAAAAATAGCCGACCCAACTTTGGTTGAGTAAAAGCGAAGAGAAAAAAGACGATTTACTAAGGAAGAAAATTCGTTTTTTTCAAATATTTACAATGATTTTTCGTAATTTTAAAATAGTCATTTCGTTAAGTTAAAATCGCTGAAAATTTGACTACAACAAATTTTCCATAATATTTATTTTTTAGTACAACTTGACAAAACGGTCGTTTTGAGTTGCGTAACAAAAATATTATTAAAAAAAAAAACATATATATTGTATATTAACAAAGTTTTACTGGTCATGTAACATTCGTTAATCAATCTCATTACTTTCTCTATGCATTATATGTTCTGATTAAACCAGTGAAGAACTGTTGACATTTAAAAAAAGGAATTCAATCCGATCCCGATCACCAAAAAGCGGAAATTTAGATACAGACATTTGGTTTTTAAAAAATAACAGCAATTTATTAAGCTGTATTTATATATTTATCAGTTTTTTTCAAATTAACGCGTTACGTTATCAACTTTTCAGCCAAGCGTGTGTATTGACTAACAATTATCGTTGTATTCGATTAACGAATTCGCATTATGTAACACGAGTTTAAACTTTGGAAACGAACGGACGCATAACGCAACAATAAAGTCCATTAATTACATAATATAATATATACGACTCGAACAGGAATATTACGGACAGTGTGCACGCACTCTGAGAACCGCGAATAAGTACCGCGCCGAATGACTTACCGCGTACAGACTTAAAGTTCTGGTTTTCCGCCGTGATTTATAAATACATATATAACGAATGTACGCGTATTCGAAACGTAAGACTCTGAACCGTTATGACACTCATTAGTCCCGCAATAATAACTTGGACGGCGGGCACGTTGGACAGATGATATACGACAGACGTTCGCGCAGTGCCGTCTTATAAGGCATGGGCTCCCAAGTTCTAAGGGCCTCCGATTTATTTACAAAATACCAATATATTAATATTCTTTTTTTTTTTACTCAATGAAAAAATTTTTACTTTGAAGATAAAAAGCAAATTTTAATACGTATCTTTTAAAATTTTGGGTGACAATGGTTATTGTAATTCAATTATTTCATTAATATATCGTGTATTTGTTTTTTTGTTTTTTTTTAAGAAAATGCGTGTACTGTTACCGAAATATATTAAAAAAAAAAAAAATCATCAAAATGATTACGTCGTCCATCTTCCACCGTCGTATCATTATAATTTTGTTTATAAACTCGACGTTATATTCCGTCGTGTTTTTCGTGTATTTTTCAAGACTTATATCCGTAAAAGTGAAGCGAATAAACAAGAGAGAGAGAGAGAGAGAGAAAAAGTCGTTATTTCAACGTGACGGACGACACTGTTTTCGCGAAACTACCACGAATGTGTCACAGTTATGACAATCGCGTGATCGTACACAATTCGAATGTAGTCGCCACTCAGTGTAACGCCGCGGAAAAAAATAAATACGAGTACAGTGATCATAAAGTTTCTAAACGGCAAATATAAATACTTAATTTTCGTATCAAGTGACTTTATATGAACAATAAAATACATTTGCATGTATCGTTTGTGCGCGTTCGTTTGTACAGTTACGGGACTATGTCGTTTGTTCGTCATTCGTACTGGGGGGGGGGGTTTCGTCGGAACACCGGTAAAAACCATCCGATCGTGGATTGAAGCCGATTTTCCACGTGTGTTTGATATGATTTGAAACTTTTCAAATGCCATTTGAAAGTGAACGCAAAAACACCGCGCGACGAATGGAAGAGACACGGCGGCGATTCACGACCGTCGGACGGGACAGCGGGACCCCTGAGACGGGACGCGCGAGAATAGAGCAGAAATTACTTGTGACCCGCGCGCGGAGACGAGGCGCTCAGGTCGATAAGTCGGTAAGCCCGCCGCCGCGCGACGGCGACACGGTCTGACGGGCTCGGCACGCGCACGCATCGTTCGGTCCCGTCGAACAAAAACGCGACACGTGATCCGAAAGCGCGAACGGGCCTGGCTTCGAGAGACATTTCGACCAGGGACTGGAACGATTTCATCGGTTCCTGTCAATACCGGTACTTACCGGTTCCTAAAATTATAGAAATCAAGACTAAAAAGTGATCATCTGTCAACTACACTGTGGCGTGATTCTTAAAAGTCTAATAATTTAGGTTTAGCCATCTTCAGCTCACGAGTAATAGTACCAATTGTTATGACTGATCATTAATGTTTTATACATTTAGGTTTTTACCACAATCACTTGTGAGAATATTTTTATAATATTCTTCTTATCGTCCATCAATGTTGATAATTTGATTTTGAATATTTTAGACTCCGAGTATAGCGAGGAACGTATGAGTTTTACAATAATGTGTTAATCTTAATTTCTTTTTTATATCTGCACCACAAATTTTATTTAAAGTATTGCTTCATTCATTTAGGGGTAATGAGATTTTTTGATGAAAAATTCATTCTAGATTTTATCGTTATTATAAATTATGACGTCCACGAAATGAAATCTGTGAATTTTAAAACAGCTTCAAAATATCGAGTTGAACCAACAAATAGAAATTAATCTTCAAAAAATCTAGGTAATTTCAAACTTAAGAACTGTCAATAACCCAAAATAACCGAAAATGTTAATTTTATACGGTTCCGGTTCTATGGATTATGAAATTATGGTTTCTGTTCTTGAAATACTTTCAGGCACCGGGTCTTTTGGATTCGGTTATAGTTCCTGATTTCGACGCGGCCGAAAGAGGCGCGTTTTCAAAATTCGATTTCGTCACGACTGATGGACACCGCTTGACGTTTAGAAATTCGGCAAAGTGTGTAATTGTCGAACGGCGAAACGTTCCGGGGTCGACAACGCAAAACTTCAATCGGATAAAATCTTTCGGTCGAATCGAATTACGTTTCGAGAGAACTTTTCCTCGTCTCGTGCTCGTACTCGTGCACGAATAATTTATTAGCCGGGGATCGTCGCGTATAGTTGTTAACGTGCATTACGGCATCGACGTCCAATTTCCAATATTACGTTAGAACTTACGTGACGAACGTTCATACTATCATCCAAGTTAAATAGAATTATCGATACGGTATCGAGTCGACTATGACGTACAAATAACGTTTCGTTCGTGTCTTACGCCAAGTAGAGTTTTCTACTGTATCGATTTCAACTACAAACGAGCATGGTCACGGCCAATAACTTATTAGTGACCATGGTCATTATTTGTTATCAGATACACCTTATCAATAATATTCGTTTACTTTGTATAATAACGCGATGTAATAGTTATTGATTTTTCATTACGTACCTACGTTCCGAGATTCTTTCGATTTCTCGTAGTTTTTATCCATTCTATAAACGGGCTTTCATAACTTGTTTCAGCGCAAAAGGACTTCGTCCTAAAATATGATGAAGAACGTAGTGGGTTTGAGAAAACGGATTTTCAATAATAATTTTCCAATAATCGTGTATTCAGATTACTAAATTTTCAAATTCCGAGTTAGACTTTATAGATTGATTTCGGATGAACAACGTTTTACAAAACGAACAGTATTTGGTTTGAAAATGATTATGCGACACAGTGCTATAAACGATCGGGATAACGTCCTGCAAGGACGTTAAAAAATAATTATGGCGGCACGATTTCGATTACGTTTAAACCGATTATGTAATTTTTCGTTCCGATTCTGCCGATCAACCTTACCAAATATAGATAAATTAAATTTTTTCTATACACCAGGAACATGAAAAGTTCATAATTCTGGTATGTTAAACAACATCCTTGAATACTAAAAAGTTAATATAAATGGAATTCAATAATTAAAAACGACAACTAAATGAGAACATTGATCGAAATCCCGTAACAAATCCTTTAATGGTCAGTCGGTTGTTCTTTGTTTTCGAAGCTATACGTAGTAAGCTATTCGTAGTAATTTTTCAAAGTGGCGGTTTCCAATTTCATTTAAGAAATGAGTGATTATAGGAGCGAACAACAAAGGACGGTCGATCACAATAGCACTTGTTTCTGATGAAAAATACAAGAAATATATCCATCATAAAGAACTGTGGGTTCATGAAATTAAACGTAGATTTTAATACGCCTTTAGATCGTTTAAAAAATCATATCACAATACTAGTCGAATATTTTCGAATGATCTATGAAAAACGTTATTGTATCCAATCGAATCAGAAGGATTTATAAAAAAATCTAAAATATATCGTATTCTACATGCAATAACAATAGTTGTGTTGAAATAAAATTGTATTAAAAACATGTTCGGACACCACTGATTCGTTCTGTTAAACTACAGTTTAGCATAATTACTAGTCCCCTCGAGGTTTTCAGATATCTCTGTCCATGCGTTTCCCTTTCGTAGTCAAATCAATGACATATGTCGTAAATAATGGTGTAATGACATTTCAAGTATACTGTGTATATGTGTATGTATATATATATTAACCAAGTTTTTGTAGAAAATAGAAATTGTTAAAACTAATAACGTAAAATGTTCGATAACGTCAGTTATCAAATATAGCTGTGTGTGTGTGTATGGTGTTGTAGCAATCGCCACGGAGTTTCGGAATCTCATCAAAACGAATATTATCTTTTTTTCTGCACGTTCCGAACCGACGTGAAGTATGCGGCGAGCTATATACGTCTTTTAGCCGCCAAACGATTCTATGTCATATAATTACACGAACGGTTTTCTTTCGCACGCCCTTGTTGTTTTATTCATCCGATTTTTTTTTATTTATTTATTACGCTCCCCACTAGCGAACGACATTACTTTTTATTTTCCCGCACCGTGCGACACGACAATAATAATGTGTTGTTCTTGGGTGGCTTTTTAAAACACTATGCTTACATATACGTGTATAGTTATTGGCCACTTAGGGAATCAGCCTTTTCGTGAAGTGGAAATCGATTTTTTGTGAAATAAAAATAAAAAAAACAATTTCATTAAACGGATACTTGTTCACGAAATAGTCACTGAAATCAGACATCGTGCCATTTCGTGACCATCCACGTCGTGTGACATGTTGTTTGACAATTAGACAATTTTATTTCGAGTGATTATTTCGAGTGATAACTCGATTATGAGAATATATCGATCGTTAATAACTTGACTCTGTGCCCATCACTAATCGTTACATTGCGATTCGTTACGACATAATGTCCAAACGTAAATCGTATCGTGTTTATAACAACGTCGTGTATTATAACGGAGGAGAGGGGTTTAAATTCAACACCACGTCATATTATAACGATTAAAAACAAAGACCAACGTTCGAAATATCGTTTACAAATGGTATAGACGTCGAAAACTCTGGTCCCGTTCGCGAGACGAGCAAGTGACTCGTGCGATTAACCGGGCAATTTCGCGTATCAGGGACGGCGTGCGCGTACTGACGTTAGTACGAAACGTCTGTTATTGACCGAATCTGATAGTCGACCCGTACGGTTTAATTTACTTTCACGCGCCGTATATATTTATATATATATATATATATACACGAAACAGAACGGTCGGGTGTGCGTCGTAATTGCTTTTTTCCCAGCGCACGTTCGAACCCTCCGCGAGCTGACTATGATTCGCGAGGGCACGCGAAAAAAAATGTATTCAGTGTCGCTTTCCTTAAAGGCGTTTTATTCGACAAAAAGAAAATGAAAAGTCAGAGATCATAGCAACGTGTCGCAACCAGTGTCACGTGACACGTCACTGATACGGATAAATAACGAAACAAACATCTGACTGTTGTCTGAGATAATGAGCAGTTACGTTCACCACCTATAAATTACTTCGATGCCTATTAGCAGGGAGCTAACAGGGTAGGAGATAACTGGAAAACTAGAGATAACTAAAAAAAGAAATACTGGATATCGGAAAGAGTGATATAGAAAAAGAGGAGTACATTCATGAAAATGGGCTTCGAAAGTTACGGATAAAGTAAATTTTAAATAATTAATTGCGTAGCTAACGCATTTAGTAATTTAAGACATTATTGTTAAGGTTAAATGTTAGGTTTAACATTAAGGACGTAGTTTTAAGATAAAAAAAACCTCCTTTACTATTCTCTGCGGAAGCACAGCGCTGTGAATAGAGAAGGGAATGGGTCATAAGTTATCCACGCCTTGGCCCACCATAAGCCGGCAGAGGAGCTATAATAGTGACAGGGTTTTAATCTCGGGTTGACTCGCCAACGTCAACTTAAAACCTTGTTGGTACAATGTGAGAGGGGGAGCTCCACTGCCCTGTCGGATCGGCTTGCCGCTCTGGACGCAGTGCCCCCGCAAGGTTGTGGTGCCTACCTCGGTTGAAACGTGGTGGTTTTGGGACAGGCGCTAGATAATAACAAGTCACACAACCCAGTGGAAGGAGACAGGAACCCATACGATTCGGGAAACCCAGTTGTGCCTTCTCCTTGAAAGGGTGCGGGCCGAAGGCTCGATGCTGGTGGTCTATAGAAGACACGTGTGGTCGAAGTTTGTACCATTAATTACATTTTATTCGTTATGATTACCGTTTCTCTGTCCCACGATTATTAGCTGTAATATGCATAGGTTAGGTTCGTGTACGAATTGAGTACATAAATTACAAATATAATGTACCAAGAGTTGATAACGTCCATATGTTTTAGTAAAATAGTTGTTTTCAAACAGAATATAATGAATTGTTCATAAAATATAACATGGTATAACAATCGACGAAATGCATGTCTTCAGTCGAAGAATTTCAATTAATTTACATTCGTGGAATGAAGATGCACATATTTGTACTATACACGCTGAAATGATTACAATGCCGCGAAACACGAAATCGATATAAAGTAACGGAAAATGGTGAAATATTTTTGAACACGACCCGAGCACAATTATTTCAGTTATTTTTAATTCGCAATGGGAAATAACAATAAATTACAATCTAAAAATTCTAGTTATTCGTCCACTTCTGTAATCAATTTTATTTAAACACGCATAGAAATAAGAGTATGAGTTAGATATTATTGATTATATGCACATTCCATTCGAGCACACAGATTTGAGAACGAATATTCTGATAATTTTGAAACATTTTAAGAAATATTAGAAAAAAACAACAAAATATATGGAAACGCTTTTGTGTTGAAAGCGAAAACAGAAACAAAATCGTAAAATTCCATCGTTTTCTTTGAAAATTGGGAAGTTAATGAAAAAAAAAAATGAATAAATGATGAACGCAAACGTATAAGATATTATATTTGAATATTAAAACATCTGTAATATTATTTTAGCCAGGGGTTCTTAAGCGACGTTCCGCGGGCTTACGAAAGTAAACGCTTCCATTAATCGTTGTGATTAACAACACGTAATTACGTTTATGTGGTTTATGTACGTAACATTGAAGACGAATGGGATTTAGCGCGGTTGAGTGCAAACGCTCTACAACCGTATAAAGTGATGCCGTCGTCAAAAACCTCGATGACCATTCGGTATTTCGGTGTACCGTACGTCGAAGTTGGTGAGAAACATAGTTCGGATGATAGTTTTCGAAATTTCGCTATGCTTCTCAGGATTTACGTTCCGGGTCGGGCTTACGAGAGATCGTTTTCTAGTCTAAAAAGGGTTAAAAATTATTCGAATTTGACGGTTGACCGTTTCAGTTGACAAACGACATTGATTTTTACTGTTGTCGTAAACGAATATGTTCAACCGACAGAGACGGGAAAAACGACGTTTGATATGAACAACCGTCCGTAACGAAAGCGTACATTCAGGGGTTAGGTGAGTATAACGTGAGCAATATCCAATGAAGGCATTGCCTAGAGGCGTATGTTTCTAAACACGTCACTGCTGTGTGACAGGTCACAAAAGAAATTTCTCTAAAATCCCAAGTCAAATATCGCGTTTTGATTCGCCGCGCGCGCTGCCTTGTTTCATGAACGTTCGTCCGCGAAAAGGTTCGAGGAAACTTCCGACAGTTTAGACTATAAACAACAACAAAAAATGTTGATTTCCACCTGAAAATTATCTCTCCAGTATTATCGCGCGTGAACGTCAACAAAACGAAAATTATGTCGTGTCGTTTAAACGGCCGAATATTTTCCTGGCGATAGTGGATGACGTAAAATATATTACATATTTATATATATATATAACGTACGGTCTCGTCCTTCAGATAAGCAGTATTATAATACAATACGCGCTCGTATATTATATTGCGCTCGTATTATAACGATAGTGCAGACACATGATATTTTATCATCGTTATTATTATTATTATTATCATTATTATCATTATTATTATTATTATTATTATTATTATTATTATTATTATTATTATACTGTATGGTGAGGGGACAAAAAAGGAAACCTCATTACGATAACAATTATGAGTCGATTAAAAAGCTCCGTGGCGCGTAATTTTTGTGCATTATACGCCCGCGAATACTTGCCGCGTATACGACACAAGGAAATGACTGAAGTGCGTGTACAACTAAACAATGGAACGACGAAGAACGTTTCATGTGTTACCGATAGCAATGTTTTTGATTTTAAAATACTGAGAAGTCACGTGTAAAAAACATTCGGTTATTATTGTTAGAGGATTGTTCATCAAAATGAAAATAAACTTCGCCACGTTTGTTCGCGCTAAAAAAAAAAAATTATATAAAAATTTAGACTATTGCCGTCGATCTTATACTTTATAAAATAAACGGTATTATTGAATATTTAGTATTCTAGAGTTTAAATAATTATTTCCGGTAAAACGTTTGATATGATTACGATTGCACTGTACTTATTACACCAATATTACATGGCGAAACAATTTTTAGATATCAGTGCGTTCAATGAATGTTTTGAAAACCTTACAAGTTAGAACGATTTCCCGTACCATAAGATAATGTTCTAAACAATTTAAAAATCAAAACTCTCATTTAGCTTACGTATGCTTCGTCGACAATAATCGATCACTGGAAGTTAAATATTATTTATGTTTCGAATTAACGTTTGTGTTTTAACTACGAGTTTTTGTCACGCATACAAACGCTTTTTTTTAGGATACACGTCCCTTGCCACACGAAACATCCGGGTGTTCGGTGTTATTGATAATAATTAATGATTTTTATGATATGTATTCTATGGTAAAAACCTACAAAATAAACAGATGTTTCCGGTTTCGTGCAAGTCTTTCGTATTTTCGACCGTTCAGAACGCAATTACTATTATTGCTTTTATTAATTATGATTCTTCGGTACTTGGAAAAACAATGCCCCGCACGGCATAACGGACGATATATTGAAATTATTGTTACGTGCGGCGTATCGTATTAAAACGTCAACTAATCACGTTTCGACAAACACTATCTTTCACGGCCAGTAAACTATGGCGATATATTCCTAAACAATATGCGAGTTTCAGCGCACAATCGTAAAACGCGAATTATTGAGCTGACATTGATTACTCTAATCGTAACACAATGCGATTTAAACATTTTAAAACGTGTTATTATTATAATATGCAAAATGTACATCATCAACACTTGTAATAGTTTGGTTTTATGAAATAAATTAGTCTGATTACCTAGAAAATATTTATTTACCGTAGTTTTTAATTTTCCATCGTCTTTTATTTTTATTGAATTCAATTCTTGTTTATTAAAATATTATATCGTTAAAAAACAAATTAAGCAATAAATACCGTTTAGTTTTTAGTAAACGTTGTAAAAAAAAAATCTGAATCTTAAATTTTTAAAAAATTGTTTATTTAGAACTTGTTCGTTATTATCTTCACTAGATAATTTAATTAATTAACAGTACTTTAACTTAACTAGTTAATTTTAGTTTGTCAGCTTTTCGATGCTTATCCACGTAAACTAGTCCTTTCTAAACTATTTATTTAGAAAAAAAAAATTGATAATATACTCGTAAAACGATCTTATTTGACGATTTCATTAAAATCCATACACATATATGATTATGAAAATTAATTATCGTATCGCACAAAACATTTGATAATTGAATATATTTATCATTGAACATTCATAATTTTTAATACACAGCACGTTTTTCCCGAGCACCGTCAAATCGTATTAATTAATTTTTAGTACATCTTGTTATAATTTTATAATATTATGTTTTCGTATAAAAAAATATAGCTACGAACGTGGATTAGTCAGACTGTTAATTGTTTGGACAAATTAATACTTGACCATTTTTTGCGCCTTATGTCAAGATTTTCTTAAAAAAACTGCCGAAAAGTGGTAAAAAAAAAATGACATTTCAACTATGAAACTATGTTCGATTTTGCTATAATATATGCCCGTACAAGTATAACTGTTAAAATCTTCAACGATTTTATGAAATCACGAACAAAATTTTTCCATTTTTGACTTTTACACTTAAAATGCTGCAATATTTTGTCAATACCGCCGAAAACCACTCGCGGGCGTCCTTTATTTCATTATCTACCTTCCCACATGGTTTGTGTGCGTACAGTGAAATCAATCTGTCGGGTAATTTGTTTTGTTTTCTCTTTCAGTCGATCGAATTCATCATATTATTGGAGTATTATTAGATTATATCACGACAACAAAAGGGATGTTTCCTTCGTCATCAATCATTTTTTTTTTTTTTTTTTGAAATCCACTATATACTGTATAAGTAATCTATTTTATATCTAGTCAATAGACGACACGACTATGGCTTTCTGCCGTCCGAAGAAATACATATATATATATATACAGCGCGATCGTAAAATAAGACGAGAAAATTCATTTCCTCGGTTAAATTATTTAGTATCGCGTGTACATTGTTTTGACGTTACTGATCTCAAAAACGTTAAGTATTCGTGTAACGATTGTTACGTTTTTTGAACGAATAATTTAAATATTTCGTTCTGTATTTATTCGAACGAGACTGCAACGTTGAATATCAATGGTAAAATGGAAAATGTTTTATTGTAAAAAAAAAAAAAAAAATAGCCGTTAGTCGTGTGTTGCAATATACATTATCAACACGACCGATGGCCTTTGTATTATACAGTTTAAATACTCGTCAGTATACAGACCGTCGCGACGGTTTGATACGCAATTCGAGAACGAATATAGGTCACTATTAAAAAGTAAATTTTAAAACCACTACTATTTGTAAATTCGAAATTCTCGATCATAAACGGACAGTTATGTAGATAACACACGTGATTCCCATCATGCGATTTTCTGTCGACTGTCAAAATACAAAAAACAAAATCGTGTTACCCAACCAACCGTACCGCGATAGGATGTAAAAAAAATTTAAAAAAATAAAAAACACGAGCCGTGCTCATCGATAGGTGTCGAAGGGAAAAACCAAAATTACGGACTCGATATCGTCGCGGCGGTTCTCGATTAGTCGAATCCGGTCGGTTAACGAGTTAAACCGGCCGCGTCGAAAAACGTATAACCGGATAAACTTTATTTTACGTAGACTTTCGACTTTTGATTAACTCTTGTTATTAACGGACCGGCCGACGAACGCTGTCCCGCCTCATCCTCACAACTCCCCATCGCGGTCCTGTTTACGCGGCTCTCCGGGTCCGGATTTAATTATACGGGTTATTAGATTCGGAGATGGAAACCGAACGTTCGCTGCACGGCACACTACCCTCGCCCGGTGTACGTATAATGACTTTTCCAAATGAGCCGTAATACCATTCCCAGGTATTGATTACATTTTCTCCCCGCCGTCTCGACATTCAATAAACATATATTATACGTGTATATATATATATGTAAATGTACATATAAGTGTACACGTCAATAGACCGAGTCGCGCGCACAACGGAATTATTTCCGAAGATCGCAACTGTCGAACGTTTTTATCTGATCGTCGATTCGACGGATCATTAACGGCGGACCATAACGTATACAACGCGATTCTGTACACCGGTGGAAACGGTTAAAAATCGAAATCACCACGCCAAAACCGATATCGGGGAATCATAAAACAAATCAATGTCGGCAATTCAGTCGGTGAGCTACATCGGCGTCGAAATTATCGAAATTCGACAATCGTTACAAGAGGAAAATTAAATTGTACTACTACGTACGACGAATCGAATCACACGTCGACGTTCGCGTTCGCGTTATCTGAATTCACGTTTCGCGGTGTGCGTTTAATGGAAATAAATACAATTGTTTGACGGTCGCAAGTCGAGCGTTATAAGTTCTTTGTATACAGTTCGTCTAAAAGAAAGAAAAAACGAATACATTTTCAGGATAAAACTTTTCAAACCCATTTATTATTCATCCTAAACACATTAAAAAAAGTGTTTTGCCTTACTATACGTTTTAGCAGACGAATGTCATAGCCCGTAAATTTATAATTTCTATCAAATGGATTTCAATCGTTGTCAGCAGAAAGAGTTTCGCGTTAGAATTTTTAAAGTCTTGGTGAAGCGATGAATGGAACGGTACTTAAAAGTTTTTCTTTTTCGTCCGCGAACACTTTTCCGTGTAGGAAGAGTGCTGATTGTTGGTAACGTACGTTACGTTCCGATAGCAAATCGTGTGTAGTCGGTACTTTAGTTGACGCGTTTTTCGATCTTCCCGGTGATGATTTATCATTGTTTTCGAATTAAAAATGTTCGAATCGATTTCAAAAATCTCTGTCTGAGTGTCCCACTTGAGCCGCGACATGCACGGCGCCCGCGGCTCGCTGACTTTCATTCAACGAACGAGGAATGAACGATGAACTTCGGGACGAGAGAATTACTAAATATCCGAGACAATAGTTGTTCGTTAAAAGCGCGTAATTATAAACGAAACCGAAAGATTAACGATATCATTTATTCGTAAACGTTACCAAGTGTTTACAATTGTTCGGATTCTAATTGAAACACGGATTATGAATGGAATCGATATTAATATTGTATTAACACAATTATGACGAGAAAGGTTGTCGTTCGATTTCTTAGTAATGTTTCGTTCTCGGTTGTTTCGACGAATACCAAGTCGCAGAGACGCGTTCTTGCGCCAACGTTTAAACAGATCCGTTCGTACAAAAGAGCGAACATTTTCGTTGTAACGCATTCGTAATAACGTTTTTTTTTTACAATTTACCTGCTGTGTTCATTATGATATAGGCGTTTCGTTACGAATGGAAACTCTCGTATAATGTGCGAGTGCTATCATTATTCGACGGAGGTCGAACAACAGAACGTTTTCGGTCAAAAAAATCGCGAAAATGAATTGATGTCATATTCCTAGATTCAGGAAATTTTTAATTTTTCGGGAACGGACAATGTGATCTGGGGACAAATAGACCTTCTGGTTTTTTTTGTCATCTATTTTTCCTGCTGGATCTTGTTGTTACCGATAAAGAATCATCTGGTTTCGGGAACAACTATAGGCCACATATATGAAAACAACACCTGTTTTGGGACAGCGAATCACAGAAAAGTGAACAAAAACCAGCTGAACCTGGTATGGATTGAATTTTTTGATTATGAAGACGTTCGATGGAGTAAATTGTTCCTAATTTACAGAATACAGTCATGATAATGGTTTGTGTTATTATTTTATCTGTGTTTTGAATAATAATTTATCAATAATGAACACTAGCACAACACAATTATATTGAGTATTTGCAATGAATTATTAACATTGCGATTATATGTCTAAAAAAAAAAAAACGATATAAGTGTTGTTATTTTTATGTTTTTTACTTAATTTCATTGTTGTGACCATTAACTAAAATTTCTAAACTAGTGATCCGCTCGTCCTCGAGGCCTATTCTCCATTTCTCAGTTCCTGTCACGCTTACTTCGAATTTGTTCCTACACTTAAAAACCGACGTCGGAAGTGGTACCCGTTAGGATTTTTCTACAATGTTTGAAACAAAACTTTGCGAATTTCGGACGGTTATAAAATCGATGTTTGTAAAGTTCCTTCGAAATAAGACAAAATGCAACGTTATAATTCCGTTTACGGTTCAGTTGAACTAATCATATTTCCTGTCATAATTAACGGGTAAATAATAATATTATATTCGCTTACATTAACCGTATAATGTGTAACGCGTCAAATTCTCATATATATTATAGAGTAAATAATATGAACTCAATTGGAAATACGAATTACAAGTATAATAATATTCAACCGCGAGAAGGACGATGATGAATTAATCACCAGACATATAACTGAGCAACAGTTCGAAACGATATTTCGGTCATTTGTTCGAAATCTATTACACTATAAACCCGTTTAATTCGTTTAATAAATTTTAAAATATTTCAATTAAAAATGATTTTAAAAAGTATTATTATAGCTCTGAAAATTATATTTGATATTTATTACGGTTCGATTATAACAATTTTAAATTATGAGCATTTGCTGTTAACAGATTATTTTCGGTATATTCCGGATTATCATAAGCTATCGGCAGAATCGATATTGAGTCCAGAGTGAAGTATATCTACGTAACTGTTTGATTTTCACGCATTTTTTCACCGACAAGCGGCTCGCTTACGGTCTGTAAGCGGTTTTCAACTTTTCATATCCATTAAATATATTTAAAACGCCTGTCATTCGTTTATTTGACTATTTAACTTTGATCATTATTACGTTTTCGATGACTGAGTTGACCGGTTTCCGTATTATCAATAGCGATGACAACGCCGATATACGGACCGTGTCGGTCGTTAGACTCATAGAAAAACCGTTAAAGTTATACATTTCTGAGCATTCGGACTTTGAAACATATCTAACCTTCTATGAAAAACGTTTGAACGTACGACCGAATCCAAACGCGTCGACTTCGGACAAATGATTCACGTCGCGATCGCGATCACATTCGACTATATATATAAAAAAAAAAACGCGATATAATTTGAAAAACGGGATGAAAATCGTCCGGTTCGAAATTTATCGGGACCGCGGGACGCAATGTTGACGGTTCCCGTTTTAAACGGACGTACCGGTTATGTACTACGGTCGTAAAATACGAATATCGCGCTGTTGCACGACACAACAACGGACCCGGTTATTTAGACGAGTCTAACTATATCAAAATTCGTTTTTTTTTTTTTTTTATAAATACTCGCCGTCCGAGCGACACGCGAATATGACGAATGAATATTTCATTAAACCGAATACGCAATTTTCTCACCCCTTTTATAATAAACTTGGCGCGACGCACGCGAATTTTTTACATGTACGCACTGTTCCCCCCCTCCACCCAAAGTCGTTTCGATAGTATTTATTTTATTTTTTGTATTTGTCTCTTCCGGTCGCCGATGAACGACCGGCAGGTGGTGGGTGGCGTATGTGTTACTTTATTATTCGCGTATTCCGTGTAATTAAATATATGAACAATAGTGTAACGTGCGTGTGTCGTGACGTTGTTCGTGTCGTAATTATTATTATTACGCGGCCGCGGCCGAGCGCGTGTGTCGTTCGACGGTCGATCGACGGAAAATTTTAAACGTATTTGTCGACGAAATAATGTACAACGACGGATTCATTTAGAGACGATATGAGGATTTATTTAAAAAAAAAAAATCAATTTCAACAACGAACAGACAAATGTTTTTGTTCGTATTATAATTAACTTGACCTACGGGCGGACGCGCCAGCGGCATTAACACCGCTTTTTAGAAAAACTTGACCTCGGTCGTTAATACGACCTATATTTAGTCTTACCAGGTTAACCAGGTCTTACCAAGTCAACCAGGTCCAGTTTTTCAATGATGTTATTTTCATATTGTTTTAATACTTCTGTTTATGTTCATGTGGTACTTTCTAATTCCAAAAAGTACAAAATTATGTTTATATAATTTATTTTATTTTTCGTTTAAAAAGGCCGATGTAAAAAAATGCTTGTAAGATATTGATTTTAGCATCAATTTTTCTAATATGTTTTTCGCCGTAAGTTGCGGTACTTCAGAATGTTGAAAACGAGTTCATGAATTTGTTGAAATGAAATCTATTGAAAAAATTTAAATTTATATACGCTAACAAAACGTGACCGAAAACAATGCGGTGTAAATGCCGTCACGCGTCCGTTAACGATAGTTGATTTCGAGTGCCCGCCCAAGGTTAATATCCTATTTGTGATTCGCCTTGTCATTTTTAATCGATTTTACGTTTTCGCTATTCAATTCGAATTTACGGTACAATTTTATTTATTTTATCGATTGTTTGGAAAAAAAAAAAATCATGATTTTGTCTACGCGTAGCCCGAGCAGCGTGAACGCGCGTTTTTGTGTTGGTGAAAATGCTGAAATAACTGGCTCGCTGTACGCCGTAAACCGTTCAAGTGTTTCCGCCCCGAACGAAAGTCGTCTCCACGCGACAGACATGCCCCCTTGCCCGGCGCCCGTACTCGGATAGTCGTACCGCACATTGATCGACTTGCGGCGGACCGTAACTATCGTCCGGTACGTCGGCTTCGCAGTCGAATTTCCGCATTACGTCGCCTAAAAAGGTCGCACACGGTTCGGCGACACGCGATAAGGAAAAATTGATCGCGTTTTCTTTTGTTCGCGAACGTCCGTAAAACTCGATCACCAATACATCGCAATCACGATACGTTCGTTCTTGGACGGCGCGACGTTATCGAATAAAAAAGGCCCGGCTCGAGCGTTTGAACACACCTAGGCGAAATTAAGATTTGCCTCCCCCTCACATGTTGTTTACAGATACAATATATTCTCTTAGGCGTAAATGACGGGTTGGAGGGGGGGAGGGTGCTTCTAGTAATTTATTATTGAAAGAAAAAAATCAAAGAGCATATTATACCAGTTCAACGTGTCGTTTGATATGAATATTATGGCGAAACAATTTTCAGATTTGTATTTTTTATTACACAATATAATATGTTAATAATTTTCATAAAAATCACGTACAAATCTCGAAATGCCGCCCTAGGCGTGTGCCTATGTCGCAAACCCCTTGAGCCGAGCTTGAACAGGAGGGATGTTATTCAGGAGTGAGCAACATTTTCCACGCTGTATGCCACAACAACGACAAATATATTTGTACGTGTTTTTTGTTTTTTCAAACGGGCTTTCCGAATGTGCTGTCGAACATAGGGAATCGCGGCGTTTTCATCAAACGACAAACGTGTTCTATTTTAACTGAATTTTCAACCGGTATTGATTAATCGATTTCGAGCCGTGGACGAGAGAGCATACTCGTATATATAGCAACGGGTAGGTACGTGTGCGCGTGAAGACTTTCGAGAAGCCGCGCGCCGTACGACCGCCGTTTGTACATTTAGGGAGAAGGACCACCAACGTGGCGTGGTTGTTGTGTGGCGAGAAAGTGGTGCAGTGAGATAAACGCAAAAAAAAAAAACACGCCAAAGCAGTGCGTCACAAGTACAGCGTGTGCCTTAGTCGACACTGATCGTATCCGTAAACTCTTTCGTTCGAGTAATCTTTGCTTGCACAATCATACTGGCGACGATACCCTTCTATAATTTCTTCGAGTTTAAATGAACATTTCTTTAGACATTTTGAACGACAAATAAATGACGATATAGAATTCAATTTCAACCGGTAAATCGCGCAGTTATTATTTATCAGTGTTTATCATTGAACTATGAAAATGAAAACACCAAGTGTCCCCCCCCCCCAACGACCGGTTCGTATGGTCGCGCCGCTATCTCGCCAACCGCCATACTAACCGCATCATTGTGGGCTTTCACGGGAGAACACGTGTGTATTGAAACGGATTTTTTCACCACGTGTGGCATCTCACGTATCGGCTACGAATCTGGTTGATTTTCAGGTCGACCGCCGGCCATAAAAACTCTCGTTAAAATAATCCCCGAGATCACTCTATACTTTTATCCGCACGCGCGCGCACACACACACGTACACGTCGTCCGTGAAATCGGAACGCATAAAATACCGGGGATAATAGATTTGTCGTACACTCTCGGTTTCCGTTTTTTTATACGATATGATCCGCGGGAACGGTCTCCGAACCGTTCGACGCGGCCGCGTTATGGAGTTTTCTACGGGAGGTTACTTTTTTATTTATTTTTCTTTTTTAATAGATCCTCGTGGCGGGATGGACGGCCGCGCGGGGTATGCCGTAGGTATGCCGTTGCACAGTCCGCAGTGTTAGGAAAATGGTCACTCCGGTTGCGAGGGAAAGCCCGTTAAATTCAGAATTAACCCGGCAATAGTAGTAAATTGGAAATGCGGTTGTTACATCGAAAACCCGAATCACGTTTAACGTGGTGATTAGAAAACGTTAAAATATATTGCAGCGTTCAACACGAAATAATAATATTATTGGTTTCGTGATAACGTGAAACACATATTAGTTTCCAAGACTCATAAAAAAAAAAAAAAAACCTAATTTATCAATCTAAATCTAGATTAACCAATCTAATTTATAAATCAGAATGTACAGAACGGTGCGTTGTGTGCATATCACTGTATACACCAACAATGATGATTTTAACGGGAGCCAATGTATACAAATTACTATCGAGTTTTATTTAGTTTTATATGTTAAATCACTCCAAAAAAATTTATCAATCTGCAAAATAATGATTTTCCAACAGCTTAGGTTTCATTCGAATTTTTTGATTTTTATTGGTGAAAAAAACGTAATGAAACGTTTTATTTAACAGATTTATTTTCGAAACGTGAATGGTTTTGCAGTACAAAAAAATAAATAAATTTAATTTTGGGGACTAAAACAGTACCATTTTATTTCTCTTTTATTTTACGAAATATCAGCATATAGATATAGTAAATAATAATTAAAATGGTATCATCGAAAATTGAGATTTTTAACGCCGTTAATGTTAAGTGCATGAATAAACGGCAAGACGATTGACTCTTTGTCGATTCAATGACTTGACAATGTCAACTGAGAGATCTATGTGCTGTAAATATACAATGATTTTAAACTACATAGAGACAAATAGTAAATCTAAATAACAATGATACCATAGATCATTCGTATAAATGTATATATGACATTCAGAAACGCGCGTAGTCATAAAATGTAAATGTGAAAATCCAGAATATGTTTTCTGAATTTGAACAAACGTTTCAATGAGAAATTTCAAAACAATCCGGTTTATCGGTTATAAAGGTGATCAAGGTTTTCCAATGTCCGAATACACGTTACTTTAAAAATATAGCACGGCATTTGCCCCGGCAGTCTGTCCCTTACCCAGGACAATACATCTGTAATATAACTCGGTAAAAGTTAGTGATTAGAGATCGTTGATAAACGAATTATAGTCGAGAAGATTAATTATTTTACGTATTCGTATACTTATGTGTGTATATATGTGTGTGCGCGTATTCAATTCAAAATGGCGTTTAGTTTTTACTGCGTACACAGTATAAAATAAAAACAAAACGAGACGTTACAAGTGAAACGGATCGACTGAAGTAATTATCCGACCGTTCTAAGTTAGTCGAGTTTGTTGAGCTTGAAACTTTGCCAGGGATCTCTTCCGCCCGCGCGAAGCACACACTTCAGGCGTTATAATTACATACGGATTGGATCTATCCTTCTCAAACTTTTCACAGTCCCCTTGAAATCGACCAGCAGGAACGTTTAAATGAAACGTGTAAATGTAGAAATCATGACGTGACGTCTTGTTTATACGCGACGCGGTGATGCTGCGCGGTTTTTTCGCAAAAAAACAAAAACAAAAAACAATCAAAAGAAAACCGGAAAAAGTTAACGTTGCGTGAATATTATACGAGCATTAGCCCAAATCGCCCAATCTCCTGAATTCCGAATCGGCGATTAACGGATATTCGATCGTAAACCGCTTTGTCGGACGTATACAGGGACTGGAACTTTAATACTTTTATCGGTTCTGGTTTCGGTTCGGTTCTTAAAAAAAAAAAAAATCGGTTCCGGTTTTGGTTAATACCAGTACTAACTGGTTCTAAAAATTATCGAAATTATGATTAAAAAGTAGTAATTTATTAACTATTTATACTATAGTGTAGTTATTAAAGGTTTAATAATTTGTTCAGCCATTTTCAGCTTACAAGTTATAGTACCAATTATGACTTAGCCTGACTAATCATTAAAGTTTTATACATTTTCATACTTTTTTGAGATATTTATAAGATATTTACACAATCACTTGTGAGAATTTTTTTTTAATATTCTTCTTATCGTCCATCAATGTTGGTAATTTGATTTTGAATATTTCAGATTCCGAGTTTTTTGCGAAGAATGTATAGGTTTTACAATAATGTGTTATTTTAATTTTTTTTTTTTATGTCTATACAAAATGTTTAGGGGTAATAAGGTTTTTTTGATGAAAGATTCATTCTAGATTTATTATTATTATAATTTATGACACCCACGAAATGAAATTTGAGAATTTCAAAACAGTTTCAAAATATCAAGATGAACTAACAAATAGATATTAATCTTCAATAGATCTAGATACTCTCAAACTGGAGACTCGATAGGAACCCAAAATAACCGAAAATATTAATTTATAATTTTATACGATTCTGGTTCCGATATAGGTTCTATAGAAAATGAAATATAGATTCCGATATATGTTCTGGTTCTTGAAATACTCTCAGGAACCGATTCGAGAACCAGTTCTTTTGGGTTCGATTCCAGTTCCAGAACGTATATCTAAAATATAAACGCGCCGTCCGTTAACATTACGCTTTAACATTTCGCTGGACCACGCAAGGCATGAAAAAAATTGGTCGGGCCACGAGACCCAGGTATTGAAATCGGATCGGTTTTCACTACTTCATTCCGCCGTGTTGATAAATGCCCGTACAAAAACGCATTTATAAAATAGTTGCTATACAGGGTTCGAAAACTATCATACGCCGAACCGATAATTGTTCTGGTAGAAAAACCAGAACTCAGAATTACCTTCCTATGAATTTAAAGCGACTAGTGCCGTCGGTTGTTGGCGTGGCACGGCTACGGAATAGGTATGAACAAATACGAATCAAACAACTTCGTGTACCAACAGTTATTGTCATCAGATACAGAACGAAACAAATTTCATTTTGGCGTCGCGACGACGTGCGCTTTTTGTTCGAATTACCATCAGCGTGATTACTTTGCCCGAATGTTTCTTACTGTTCAAATTTGTTTGCGAAATTCAAAAAAATCAGCACGCTCTTTACCGTATAAATAAGAGTCGTATAAGGTTGTTTTGCTCCGACCCACTAAATGCACATCGTGAATGAAATATTGTACTACTAAGCTTCCGCTGAGAACTTGCGTGTACATTGTTATGGCGACCGCAATTGTGTGCACAAACATGACAGATTTCGTTCAAGTTTTGGTATTTCGATTTGAAATAGTGCAAAATCGTTAATTGTTAATGTTACATTATACACTGATTTAAAGTCAAGACAATTAACACTTAATGAAGTCCATTAAGAAAAGCCAAATTTGTTTATACCGTATTTTACGTATAATTGGTAATTTTAATTTTATATCAATATGAAAAATTCATAACAAGAATAAATAAAAATAATTGTAATAATATAAGTAATGGGAAGATAAGTGCTGCTAATTTTGGGACCTTTTTTTTTTTGTTTCATTTTTTGCTTAGAAATTTGTGACAGTACTTTAGCTAGTAGTCGGTCTGGAATAACATATGTTATACAATTTTTTTGCAAGAATTCGAAAGTTCCACCTAAAATCATCATAATATATGTTGTTTTTTTCTTCGTTCGTTTCTTCGGTAAGTGCATAGCAATTTACTATAGTTAAAACTAAATTTCAGATTGAGATTCGTATATAGCAGAGAAGTTTGTTCACCGCCATAAATATGTTGCATTCGTCGCATTATTTATTTTACACATTTACATGATTATTAAACCTATTAGTTTTAATTGTATATATATTATAAAATATTGTTTAATATTAAACATATATATTAAACATTTTGTAATATATAATATATAGTATTAAATAGCTAGGTCTTGTTAACAGTTTTTATTTTGTACAGCATACATGCGCAATTTTAGATGTGTGTGCCTAATTTGTACGACTCACGAGGTATAGCACGTTTCGATATAATAGAATTTCATTACACTATCATCGTTTTTTAGTCATAAATAATTGAATATAATGAAAAATAATGTATTTAAAGATAATAAATATTTTCAATACAACCGTGATACACATTTATAGTTAGATCTAAAAGTCGAGCGCGCAGAAAATTAGTGCAAGTAAGCAAGAAAATTTTTTGTTAATTTACATTTTACATTTATATCTAACTTATATTGCTTTTATAACGCATGCCCGAAATGGCTGACCTGTTTAGTAACCAACATTCACGTTCAAGAAACGCAATAATTAATTGTGTAATAATTTCTTGATACACCACACGGTTTACTGTAGTTCCGAAAATTACTGGGCTCACTATTCGATGTTATAATACAGCACATCACGTTCCAAAATTCGATAGTGCGAATGATGTTCGTGTAAAACATGTTGAACTTTCAGATGACCTTAGTGTCTTAATGACAGCCAGCATTAGCCTCAATCTAAATGGTTAATCTCTCGGTTCTCTTCCTGTGTATAACTGGTTCGAATTTTGGAAAACGAACTATTATTTTTGTTATATTCGAATATTATTAGGCACTGCCACGTCCGGATATTAAAAGACGATTGGCGAAAAAATGTAAAACAATGAAAACTCGTCACTCGTAACTCTTGAAAAAACCACATGTTTATCAATCAAAAAATAAAGATAAATCTACATGTTGCGTCACCAATACACACAAAAACGCCGTCTATGCTTACGGTAATAAATATCATCTTATCTTTTTCGATAAATATTTATTGATCACACCACTATTTATAGAATGTTTTTTTTTCGATGTCGGAGAAATTCAGGCCTGATGCTAGTTGTATATATTTCGATATGCTGTGATAACACGATTTGTGTCCATGATAAAATAAACAAAATCGAAAAAACCATGGGATTCTGCGGTTGTTAAGTTTAGTTATACTAGTTTATTGATTAAATCACATATTGTCATAAAACATATATAAATAATCAAATCAATAATATGACATTTTATCTCGGTGTGTAGAAATACTGGAAAATATCTCATTATTTATCCAGAGCATAAATCACGAATAATTAAAAGACGGAGGAAACGCTTTCTCTTACGACACTCCAATAAAAAAATTTGCAGTACGTAGAAATTTGACGATGCAGATGAAAACGTCCAGCGGAGATAAACCACATTGCTGTGAATTTTGTTCGAAGACATTTTCACAAAATTCCAGTTTGACAAGCCATATGATGACGCACAGCGGAAAGAAACCCTATTCCTGTGAAGTTTGTACTAAATCGTTTACGCAGAATCAAAGTTTGGCAAGACATATAAAGATACACAGCGGAGAGAAACCCTATTCTGTGAAGTTTGTTCGAAGACATTTTCACAAAATTCCAGTTTGACAAGTCATATGATGACGCATAGCGGAGAGAAACGCTATTCCTGTGTAATTTGTTCTAAATCGTTTATGCGGTATCAAAATTTGACAAGTCATACGAGGACGCACAGTGGAGAAAAACCCTATTCTTGTGAAGTGTGTTTGAAGACATTTGCACATAATTTCACTTTGACATGCCATATGAGGACGCACAGCGGGGAGAAACCCTATTCCTGTGAAGTTTGTTCGAAAACATTTTCACAAAAATCCAGTTTGACATGCCATATGAGGACACATAGCGGAGAGAAACCCTATTCTTGTGAAGTTTGTTCGAAGACATTTTCACAAAATTCCAGTTTGACAAGCCATATGATGACGCACAGCGGAAAGAAACCCTATTCCTGTGAAGTTTGTTCTAAATCGTTTACGCGAAATCAAAGTCTGACAAGACATATAAAGATACACAGCGGAGAAGACCCTATTTCTGTGAAGTTTGTTCGAAGACGTTTTCAAAAAAATCCAGTTTGACAAGCCATATGATGACGCATAACGGGGAAAAACGCTATTATTGTGAAGTTTGTTCTAAATCATTTACGCAGAATCAAATTTTGAAAATAAATAAAAAGATACAAAGCGGACAAAAACCCTATTTCTGTGAAGTTTGTTCGAAGGCAATTTCACGAAATTCCAGTTTGACAAGCCATCGCTCAGCGCTCTCGCATAGCGGAAAAAAAACTAATTAGTGTGATGTTTGTATAAAATCATATAAATTAATTATTATATAATTTGAAGACATAAATGATATAAGTTGACCATTCACTTAAAATATATTACATTATGTATTCTTTTTGTATAATTGGAACATTTTGATTAGCATGGAAATAAAATCGTAATAATTAATATTTTTTATTTAAATAAACTACGCAATCACCAACCTGTTGTTCTCATTGCGTCACATAATATTATTACAGTAAATCGATGGACACGCAGCACACTGTTGTACCAAAAATTATTTATCCGGAGCGTCGTGTGAACGTCAGGAATATCTAATAACTTTTATTAATTATTCTAAAAATCGATTTTTACCTTATAAAGTGAAAAATTCATGGCAAACCACTACTTTATAATGAATGAGATCTTCACGAAAAGAAAAAAATATATTTATAACTTTTATCTCTGCGATAATAGTTGCGCTTATTTTGATTTATTTTATTTTATATTTTATTTGAAAAACAAATATTTGTAAAAATTGCCATTTTCTTTTGCAATTGGTTTCCATGATAAAGAACTGTATTGTAGTCAAAAGACTACAATACAATTTTTCATTAGCGTACGTTTTTACTGGGGAAAATTTGTCTCTAGACGCATTTTATCTGAATTCACCACCGTATGAACTACTAGGGTAGTACAGTGATGACTTTATATAATACTTCCCGACGACTAAATATAAACAAATATCTAACCTTATTACACATACCGCACACGTATGTACTCGCAAAAATTAAACAATAATAAAAAAACAACATTGAAATTGGAAAATCAGTCGCCTATAATATAATAATGATTAGGTCAATCGTATATTTGTGTTGAATTTATTCGATTTGTTGAATTATCGGATTCGCCGAAATAAAGTAATGCTTTTACCATCTGGTTGGCGGGTCGATCCGTCCGGGTGTGCTGATGTGTAACAGAATAATTATTACTCATTTGAGAGGTATTGAAATTTGACTAAAAAAGTGAAAAAAAAAACAAATGTTAAGAACCCAACTACGGACGGCAAACGTGACGTACGACTAGACGACATTGTATGTCCGTGACGATTATCTGTTATACGCTTTTCTCGCACTTGAAATCGTTAGTCGTCCGTTCTACGATGAATAACAATAATCGAAATGACGTCGTGTTTTTATTTTTCATACATCCGCGACCGCATTAAACGCGACTTACCCGAAACGGAATGATATATAAAACCGATCGCATGTCTCGGCGCCTTGCCAACACACGTCTACCGAATACTTCTCGTGCGCTTTTCGTATAGAAACTTCGGCAAGAGAGAAAGAAAGAAAGAGAGAGAGAGAGAGAGAGTGAGAGAGAAAGAAAGAGACACGACACTTCGCCGATGGTCGCATATTTCACTTTCCGCGTAATATTTTCTCGGAGAAGCGACACCGGCTTTTTGTCATCCAATTTAACGCGCGTACAGACGGCATATCCCGTTTGTTGTTTGGATCGTCGTTTATTTCGACAACAAAGTTTGTTCGCGAAAATAACCGCCGCCGCCGTCGACGTTCCCAAAGTGGTAGACAATAATATATACACACACACACACACACACACACACATATTTAACGGGAACGTGGCGCATGGCCAAAGATGGCTTAGAACAAATTTTGAGTTTGCTCTCGGTTGACGGCTTATAACACAACGTTTTGTGATACAAAGCGGGTAAACAAACTTGTTCGTCGGGAAACAGATCATATCCGTCGAATTTTCCACGACCAAACGTGAACGAAAACGGAAGACAATAATGTTTTGATAAGACATTAAACATTTGATATTTTATCGATTAAACTCGTCCGCCGAATCTGACGAGTTAACGATTTATAAGCAATTATTTTTCTTAACTTTCCGCTGCAGCGTAACGTGAACAAAATTATAAAGTTACTTCGAAAACCTACATTATTCCTTTTCTTTATACCATTGTGATACAATGGTATACGTAACTCAGTTATACATTAGTAACACACATTACCGTTTTTTCGTGCAATTTTTCAAGTGAAAACTTCAGGGGGGATTTTTTTTTGTAATAAACGTGTAACTCGATGAAGTTACATTTTTCTCGATATCCAAATGTAAAATCTAACTTAACTAAACACGATCGTTTCTTTTTTCTTAATTGAATTTATTTAAATTAGTTTCAAACGAAAACGATTTATAGTTTTACCAAACCACACTACGAACGCGAGATAACCCTTCGAACAAACCCCAATTGTAATGGTTATGGACACATCTACCAATTTACAAGAGTTAAAAGCGGTCATTCGTCAATAAGGCGTGTGTGTTAACGATTCCCCGAGTACGCGTTGCGCAATGTATTTGTGTCGGACGTGGATGACGTTTGGTTCGAGCGCACCGTTAAACGTCATTGGCATATGACGTGAAATCTAACTTCCTACGTACCGATTTATCTTGTACCGCCATACGGATAATGATAACATATTTGAATTCGTCGTGAACTCTTTCAGATTTTTTTCGTTTTCAACATAACTGTGTTATGGTTTCTTGAAGCGAATAATAACAATGATAAAATAAGAAGGCAAAGAACGAAAAGAGCGAGTAAGATTGTATACCGAAACTGTAAACATTGAAACAGTTTTCTCTCGTATTCCATTCATTAGCCGTAAGTATGTAACTGGTGAACGCTGAAGCGTAAAACACATTCGAGAATCGAGATTCATTGAAGCAGGTTTTTTTTTAAACCGACTACAGTACAAGTGCAACCCGTTTAAAATCGAAATCAATACGCGGACCAATAAAGAGATCATAAAAAATCGGTATTTAACAAATAAACTCCATACAACAAACATAATGAATATCGATATTCAAAAATCAAAATTTTCATTGAAATTAATAAATATCGATAAGCCAAATCGAAATGAGGATCGTAACTGATACTCGAAATCGACAACAGCATAAACGAAATCACGAACCGGTAGATAAAATCGTGTTTAAACGAAAATTTAAATACGAAACTAACATTGGAATTCGGGTGGGCGTGTACTGTACTGTACGACGAATCGAGCAGTTGATTTTACCGATCCGACGTTATTTCCTTAATAATAACAAAAATAATTTCCGTTCAAGTTGAATACTGCATTAAATTTACTATCGTCTGCTTTTTATTTTGTTATTGTGTTTCGATTGTCATTCAAACGTCGTACTGTATTCAAAATATATTAACAAACTGTTTCGTAAGACACGTCTCTAATAAGGCAAAGTAATTAACTGCTACTATTTACCTGAATTCCAATACCCGTCTAAAATGTCTACGCGTGAAAATTGTTGACCATTTATATAATGAAATCTAGCGCGAACGTAAATTGTCGTCTTATTTTCAAAAAATACTTTCAGTTCCACATTATAAAGAAAATACAATTTTCTAGCCGCTAAACACGAGATAACTCGTACAAGTCGTAATTGTCCGTCGGGACAGTATCAACGGCTCTTTTTTATTATCGGCAAGAGAATAATACCAGTAAAACGACCGTCGGTAAAACTGTTCAATAATAATGAATATTAAATAGACCGCCGCCGTCCGGTAAATACGCCGAGCTCAGTGAACAAGCTAGTTGTTAGCAAGTCTTAGTTGAGCGAACAAGATCAAATATATCTCTATATATAAAGGAAAGTGTACTTTAGCAATAATCAACGCAGAGCCGAACCAATTTGAGTTATCGAATTGAAATTTTGAGGATAGATTAATATTATAATGTCAAGTTCCACTAAGAAAGGATTTTTCAAAAATTTTCGGTAATTTATGACACTCCGTGTCGCATGTTGTTTGTTTGTTTTGTACTGCGATCATGCGAAATGTGAAGTCAATCCTTTGAACACCCATTTTAGAATACACCGAACGGTTATATAGAACTCGGACGCTGGTGATCCCGGAATACGCACGTACGTCCGCGTTCGTGCAATACCGTCGCATACGTGCCGGATAAAATATTTCAAACGAAAATAATCAAACGACTATGGCTCATTTCAACACGTTCAAATCGTCACCGGTAACCGTCGAAAACCGATATTCGAAAGCGTGATCAAAACCGACAATGTCGTGAGGTTCCCGTCCACGTAAAGGTTCGGCACCCGGAGCTACCCACAATGGCCAACTCTTTACAAAAATTAAAGAAAAGGGTCGGCAACCCGCGACCGAGGTTTAAAAAAAAAACCGAAGAAAACGGGATTAATTTATAATTATGTGGTATGTAGAATATAGGTGTAAATTTATATAGTTATGGCGTGTAAAAAAATAAATACACGATATTTGTTTACAAATTTTAAATTAAATAGGTGTTACCGGCCAAGGTTAATGATTTTATATATATTACACATGTGTGCTGATGCACACATATTGTCCATCATTGATCATCCTCCATCGCCCGATCGCGGGTAGTGTATTACAATGACCTACTCCATCGTTTGTTTTTTATGAAATGTAGAAAAAAAAAATAAAAATTTTCGCGAAACCGATGTACTTTAGGTGCTCGCAAGGCGGACGAAAAAAAGGGAGTGACCAAAAGATATTAATTAATAAATATCGCCGGACCGCAATTAGCGTTATCAAAAATACAATCGTATATACGAAACCAACAACGACCCTCTCCCTGGCTCCGTTACGTCACAATGTTCAATTCGGTTTCGAGCTCGGCATTAAAGTCTAAATAACACGTTCACGATTCGAAACGTATTTTGTTTAGGACAAAACGTGTGTTATTATTATTATTATTTATTCTTAAGATCGTATACAGTTGAGTATTGACGAATTCTATATTTTCAGTTTGTTCTATTAATTCTCCGCGGGTTTTCAGAAAAAATTACCATCTCGCAAAATCGATCTCGAGTGAGCGAATTCAGATTTCTTATCGCACCACTATAGATCGATTTGCCGAAAACGAAAACGAAAAATATGATCGAACTAAAAAAAAAAAAATCTTTAGCTTATATATTATTTCGTACAAAGTACGCGGTTGTTTTCGCGGTTAGGGTGTTTTACTTTGTAATTTTATTCTCCCTCTCCCTTTATATATCACGCACGTAAGCATATATATATACATATATTTCCGGTGGAGCACGTGCACGCTACGTAAATTAATACATCCCGTCCCGCGCCCCGAGGCGGACATTTCTCGTGTACACTCGTTCTCGAGAACACGCCACGGGATCGGGACGAAACGTGGCGCGTTTGCGCGGCTTCGGTTCCGCGAGCAGACACGACGAACAAGACAAATCGCGCTTCGTACGGGATTGTATGGTGTCGCGTCGTTTACGCAGTTTTGCGGTCGACCTGTTCCGGGATCGATTCACACCAGTGGCGGTCAAATGATTTAGTCATGGTGGGGGGAGGGGGATGAGGCTGATTTTTCAACACGAACATTGATCATTGAAAACATAAGTCATGGTTTAAGGATATAAGTTCACTTTATTGAAGAATAATTTTCATCTGTGGCAGAGGCGAACGCAGGGCCCTCTTTTATTATTTAATAATATAATTATTTTTTTATTATTAATACATAGGTAATAAACGGCATACCGTTAAAACAAATAGATAACAAAAAAAGGTCATGAGGGGGGGAGATATATCCCCTCAATCCCTCTCCACGGTTTGAACGCCAATGATTCCCACCGTTTAACGGTTTAACGTTTTACGAAACGGTTCAATGTCTGTGAGTTCCCGGTCGCGCAGGCGTTGACGGTAACGGGCGGGCAGATCCCCTCGCCGGGGAATCTTGTGTTCTACGCACAGATCCTTTGCGTAAAATACCATTTACGGACGTAATTCCTCACTATCGTGAGGTGATATAAAGGAAAGCATGTAATTCCGGCGGTTTAAGTATATCTATTTCACGGGTCCCCTGGTTTCACGACATTCATCTACCCGGGGCCACGTTTCGACTGTTTTTCCAAGACCGTGGTTTGGGGGCATTATCTCATCCCTTCGCGCGTCTACTTCTTGGATCTGAACCCGTCTCCTTTCCCCGTCCACGTCACGTTAATGAAGTTGTCGGTAATTCTCGACGCGTTACGTTTGACCATGAACAGCCTTAGTACGGCATACGGTAACCGTGTTCGCTTGTTTCACTCATTCGACGAGAAAAACAAATCTATACCAGATACGGAGCCGAGATAAAATTATTAATTTATTAATAGTGCTCTTACAGAATACACGCGATTTCCGACACGCGCTCTTCACCGTGAATTATAAAGAAAAAGACGCCGTCGACATTTTTACGACTGTTCGTGGGGCGCGCGGCGTCGGATAATTTTTCACGCGCCTCGCCTGATATCGGAATTACGGTAATCGCGGACGACGTTTCCGTTTTCCGTCCAGCGGACTTTGTCGTTTTAAATATTATTTGTTATTTTTGTGCCGCAGTACGATATTTCGTACCGTATTGTCGTGGCGCGTCCGTCGTCGTCGTCGTCGTCGGATACCGTTCGTCGTTTTCAAATCTTGTCCGCGAACGTTACAGTACCCGATAGTGTCGACGTTGCCTACGACACGATTCAATCGAACAGTCGTTTGTACACGGTATGGACACCGTGCGCGGACGGTAACGTGATTTTATCGTGCCGACCGTAAATAAATTAAGTAACAATCGACAAACTAATAAACACGAATGGCCGGCCGACTGTAAATTATTTTTGAGACCTACGACGTCACGAAATTTCCGAACGATTTATCGATCTGCGGTTGGTGGCAAGGTCCCAGGTAACGGCCTCCGTTCACGGTCGTCGTGACCGGGCCGAGCCTGTAAACGAGCCGCAAGACTGTTTGTTCGCGGACGCGCGTGGGCCGACAACGCGACGGCTAAATATAAATACACGTTTGGACTCGGTCCAGCCGGAACGGCATCGTGCGTTTCGGCGGTTTCGCATTGTGGACGGACGCCGTCCGGGTTCGCGGCCCAGTGTTCCCGTCGCAGCCGAACGCGCGCGTTTTTCGCGTTTGCAAACGACGAGTGAACGAAAATCAGAATAAATAAATATTTACCGCTCATCGCCTCCTTCTCCACCCTCAACCATCCAACCCCCCACCCCCCACGGTCACCAACGAACGATTACCACGCTTACGAGTCACGTCTCTCCGCCTCGTTTTTTTTTTATCGCCGCGACGTAAACATTCCCCTTCGTTTGCTTATTAATCGTTTTTGTTTTACATTTTTTCCCGTTTTATTTTAATTTATTATTCGTTCTCGTTTAACGGTCGCGGACGCGCGAACGCCTCGCATAATAACAATTTATCGTGCCGTGTCTGCCCGCCGTACATACGAAAATGTCTTGGTTTTTTTCGGCCGCCGACGACGACGACGAGGATGAGAATTTGCTATTCAGCCCGGCGCTCATGGCCCGACGGGCCAGCGAGAGTTGGATCGATACGCCGCCGATAGAGGTACACGGAATTACATTTTTTCTATTCATTTTTTTTTTTTTTTCCCCCCCGTTCGTCACGATATAACCGGCGACGTCGTCTCGGCCGTTTTAATTGTGCGCACGTCACGCGCCGACCTTGGTCGATTTTTTAGAACTCTGCGGCAGCGGGTTCGCTATAAATATTGTATACGCTCGTTCGCGTTAACACGCGATCTCGCCCGTTTGTTTACGAAAAAAAAAAGCAAGCTTATTGCGATGAGTTTGAAAACAAAAAAATCGTCTTTACAATCAGACTGGTGTTTTGAAAAACAGTTTTGTTCATGGCACGCAGTTTGGTCCGGTCCGTTAGGAGGTTTTTATCGGTTTTATCCGTTAGGAACACCGCCGGATTCGACGAAACGAACACTTTCGAACGTCTTTTTTGTTGTCATCTGACAAACAAGTCATTTATTTGTCTGGCAATATTTTACCAAAAGGGTTTGCGGTGTCTTTGGAAATTATTCTTCCCTTTAAATTTGGTATCTGAACGGTAAATTCAATTCAAACAACACGAACTCTAACTGCGTAGCGTGTATTTGGTCGGATAGATGGACGAGACGTCAACGAATTCGGGCATGGCGACGTCATACCATTTTCGACTTATTTCGAACACGTGCATTAGACAATTATCAAACCGAATATATATTATCGATTAATTATTAATTCCATAACATTGAACTTGAGATGTCCGATACGTATAGAAATCCGAATTAGGCGTATGTTGTTATTCGCCGATAATCATTGACAAACACAAAACGGCGAATGATGAACGTGTATTCGTTTAATATCGGTACGATTAACGAGTTGTATAGTTGATATAGAATTAACTAATTTCATGACTTGTTACATTAAATTTATGTAAAAAAGTATAAGTTAAATTAAATATTATTCATATTTTTCTTCATAACTCCGAGAGATAAAAATCAACTTTAAAAAGTAACATAATTTGGATAATATTTTCTTATAAGTGTCAAAAAATTAATTATAACGAGAATATCGAGACAAGACCCGCCAACGCCGTATAAACTTGTCAATACTGTTATATTTATTTATATTTCTATTATTATATTTGACGTTATCTAAATCGTTGCTATAAAATTAACTTAATTTACATAGTTTTGTAAAAATAATGAACTCGAATTTAACGTAATAAGTAACTTAATTGAAATTAACTTAACTCTTCACCATTGCTCTAATACGTGAGTAATTCTTTTAAAAACATTGCACATACTTTATAATTTAATGTTTAGTATTACACTTATGTATTTTTTTTTGAAACATTCAATAGATAATTTACATATATAATTCCTATTATAAACAATGATACGCATTATTAAATTATTTTCAGAGCTGCTATAGTCGATTGATTCATATAAATAATAATAGTTTAAATAATTGTTAATATACATATTTAGTGATATATCAATAAATAGTAAATACAGATACGATTAAATATATTTAATATATTGACGGTTTTGTAATTTGTTTTCTATTAAACATTATTCGCCGACTGTGTTTAGTGTATGTTCATAATCATCGTCTGATTGCCGAATCATTTAAATGTAAAACACTTCGGACATTAGCGAAATTTGACTTGGTAATTGTTGTGTTTTCGACATTTCCCAGTAACACATTCACAAATATATATATATTTATCTCTAATTTGTAATTGTTGCGTTTGTTATAAAAACATGTGTAATTGTTACTCGAACTAGTCGAATATAACTTTTTTTCTTTCTGGAGTAAAATTATTATATTTATATTGTATTATGTGAACACGGGTCACGTCAAAACAATCATCGCCGCGCGTACACACCGTCAGTTGTACTTTGCTAATGCGTATTTATTCGTTTTATACCATTTACGGCATAAAACTTTTAAGTACGTGACCGATATTTGTGTCGATTATTAGGTTTTCTTATTTTTTTTCCTACGGTTCAAAGCGTAATCTGTAGGCGTTCGACGATATAATGCGGCGTATATATATATATCCGGAGAAAATTGAAGATGTTTTCGTTGTTGCTGCTGTTATTGTTGTCTCCGTCTTTTATCGAGGTGAAAACGTTTTAGTGTTTTGGCAATCGGTCGAAAACGAATTAGACGCCTTGCACGAAAAAATAATGTTGTTTTGATCTTTAGACTTCAGTGAACACGCGATAAATAACGTATATAATACTTCTAAGTATACGTTGTTACAAAATCTGTGAGTCCGGTGTTGATGTTTTCGTCTCCTGCTAATAATAATATTTTCTATCGGTATACGACCTCAGGTCCTATTTTTATAATACTCGTATCATGCGCAGTTTGCAAACGTCATTACTGTAGACCGGTAATAATAGCACACGTTGGGATGCGAGCTCGGTAAATTTTTTTGGTAACAGTAATTTTACCGTCCGTTATTTAACTGGCAATTTTTTTCCACCAGCAAAGAAATTATTATCTCGACTAGAAATTAAAACACTAATCAGAAATCTGTTTTTACTAGCTGAAAAATAATCTTTCGTTATGTTTTGTCAATTGACCAGTAAATTCCATATTTCTGTGTAAACGTAGTGATGAGGGCTTGAATCCGATTTCGAAATAGATTCTAAATGCAGAAAAAATCAAAACCAATACCCGAACTAATATCAGAATTCGTAAATTCAACATTTCTAAACTGTAGCCAATAAAATTGAACACTTTAAAAGAGGTTTGTGTCAAATCTCAGATTTGATATCACACGCCATTAACAACGTACTCATAAAATCGCAGTTTCTTTTAGATTTTTAAGTGTATTAATTACTTAATTTAAATCAACTAAATTTTAAATGTTAAACGATTATAAACTATACATAAGAAAATCAATTTTTAGTTAAAGTAAAGAAGAACAAATATAATATCTATCTAATGAAGACATGAGAAATATTAAATGTAATCGAAAATATGAGTATTACCAGTGGTCATCAAAAGGTTAGGAGGAGAGTTTACAATATATATATATTATTGAAAATATTGGATAAAATGGCAAGGAATCCCTAGTATTAATGTAATTAATTTTAAAACGAATTAAAGATAACATTTTATGACATTTAATGGGACCTAATAAAGTTTATATAAAAATGTTGATAACGAAAAAAGAATTTAAAAATTTAAAAAATTATCATATGACCCGTGGGGATAGATTTACGAACATTAAAAGAAATAAACCGCGAAAAATGTTGTCAAACCGATTCTAACATATTATTTATCTGAATTGGGGGGGGGAGCGATTTAATTAAAAAAATTAAATATTCTAAGTTGGAACGAACGAGAGAACGATAATGGATTTTTAATGGACCAATGTGCTGAAATGAAGCCAAATGACTAGCCCGGGTATTTCGAAAGTGCGCGTATGTATTTATTCGATTTGATGAGTTTTCGCTGACCCGCTCGTCCGATTGTCACGTGTATTATTTAAACGAGGTATGGCGCGTTGTCGACGAGATCTGTCGGAACTCGGACGGGCCCTGTCCGGTGAAATGCATCGGACGTCATCCCGTCGCGAACGTTACGCCCGACAACAATTATCGCGTAAACGTGCGCGCCGACGACCCGACACTTTTACAATGACATGAAATATTCAATTACGTCCGTCTGCATTGCTCAATCACCATAATCATATAACCACGATAATGGGCATACTCAATAGAGGGTATAGGGAGTTTAACCCCCCCCCCCTATTGACTTTTGAAAATATATTGTTTTTATGTACTTAACTGTATTTTAGATCTCTTATCTGATAGTAGGCAATTTTCAAAACATAATTTTTTTTATTTTTATCGTCCTATACTATTTGATAATGATTTTAAGCACAGATGATAATGTTGTGTAGTCTAACTGTTACATATCCAAGGTTATTATATCATATATATATATTGATTCTTATTGAAACCAGGATTGAAGCATAACTATATAATTATAGTTATCAGTTTTATATTATGTTAAAGGTCACTATCATGTTTTAAATTACATGTTATTAGAAAGGCTTCATAGATTCTCCATCAGGCATCGGGAAGATGCATTCAATTTATCTTATAACAACAAGACATATCACATGATATGAATGAAATATAAATCAAAATCAAATCAGCAGTTTCACATCCTCTTATTCCCCAAACACTAATTATGCTCAGAGATTGCACCCTTCACATATTATGGAGGTCGAAGATGGTTCTTGGACAAGCCAAAGATGGACAAGGACGAGTAATTTTGGACGGATTGTACCAGAGACCTGACGCCACTAACGCGAAAAATCTCGTTGGCTATCCTGGGGATCGAACCGCAGACCTCGTGCGCCGAAACGTGTGTTTCTACCAACTCAACGACAGCCGATCCTTATACCACATAATATGAATAATAATAAAAAACATTTCCAACACCCCCTCCACCACCATTCGAAATTCCTGATCACGATAATGACAACAGCGAAAACGTCCGAACACGCGGCGAGTTCCTGCGAAAATCCGTTTCATCGCGTCTACCGTTCTCCGACCGATATCCGATGCCCGTTGTTTTTATATAAGAATTTTGGAGGCCACGTTTCGGTTATTCGGTCACAGTCTTATATACCCTCGGCCGCTGAAAACCAATACGTCAGCTGTACGCGAGATTATTACCCTGTATGTTTTTTATAACAGCGCAAATCAATATCAACTTATGTTCGCCATTTTTTTTTCTTTGTTTTTTCGTTCGAATCATAACGCGCACAACAACCTGTGTACTCTGACCGTGCACACAACACGGGCAGTAGGCGCTTTATCAATAAACGTTAAACTAACAATCGATTATAAAATAATGCTAATGAATAAAATATCAAATACAAAGTGAAACGAACAAATAACTATGCAAAATTATTCAGTATTCAAAAAGATACAATACAAATTAATAATTTGATTACAAAAAATTAATATTCCTTTCCGATTCTTTTTTTGTTTTTGTGAATGTTTCCTATAACTTGTATTTATTGTTATGCACATGCACTGAACCACTTAGTGTCCTAGTTTCCATTTATCTTATCGCAGTAGAAATTTTTCATGATATTCAGTGAAATGCTGACAAATACATTTGAAACGCCAAAAAAGTAAATCAGAAAAAAATGAAATGTTGAAAAAACGACGAATCGTAAGACAGACATATAGTTCTGTAAAAATCTATAGAATCATTAATAAACTTGATACTCTGTTCTAGATTATGACAAGGATAGTCATAAACGTCCATCAAGTCAGTATGGTTTATTCGAATTTTTTTGATTTAAAACATTTGTTTTATTATTATTTTACGAACGACAACGTCGCCTGCCATTTTATTCGGGGGGTCCTTTTTTATAAAACATTTAAACGTAATTATCGAATTGCGCACAATGCTCTGTTGTTTATGTAAGCGTGGCTTGTTGTACGTCTGTTAAAGGTGTGAACGTAATGTACGCGTAGTCGGATGCGCGTCAAACGGAATAACTAAATTTCGGGAATTCAAATGTCACATTCGACGAAAAGTTCTCCAAAACAATATATTCCGCGCCGGGGACGGTAAACACCGCGGGCGACGAGTCGTCGTTTCATCCGTGTTTCTCGGGCGTAAACATCCAATGGGTTTCGTTTATAATACGTATTTCCCATCAGGACAAAAACAATATTTTCTCGGTGTTTCCTCTCTGTTCGTTAACAGGTAGGCCCACAAGGTTTGGTCGCCGGAGCCAGACTAATCCCGGACCTTTTATTAGCACGTTTTGCTGTTATTCAGGAGCCGAGGCAGAGGACGCCTCGGCCGGACCAAGTCCCTAACCGAGACGTCAATCGATCTAGCGCCGATCAAGACCGAGGCGTATCAAATTCACACGATGATGCGCACCCACGAACGCGGTTTGTCAGAAGGCTTAACCATCCGCACGAAACCCAGCCCGTACAAATACAACTCAGATGAGCTAGGCTCGATCCGTGTCGCTTCGCTTCGCTTTGAATTCAATATAAAAATAGATGATCTATAACTTTATCTAGATATCGATGTCGTATTCTACCTCCATATTAATCTAGATGTAGATTTGTATTAGACAATCTCTTCCGGGTCTTAACTCGAGCACTGTACATTTAACACAAACGTGACGACGATTCCGTTTTTTATCAGTTTCAGTTAACTATCTATATAGTTCAACGGGCAAAACCCTATTTAAATTATCTTTGTTCGTTCAATTTATTATCTCGATTGACTGCGTTTCGATCGGAGAGCAAATAGTCCCTGTGTGTACGTGACGCGCGACGACACAAGCGCACTGCTGAAATCACCCGTCGTTCTCTTATCCAATTATTGTTTGATCGACTGTCATTTCACAAAAGAACCGGTGCCGGTGCGTTTATGCAACCGAAATCATTTGCATCTGGGCACGGTACTGACGTCCGGGGTTGCAGACGTTTTCGATTGCACATACACGTTTGAGGTTGTCGCTACACAAGATCCGTGTTGGTGTTTCGCCTTCGAACGTTGAAGTAATTATCGAAACCGCGAGTGCGGCGAGTTTCGAACGTAAACGTTTCATGTAGATGATTTTTTTTTTTTTTTAAACGTGTTCTCGAAAATAATCGTGCTCACAGCGAAAACGGGGGTCGGATGGCGCTCAGTCCGTCGATAAGCGCGCGTAGGCGTTCACCCAGAAGAAATGCCGTCGATTTTCTCGTCGCTGAAAAATCCGATTTACGTCGTGCGCTGTTCTTACGAACTCATTATTACATTGGCATCGGTCTCCGGTATTGATCGCGTGCACGGCACGGCGGCAAATTATTCGACGGGACGTTGATTACACCTACCGTCGCGGAAGGCGAAACAATACACGCAGCGTCTCGACTTTTGTTTTTAAATACCCCACGAAGTATTGTATAACAGAACGGTCGATGTCGCGTAAGTATTGGACTAGGAGATTTTTCACGTTCAAATCAAATCAGAGTGGACATTTCGGTAAACGATACGCACGTCTGATCGTAGCATTATTATCGATCGGCCGAGTAAGGATTTAGCTTCACATAATTTATAACGTTTTCTCGCGATAGGTTAAAAAAAAAAAAATAACGGATTCTTTAATAAAACCGAAACCACAGAATACATTATACGACGCGCATACTTGTAGATCGGGAATATTATACGTAATGACCGTGATGAACCGAAATCGTTTTTCCTCTAAATTCATTCGTGACATATCCAGAACGGCTGGATTTTAAACTTGAAATTCGGTTTCAAGGTAAAGTGTAGTGTTCGTGAATATTTGTTGAAAATCTAATTTTAAATAATTATAAAACTACGTTTGAAAAAAAACAAAATCTATTATACATTTTTTCGTTTAATAATTATTCGGTTTTCGGATATTATCTCTATATGTCTAAAGAAGTATAAAGCCGAAAGTAGTGTTGAAGACTAAATTATTATACTTCCCTGTACATTGACTACTATTAATTCAAACATTATATTTCGCTAATATATGTACAATTAACTGTACATGATTATTGTTATACATCAAAATCTTCGTATTAACGCTATGCGTAGGAATTTTAAGTTGAAAAATTCTGATGTATTAGTATTAGTTTGTTAATTCGACAACAGACAAGGATAAAAAAATATCTAACAAATGTTATGCTTTTCTCAGTATTTAGATTAATATTTTTTTTTTTTTTTATTGAATTCTGAATGGGTATGTTATGTAACAGACGCTGTGGATATTGGCTCAAGTACTTAGACAAAGATTGTAGATGTGTATTATTAGTTTGAACTGAAATAATGATAAATCATTGTAATCGAATAATAATGCTGGTCGATGTTAATACATTTTTTTACAGTTGACGAATATAGTGAATTTTGTTAAAATATATTTTGTGTTAGATTTTAAACTAATAAATACAAAGTTTTCTACAGCCAAAACGAATACGTCGTTACAATTTTATCGGTTTTTTTTAACATTTTTAGCCTCGTAATAAATGTTAAGATTTTTGGTCATAAATACAAAACTTTGCTTAATTTTTTAACATAAAAATTCCGGATATTATTGATATTTCAAAATAATTTATTTAATCGAAAATTTATAGAATTTTTCAAAAAATTTGTATGCATGTATACTATTAAAGTAAATGAGTAGTTTAAAATTTCAATGGTTTTTGAAACTATATAAAAAAAAAAGGAAATTTCGTTCGGTAAAAGTCGTATGTGTAGAAAAGTCTACAGAGTTGCATGTAGTTTTTAAAGAAAACTATTGAGAATATAAATTACCAAATGGGTACGATTTGTTACCGGCAAGTGAGGCCGAGGTTAAAAATCGGAGTATTTTTATAATACGAAAATGTGTTCAGGGATAAAAAAAGACACGTCATTGCAAAATCAATACATTCTGCTCTTCGCTCAGAATCTAAATTTATATATTTAAATATTCACATAAACAAAACAATTGGATTTCCCGCGATACACGAAGAGTCATACTGTGAATGGAAAGTTAAAATAAGAATCGTTATTCACAGCATTTTTTCTCGACGTTACGTTTATGAATACGACGTTTTGTTCGTTGAAATCTTGCGAGATAACCTTTTTTGTAGTAATACGATTTACAAAACAACAAGAAAAATGTTAAGTACATTATTAGTGTCGCTTTACATCGTGTTTTTCAGTATTGACCGAGACAATAACAATTACTACGTTATAAAGACGACGTACTCTTAATTTGGTCCTATTGACCTACATAAACCTATTGACGAATCGCTTTCAAAACAGTCATCGTCAACCGTCCTGCTTGTTTCGCCGATCGTGTCGTTCGTGCCCGCCGTGAAGATTATATACAGTTAGGACGAGTGTCGTCCGGACAGATGGTTTTTTTTTGTTTTCCCCCCTGCGGAAAACGGATTTCTCCGGATCGGAAAAAACAAACGCGACGAACGACGATCGTGCAGCGAGGGTAAGAGAAAACACACACAATAAACAAACGACAATGCGACCAGACTTTTGTGCACACAACGCGCCGTGACGCGGGCAGAGGGGCGTCTTGAAAAATACTGATTTCGTCAGTCGCGCCCGGCAGGGGAGAACGGCGAAACAAACGCAAGACGACTGTTTGCCGACACGACGTAACCGAACGGAATCGTCGGAGAGGACGTCGCAAAGCCGAACGTTCTACGGTGTCGGGGCGCGATCGCGAAGCCATCTCGGTCCTACCGTCACGTTATCCGTTCGTAAACGGTCCGAACGCGCTTTTGGGTGTCACGCGTTAATCGCGTTCGCAAGGAGAAGACGGAACGACGGACGAATTCGACGACGAGATAAGAAAACACATTTTCGGCTCCGTAGCCCGTGTTTGGAAATTCAAAACACTACGTGTATTTTAAATGTAAATAATATGACACGGGTCATCGTTATCGTGAGATTATCCCAGACCTCTGGCACACTGAAAGTAGTGTGTACCATATTGCGAGTCGCGTGTGTGTCGTCGTAGTCGATCCACTTAAGTTAACTCATCGTTTCTGTATGTAATTGTGTTTTGTGCTTAATTATCAGGTCAGTTAAACGTCAACTGTTCTAAATTACGTCTTGTCTTCTTAACTATATGCGACTTATGCGAATTTACATTTCGATTGTTCATCGCTTAGCCGTGTATTACAGTCACAATACCGCCGCAGGACGGGAAATCGTAATAATATGTTTTATAAATATCGAGTACGCGTCGTACGATTTTTCGTTTTTTATTTCCGCAACGGACGCTTTTAAACCGAAATGAACGAAATTTGAACACGCATTTCCATGGCCAATACACTGTTTACCCGCAGACCGTTTATCATTATAACTATTGGTTTTACAAATCGGACTACATGACGTAGACAAAAGGCAAAATCGTCGTGTAAAATCACACGATTATTCGACGGCCATCTCACGAACGAAATATAATATAACTCGACTGAATGACGTCGATAAACATATCCGTGTGACGGAGTCCGTATGGTTTCTGACCGTATGTCCGAGAATTCGCGTTGAAAATTTATGTCGGTAATTTATCCGATAACGGGTAATTTACCCGATCGCTTTAAAGAAGGTAGGTAGGTATAAAAATGTTAAACGAGTCACGAAACGTTTTGCGCGGCGTGTAATTTAAATAAATATATAAATATATATATAAAAAATATATTTTTCGTCAAATTAGATAAGAAAATCTCTTTAAACAACACATTTGTATGCGAAATCGTTTCTAAAACGCGCAACTGTATGAACACTTTCTGTGTAATTTACATAATATATATATATATTCGTGTATTACGTTTTTCCCGCATTAACGTCGTCGTTAGCAGAGTTCTGTTTTTCCCGAACACGAATCCCCGTCCCGAAACACAATATTATAATTTATACGTTGTATACATATACACATATATATATATACAAACAATGTATCGATAATATGCAATACGCATGCGAGTATACCCACAAATTAGTACCTTAACGTAGAAACACACACACACACACACAATTTACACGGTACAGTGTACGTATAACACAAACGTATATATATAATTATAGTGTTTTATCTGAAAACGGATTATACGGCCTAACGTGCGCGCACACCCTACGAATAATTATTTACTTTCGTGCGAGATATTCGACTCGGCGTAACGGCTGTTCGATCGGGCGTGCGTGCGGCGTTCACGTGAAACGGGCAGAATAATAATCAACAAAAAACGGCCCTCGACGCCGGCACAACGAGTTAACTGTAGAGGGTATAATATAACGCACGGCAAAGTTTGCTGACGGTATTTAGAAACGTGATGTTTATTGAGTGGTTTCCGTTATTTGACATTTTTTTTTTTGTCAAATGAGTGCGTTGGGTTACGTGCTTATCCCGTCGGTGGTCGCGTCGTGAATGATCATCGTGTAGCCCGTCTTCTATACCGGGTTTGTCGCCTGGCGGACCCGTACACCTTGTCAGTCACTTATAATCTCTAATAACAAATGTGCGTTAACGGAAATTTCAACCGACCGTCTTCTACCGTCAGCGTCTGTCTACTAACGCGATTCGTACGCGCACGGCGAGAGAAATGTTCTCTTTACGCGACCAAACGGTTAAAGTAAATGTTTTTGGCGTTTTTTCTGACTACGGACAATACCGTATTTGCTCGGCTTTGTACAACTTAAGATGTCACGTCAAACGATTTTAACCAGGACGAATCCGTTGAAAACGCGTCCGAAATGTCTTGTTCGGATGGTTCCGGTACAAACGGCGTACGTGAATGTTTCAACGGGAAAGACAGACGCTAGAACTCCACAAAGAAATATTGCGATACGCGTTTCTGACGTAAAGTCTATAGCGAATCACGGTGTAATTCACTGCTCGCCGTGGATCGTTTACCAAAAAAAATACCTTAATACTTTTACCGGCATACGTTCGGCCGAAATTCGTGGCAATTATCGAAGGGCTGTTGCAGGTACTGATGAAATCCGAGCGCTTTTCCGTCTCCCGTATATTGCTGGTATGTTGCGAAACGACCGCGCCGAACCTTTCCGACCCGCGGGCAAACGATGGATTCGCTCCGGAGATTATTCGCGCTAGTATGTCTCACGGACGAGATTTCAAAGACCCCCGTTACTTCGGCACGCGACGTACAAAAAACGGACGCGACCGACGGCGTTTCGCGGACGGTTTGTTCTCGGATCTCGGACGGCCGGCGCGAGTGACGCCATCCAATAAAACGTGTGCCGGCCCGTCGGACTCGTATACCTGTGGCGGTCGGGTCGGGTACCCACCGTCAGCGGTACGTGCCGGCGGTCGGTTGCGTGCCGACTTTCGACGATACGTTAAGAGGATTACGGTCGAGAGTGCACCAGGTAGGTGGCTCGCCCTCCTGCCGGCCGTGAGAAATATGTTTGAAAGGGGAAAGTGTCGGGATTATAATGATAAACGGTTAACCGTGTGCACTACCCCGTGCGCCGACCGCATCTTCGCCGGCGCACGCGCACCACCGTCGACGATTTAATCTCGTTTTTATATCCGCGCGCCCGTCCGTTCCGATTAATTCTCGTCGTCCCGTCTGGTACCGCACCGCGAGGATTTATGTTTAATTGCCGTGTGAGTATCGTCGACATCGGCCAAACACGTGTTTTGTTATTGTTTTTTTTTTTTTAATTATTTTTCGAGTTTTTTTTTAAATCCGGTAGTAAAAACCAATAGCGGCAAACAATTAACCTTCCTCGTTTTCGATCGTAAGGTTGAGGCTTTGATTATGTCGAGAAAAATTCGAACGTAATTTTTTGTTTCTGTCGTAGCAAATAATAAAAAATATGCGTGTCGTTGAATTTGCTTTTTTTATATTGTTGAAAACATCGGTTCGTCCTCGTTAGTTTTGGAATTTGGCCGCTAGACAGCAACCCACGGCAAATGAAAATATCGAATAAACATAAACTATATTGGTAATTCCAAATTCATTTCAGTCGATGTTGCAGCATTATAACAGTATATATATATATATATATAAACAGTTATAAACACTCACCAGTTTAATAATCATTTTTTTAAATAATGCGCCATTGCACCTTCTTCCAAAAGTATTTCATTTTCTTCAATGACGCGCGAATTAAGTCTACTTTTAGTTATTTATTGAAATAAGAAAGGTTTAGCATTTAGCATAATTTATAAGTATTAAGATAGGGCGATCATAAGTCCCGTTCAAAACAGAATCATTCCATTTCTCCGCATTACGTCCCGTCTTTATGATAAACTTCAAAAAGGACCCTTTTTATTTCATTTTTTAAAGTAGATTCTGTTTAGATCTCGTTTTTTCCCTATATATATATATAATTTAAAATAATCGTTGAGCAATCTTCATTTTCAAATTTAACGTTTAAAAATAAAAATATTTTTCTAGGCACAATTTATACAATAAGTAATTAGAGTTGTCATTCTAAATCTTTTGAACATTTTTGTTTAAATACAATTATTAGAATAATATGACCTCAATTAACGTTCAAAAAGTATAAAAGAATTTGATTAAAAATAAAAATAATTTTTCTTCGCGGAATCTGGAGACGAAGGCAAAACATTTAAATAGAAGTAATTATAAATAATTCTATAGTCAAAGAAAGGTGTGTGAAAAGTGCCCATATTTTAATATTCCTATGAATATTCATTAGTTATTCCTGAAATAAACGAATTGAAAATGATATTTTTTATACTGATGTTTTTGGACCGATGAAAATATTCGGGTATTTCTCGTTGAAACCATTAGAATAATAATTCAAAATTCAAAATACGAAACAGCATTTCAAAAACATTAAACATACGACGTTATCAAATTTCATGAGTTCTTTAAAAAAAAAATATATATATATATACAAAAACCCGATAAATGAAGGCGTACAAAAGAAATCATCGAAATCTAAATTGTAATTGACTAAATTTTCGACGGAAATTATGTAAAATATAGATGTAGGACACAAAAAGAAATGTCAATCATAATGTGATTTTTTTTTGTAAAAAAGTATTGCATTCCTTGAGAAAATTATGGTATTCTCCCGAGAATGCGGTAGAAATTTGGCGAAATATAATAGTGTTTGTTGGCAATAATGTGATATAGCGCGAACTTTTTGGGAAGAATTGGATTAACATAAACCGACCTTGTACGTAGAGGACCATGCATCGAATAGCGTAAACAGTGTAGTATATAATTAATATGCGTGCGTAGAAAAACGACATTATTAGATATTCAAAGCATATTACAATTTTTAATATAACTGTTTGTACGAAACCATTTGATTTTATCAGTATTGCATTTCGTATTACGTTGTACGTACGTGTATTATTAGAAAAACTCCACAATAACGATTTGGTGGCTAAGACGTTACCTTCGTATACGCACTTGATGTTGAGATTACAGCCTTTCACGGAGATTTTCAGCCTAGTCGCGATAACGCCACGGATTCGTTTTCTATACGACAATCTCCATTGAACGAAAGAACGTTGACGGAAAAGGATTTTGGATCGACAATCTCTTTGCGGGTATTTTATTTCGTCGTCTGTCAAACGGTGCTTATCCGTTACTCGAGACTCCTGAATGTGTCCGATCGGCCGGACTTTATAGCCGTTTCGCAATCTTTTTTACGCGCCGAACAATCGAGTAGAGCACCAAAACTATCCTATCACATTTGTATACATCATTTGATGGTTTCCGCGATAGGCCAATGCACGGGACATAAATACAAATCGTCGATAATATCGACATTTGAATAAATCAGAGATCGTAAAAAAATCGACAAAAAATGTATACAGCGATTCACTTGGAACGAAAATGGGATTTCGATCTTCCTTTAAAACTGTATTCGATAGCATTTTATACATGTAGCGAAAATATTTTCCCGCCAATTCAGTTTAAATTTAATAAGCTCAGTTGAATATAATATCGTCAAAGCAATATACAACATAATTTAATTATGTACAACAGAAAATTGAAACCGAAATATTTCTATTGAGTATGATAATGATATTAGACGAATATTTTCCATTCAGATACGTTTTGCCATTTTTTTTTTTGTGCTTCAGTTTCATATAATAAAAAGTATTCTTATACTAACAGTTATATTTAACGAGACAGACAATTTTTTTTTATATCGAACTGTGCTATCAAATATAAGTATTGACATAAAAGCCAACATTTTTATATAACTGAAATTGTATGAATAATAAGATAATAATTTTTGCATTTTTTTTTTCGTTCGTTTATGTAATAAAATAATAATTTTTTAAAACTATTTTCATATTATTATTCATAATTTGGATTTACATCATTTGTGCGCAGTCGATTCGAAGACGTGTGTAATAACAAAACTTACTTACAGATTAGAAGTTATTAAAAGAAAAAAAATGAAAAATTGTTTATATAGAAAAACTAGTGTAAATTCAGTGTCGTAAACTACAGCCGATTTCATCCGCATGTTATGCGTAGCATCGTGGGAACGGTAGGGTTTTAAAATTGAAATTGTGCGTGCAAAATAAATTGTTATTAATATTACTGTTAGTGTAGTCAAAATAGCGTTTTTGAAAGTATTTCCAAATTAAAATACTACAAAAATTTTTGTTTAAAAAAAAAAGAATCTTCAACACACGAGGGAACTGTGACATAACAGTCGTTAGAAGGCAAGATTATTTTTAGACATATTTTTTTTCGTCTCTTGGTGTGATAAGTCTTCGATATTTTATTCGCCACGGGTTCTCAGACAATATGAATTATATTTTTTCAGTAATAAGCCTTACACTTCAAAGTACAAAGTCGTATTCACGTATCAATGTATTTCAAAAACTATATTATATTTTTGATTTTATTTTCATGCGTATTTGATCGCTTTTTCAATACGATTTATCTACAATTGAAAGCATTTATTTTCGTACTTTCGTTTCGCGTATTATTGTAAATATCGCTTTTGATAGTATGTTTTTTTTTTATTTCGTTACTTGACTTGTATCGTTTTTATGTAAATTCAGTATTAAGTATTTTTTTTTTCGAATAAATTATTTAAAGATTTAAAATTAATTGAGTAAAATTGTGTATTGTATATTACACACTCTTCATGGGTCGAGTGCAAACTAAACTATAAAATAAAAAACAAACCACGAACACGAACAAGTGCAGCACGTGAGTCCCGAGTTTTAAAATTTGTTTTAAGCCAAAGTCCGATAATAATTATATACATATATGAGTGCGACGGGCTCTTATTTCATTGCGTTGTCCGGATAAACTTGAACAGGACGCTTTTCGTATTGTTTTCGAAAAAAAATCGTTGTTTTGTTTGTGTTTAATTGAAATCAATCGTGGACTAAACATTTTTTTAGGCATTTATTAATTGAAAAAAACAATAGCCGAAATAATTTTTCTATTATACGTATATCTTAATTTATTGGAGATATTAAAAAAAAAAGTTGCACTGCGAAACGTATCAAACCAAATGATTGGCATGACGCAATTTTATCGCACATTGAAAAAATAGATTTTCGAACCATTGAGAATACTATCGGTTGGATACTGACATTAATATTTACAAGCTAAGCTGACGTCCGAGAAGGTTCTTCAAAAATGATCATTTAGAATGGAATCTGAACGAACGCCAAACATCGAAATACAAGAAAAGAAAAATTGTTCTGATATCGAAAAGAAGATGATGTGCGAGACGGTTTTCAGGGAAAACGTGTTTGTACAGTCGTAAATTTCAAGTAGCGAAAAAACCGACGTGTCGGTTTATAAATAATAGATTTTATAAAAAGTTCTCGGATTCAAATAACCGGTAAATATTAGTTTCGAGCACGCGTTTTCGGTTTCGTACGTGCTCGTATGTCGAGTACGATTTTTTTAAGGCTACGTATCCTATGCTCCGGCTCATACAAACTACAAGACATCCGGGTCGGACGTTCGTCGTTTTTTGTATTTTTTTTTTTTTTGTCGTACTTTTTTGTCCCTCGCCTAGCGAGCGGCGCGCGCTGCGGTTTTTAATTAATTCCGATGCGGCCGCGTACGACTTCGTTCGTTCGTTCGGAGTTTGATTCGTCGCGACCGAACGCCGCCCTCGCCCCTCGCGAACACGCACGCGTTACACGGGACATTAATATTTCGCGTGCTCGTGAATTATAAATTCGTAATCCGTCACGCGTCGTCCACCAATAAACAGTGTGCCGAACATTCGCGCGTGCCGACTGCGCCACTCCCCCGTTTTCACCTTATTATTTTTTCGTTTGCTACAAACGCGCAAAACTGATAATAATATCGGTAGTTCACACCACTCGTCTTGTCACCTACGGGATAACACATTTCCGTATTACGTTTCAACGAGCCTGATGAATCATTTTTTAAGTACGATCACCGAGATACGAAGAACGCGTTCCATACACCGCAAACACTCTCAACAAAGTCGATAATTTTCGTTCACACAAAAACCGGCCGACTTCGTCATGGGCGCCGGTTCCAGTGGTCGGACGTCGTTGTGATCGCAGTTTCAATTTTCAAAGCAACAATAGATGCCCTGCCTATTCTTTGTTGTGTCTCGAAATTCATAATATACACATTTAAAAAAAAAAAAGTGTTGCAAGAATAAGGATTTTTGACATGATGTTAAAATATTATAAGTCCAAGCTTTTAATAAATGTTCGAAACTTAAACAAAGCACACATCCAAAACGGATATGTCGACAATTTCACCCGCGGGTTTTTTTTGTAATTTCGTGAAAATGTACTTTTTGCGATAGAAACTGTGTACGCTGTACTTAAGCTGGCAACAATACAAAGATAGTTGACGAATCGCATTTTACGAAAACGAGATTTTTCTTGGATCGAATAGAATTCGACAATAGTTTGATGAAAACAAGTAACTCACTCGGCGTATTTAAGTGTATAACGACGTATTCGTATTCGTTCCAAACGGAAAGAAAGTTTCGAGTGAATCGATAAGTGACGCCGTCGCCGCCGTTTCGCCGGTCTGATCGATACCGTACACTTTCGACGCGTGTCTGGTTTTCTAAACATCGGCCACCACGTGCCCGCGGCATCCGGCACGTCCAATATTCCTAGGCACGATCCCCTACGGTCTTATCTCGAATGCATCCGCCTTTGCCAATCAAACGGACAGCGAAATCGTAGAAAAACCGACGCTCGAATGGGGTGGCTCTCGGCAAGTGTACAACAATGACGAATTCACCAACACGTCTGCCGAAATAAATACAAAGCGATTTTCGCCGGGTTTGTTCGCCCAGAAGAGCGAGGGGACGACGTACGGTTGTCCTTGTTTTTTTAAATAATAAAAAAACTCATTCCGCCAGTCGTGACCGTGAGCGTTTTTTCGATTGAAATCGTAGAATTTAATTCGATTCGACGGCACGTCAGTCTGTTCGCGGTTATGACGCCGCGGTTCGACGACGGATGCTGCTGCAGGCACATTGCCGCTCGGTATGACGCGACGAGACTAGTCATTACAACGAGACTACATTGAACAATGAGCCGGTAATGAAACCGAGTTAAAATACACTTCGGTATTGATATCGGTTTCGACTATCGGTTTTCGTTTTATGATTAAAGTCCAAAACTAAAAAAAAAAAAATTATCCGTATTAACAGATATTGAGAATTTTACTATTAAATTGTGTTCCGATAAATGATAATTAATCCGAATAAACATCATCATTTAATGTTCTCGAGCATGGAAGGGAGATCGCACGGCAATTCGAAATAAACCGAACGAGCGGTTGAGATTTTCAATAGACACACTGCCGTGACTATTAGCGTGACAAACGAAATGTACACGTAGGGTATAGTCTTACGGATCTGTGATCGATTTTTTTTTTAATGTAGAAAAATGAATGACGTGAAACTAACCCCATCACACGAATTCGACACGTTGTCCGCGAGATATTTCGGTCACAACGTTTTCAGTTTCGAGCTTCGGCCGATTCACGTGGACGATAGGTTAATACGTTAATACGGTACGCATAAGTTTTAAAGTTTTTTCGGTAAACAACCTCCTAGAAACTCTGCCGACCAGTCTAAACGACTACAGAGTATACAACGTTAAATAATATAAATCGAGAGGATAAAAGACATATTTTCTAAATTGGTTTTCTAAATTCTCCGGCTAAGTCGAGTCGGTAATTCATTATATATAATAAAAACGCGATGCGCTTAAAACTATACGAACGTCTGAGTACACGGTTTCGAAGGGAGCACAATAACGTATATAACATACTATACACACACATACACACATATTATATATATATATATTTGTAAAATGTAATCACATGTCCAGGAACCGTCACGAATATGGGAAAAGGACGTTAATATTCCGACGGTCGGTCGTCCATTATTATTATTATTATTATTATCGTCTTTGTCGTCATTGTAGTCTTTGTCGTCGCCAGTCGTCCCAGTCGCCGCGACGCGTCGTTTGCGACCGCGACCGATAAAATAGACATTATCGTGTCGCGTGCTCGCGCACGTATACGCTGTATATGTAAAACATCGCGCAAGGGATATAAAAACTTCATGACGACGTTTGTAAACTTAGTCCCGTGCCATAAAACGCGTATTACATAATAATACGTATTTGAGTGTGTGTGTGTGTGTGTGTGTGTGTGTGTGTGTGTGTATGCACGCGTGCGTCTTTATTGCTCCGCGGGTGAAATAAATTCGGGCGCGAATTCAATATCGAAAACCCCGTCCCCCCCGTCCCTTCGTCGAAACTGTAAACTTACGTTTCTCGACGATCGTTACGTTGTATCGTTTCGACGGAACTGTAAGCTGTCCGCCGCTCCGAGAGCGAAACGAAACGTGGTGTGCAGGTCGATGACGTGTCTGTTCGGGACCATGTCGCCTCTAGGCGGCGATATGCGACGGTCGAATACACACCGGGGACTGAAACCGAAACCCAAAAGAACGGGTTCCTGAATCGGTTCCTGAGGGTATTTCAAGAACCGGAACCGTATAGAGTTATAAATTAAAATTTTCGGTCTTTTTCGGTTTATAACGGTTCTTAAGCTAGAAATTACCTAGGTTTTTTTTATCTGTCGGTTCAACTCGATATTTTGAAACTATTTTAAACTTCACAGATTTCATTTCGTGGATGCCATAAATTGTAATAATTTTAAAATCTAGAATGAATTTTTCATTCAAAAAAACCTCATGAACCCTAAATAGAAAAATCCGCGACGACGGCTTTGGGTTCCGGGTCGGTGACGATGTTTTATCCGCAAATCATGATTTCGCGAACGTCCGAAAAACCAAACGACCGGTTTCGTAATGTACGCGTGGACGTGTGTCGAGCCTGTGGAATACCAATGTCATCTCGAAATGATCTCGGATTGTATCACTTGACGAAATTATTGCGATACTGTGTTTGTACGTTCGCGTGTCGTTTTACGTTTTAAATGATATTACGTACGTACCGCTTTTGTGTTTATCCACGAGAGAAAGAGAGAGACAGACGGTGAGAGACGGTATCGACGTCTCGCGTCCCTCGTTAGGGGCTGGAATCGGTTTTTTATTCTTCTTCAATACTGACTTATTTCAAAGCTCACCGGGACCGTTCGCTCTCACGAAAATACGTATACACATTTTTGTACGAATATCGCGAGCAAAGAAAATTCTGTGATTTTTCCGAGGAAACAATTTGTAAACGTATCGATGACGTGTCAATTTATCGGGAACGAGATATCGATTCGATTTGTAATATTTGTCACCGACGAAATTAGAAAAAGAAAAAAAACTGTCAACGTTTTTTGCGTCCGTATATTTTGATTACATTAACTCCAAGTATTACGCGTTTCACCAATACGGAAAGACGTGTTCGGATTATAATTCGTCCGTCAATCTCTATAACTATTTCGTCGACGTTATGTTTATGTTGATTTCGTTCAGTGTTTCGATAATAACCAGTGCCCCGCGCGATCGTGATTCCCGAGGCCTGAGTGCGAAAAGTTTTTCGTCGGCCGTTGAATCACGTTGATGTTCTCGTGCACGTTAAAAACATCGCTCGAGCGCAACAGGAATTACGAATTGGATTTTTGAGTAAATATGTTGATTCGTCATTGTCTCGTATTTCTCATATTTCGATGGGTTTTACGTGGAATGTCTAAACAGACGAGCGGGTTTTATGTGTTGTATAAGACGTTAAACGCGTACGAAAAACACGCGAAATAATATTGTAGAATTATGTACCGGATATTATTATTGAAAATAAAACATCGAGACACTCGACAATTCGACTATATTTCAGAAATAAACGTTGGCGGAGTTATTTGTTATTATCGATCGATACGTTTTGAGCAATGTTTAATTGTTCCGATGTGTTTCTATAAATACATTTAGTTTCATACAGTTTTCTATTTTCAGAATTTTATTTGAGTATAAATTTCTGATAAATAAATGGATTAGGTACTTCCGTATATAAAGACGAGTTTTTTCTCATTTTTATGAATAAAATATTAAATTCAAATTGTATTTACATTTTTAAAACTTAATCAAATTTAAACCGCATAACCGTTTCACACAATTTATTTTCCGATGAAAATATTTCAATTAATATATATTTTTAATTAAAAAGTTGTATATATATATAAATATATATTAGATAAAGCATAATAAGTATAAAAATTTTAAAAATACAAAGTTGTAGTTTACAGCTTGTTTATTTAATTTATTTTTTTTGTAATACTCATTGGTTTTATTTAATATATGTATATGTATACATAATGAATGTTTTATTGATTACGAGAATACATTTTCAGTTTTTCTTATTCTTTTTTTTTTTTGATTTTATTATGTTTTCAAAATTTTTCGTATACTTTAAATAAAGATTTGTTTGATTGTAATTTATATAAAAACCCATTTTCTTATTTTCTTATTTTCTTATTTTCTTATTCCATCTTTATAAGCCAATGCAACAATAAATATTTGATAACACACACATTTCAAAATTCCAAACAAAAATGATATCATACACACACACACGTTTACACAAGTGATGTTCTTCGAATTAATTAGAATATCCGAAACTTTCGGGCACAATAAATTTATTGTTAAACATTTTAATCGGATTCGAAAATGTATATGAAATATTTAAAACATTTTCGTTTCCAACGTCAAGACAAATATCGATCGAACATTATTTAAGTTGGTTGTACTGATAATAAACAAATCCTTGAGATTTTGTAAAATCTGATAAACACCCGAACTTTTTCTCTTTTACAACCAAATGAGAATAACTTTTTTTTCGCGGCGCGTGTATTTTCTCAATTATTATCCATTTCATAAAAACGGTATATAAACTCGTATGTTTCGTATCCGTACGCATATTGTGCAAACGTACTGTGTATATACACACGATTTTCTAGCGATCCGTATTAGCTTATCCGGGTTAACCATCCCGTCAACCGACCGCGGTTAGTTATTTTTCGCAGACACGATAATCGTCGTCGGTCGCGCCCGGCGAGTGGCGACGCCAAGATAGTTTTTTTCTCATGATATATATAAATGCCAAAACTTTCGCGTACAGACGATCGCCCGTTATTTATTGTCTCAAGCCGTACGTCGAAAGTGACCGGACCGTCCAGACGATAAAACGCTTTCTGGTGGGCCAGACGAATAAACCGGCTCGTTTAGGGAATGATTTTATACTCCGGACGGACTCGATTTATCAGTCGAAACGATTTTCAATTACTAGACGGGGAATGGCGGACGTCCTCGTTATGGACGGACGAATGTAACTTCTTTCGCCAACAGTTAATCGGACCAACGATGTTTGTTCGAAAAAGCTCGTCGATCCGACAATAACAATCATGGTCGTATCAACTTCAAGATGGATTCAAGTAACGTTTCGACGAGCAATTAGTCCTATCGGAACCATACCGGAAAATACTGTCCGGTTTCGCGATCAATATCGTACGTCCGTAAATGTGAAATTCCGTGAAAAAAAACAACAGTTTCGTTTGTTTGAAAAAACAATGAGATAAAAACGTGCTTCATCGGACGTGTTGTGATATCGTTATCGTTCACATCCGTTCAAATTATTAGCGTTTCTCAACAGGAAATCATTCGAGTAAGAATATTTTGCTGTTTTGGTTTTTGCACCGCTTATGTCTTATAAGGGTAAAAATGACATTTTGTTTCCGATCCAATGGTAGTTGGGCAATAATAATTTATAATTATTATTTTTGTACCATATAAACATAATGAAAATAATCATTTTTCCATCTGACCTAACTTTGATTACGGATTAATCTGTCTACAAAGAACAGAAAAATCAATGATTCAAATAAAATGAAATTGAAGTTTGTTGAGCATTTAACAATATTAACCACTATATAATGTTCCTTAGCACAAATGACATACAACACATTACTTTATTTTTCATATTTATTCTACTTATTATATTTTTCGTTTAAAACACGTTGGTTAACTATACCGCTTTATTTTTTACACGTAAGAACTAAATGAAGTTTCACGTGGACTCGAATATGGAAACAGGAACTGTTTAAATACTCGAAATATTTCTGTATGAAACACATGTTTTTCGATATTTAAGAGTTGACGGAATTTTTATTCTGAATAGGGCAATATTATTGTTCATAAACACGTTGTTTACGATTTCGGTATATAAATATGACGTTTATTCAAGAAGTTTCTGAACAAATTCATTTCGTACGCTTCGTCGAATGTTTTAAATAAAAACCTGAAACAGTTTCACGTATTCGGGTTTTGGATTAAGTCGGCTTCCGGAATTAATGAACAAAGTGTACGCGTCAAACGTCCGTGATGATGATTACGACTTACGACACGAGAAAAATATGTTTTTTCGAGGCGCTCCTGCTCGAAATCGTTTGATCACCCGGACGATTCGATACAAGCGACGTACTCCGAACCGCGGGACGTCTACCGGGTGGTTTTTTCGTTGTCGAGGTTTTATTGGAAAAATATAATGTGTTTTTGTCGACGAGTGAGCAACGTCCCGCGTGCGATCTTCTTCCGGCTTCGTCGACACGTGCGCGCGTATTCATCGACGTCGCTCATTCGTTAATAATACCGTTGTTGTTGTTGTTGTCGTCGTCGTCGTCGTCGTCATCGTCGAAAGACTGTTAATTACATCCGAACTGGCGTCGTCCGGCCCGACGAATTGTGCGGCATCCGTACAACGTGCTAACGATGACGACGGGGCGCGCGCGTTAAAAACAATAATATTGTTATTGTTATCGAAACGGAAACGTTTGCGCGGCTTCTTCGGGCCAGTCGCCGTGATTACGGTCCCGCGGTGAACGGGGGGGGGGGGAGGCGCGGGCGCTGCGAACAAGTGTTCTCGAGCGCGTTGGCGTCAAAGTCGGAACGTCACCACCGTGTCCGTGTGTTTTTATTGTCATCGCCGTGTCGGAGCCGAGACGGCAGTGACGTTGTGACTCGGGGGAGAGGAATTCGGGGACGCTCACAATGTTCACTGGTTTGGAAAAAATTATATCAACGGTTCGAAACGTACGAAAGGTCGAAGTAGAACGGCCGGACGGGGCCTTTGCTCTTTTGAATATCCACAGGGAAATTGATGGTTCGAACATTTCGCTTGAGAAGCGTAGACGAATTTATTCGTCTGTTCCTTTATGTTTCAAATTATGTACACGCAAATACAATACCACGAATTTCGCCGAAACGCACTGTTGAATATTATTTCATGTTGAATTTCAAATATTATTATAAAAAAAAAAAATCATAATTCAGAAAACTCTCACCATTTTGTTAATCGTGAGGAATTTACGTGAAATTGTGATAACAGACCGATAAACGAAAAACGCGTTTCCAGGAAAATACAACTTTTTGATACTAACACGTTTCGCAGTATTAGCCTTAATTATTCTCAAATGAGTCTTAAATGATTTGTCTGCGTTTTCAGTGTAATTTTTACTTTTGAAACGATTAAAATATGTTAAACATCTCGGAATAATTTGGGGAACTTATATCTTTTACACATTTATTCTTGCCGCTCACTACAAGTGATGAAAGTGCATATATTTGCGTGAATTAAAATCGGATAAAAACTTTTCTTTGCATAATTTGTTTTTAAATATTTTTTACGGATTTCATTAAGTTAATGACTTCTGAACAATAAAAATAGTTTTTTTTTTTGTAGAGCTGTTTAGGCTTTTTGATGTGTTTACCGAACTCTTGTTAAAGGTATCTGTTTTCTGCTTCTTCAACTCGTGCCGTTTCATCTACCTGATTTAAATCTCTCTTTACTTGATTTAGCCATCGTTGACGCGGTATTACTCTGGAAATGATTAGTTCTTATCGATAAAAGCAATGTTCATTCGTTTAACGAACGTTCGTGTAAAATAACGAGATCATCGTTATTCATTGTTAGCCGCGGGCATACAACAAACCTTGAATTTGCATTTGATGTTCGTGCCTCGTATAATTAATCGAAAGTGTTAACTTTCTCACAAAAGCACAACGCAGGCATACGTGAGAGTCGGATGGATATCGTGCACATATATAGTTACGCACGTCGAGTCGGTTCTAAATGTATTTACATTATATATATAAATACGTTTACTCGCACAAGTTTGATTCTGAAAACGGCGTTATTTGCCACGTTCGACGATTGCTTCTCGCGTTTCGTTTCGTGTCGCGGCGTGGTTTTCGAAAATCTGTTTGGCATTTGCACGTGCGAACCGCGAACGACACAAACCCTAAACTAACGTTTCTCGCCGTCACAGGTACTGCCGGTCCAGGTCGCGTTGCAGCGCAAAAAGAGCCTACCGGACGTCCAAGTGCCGCCGAACGCGCCGGCGTCGATCACCCGGGAAGAAGTGTCCGTGTTGAGCTCGGCCAGGAGGGAAGAGATGCGCCGGGTTGAAGAGGAAAACGAACGGCTCCGCGCCAACCCGCTCCTCTACTTGGTCAGTCCGCACATGAAGGTGCGTACTGAAATATTGTATAGCGCGATATTATGAACGAACTTTTCTCGTGACCCGATCGACAACAAATAGACAGCAAAAAAAAAAAAAAAAATAGGATTGAAAATAAATAAACATTCGGAAATTTTTCGAGCACAAAATTCAACGTACAGCATTGTGTCATGTCATGCGATCGAATTCCAACGTTTTGTAAAATGTTTCATACGTAATATTAATCGTATGGAATCATCATATCGCGTCTTCAGACCGGATTTTCAATTTTAAATTTTTATTTCGACTATCGGTTTTAATTATTATGATTTCGTATTCATTTTAGATATCAGATGAAATGTTTAGTGGAATTTTTACATCTATCATGTGAAATTTAATTTATAATTGTGTGCCTATAGACAATAGTAATATTAAATTATCATGCACTTAATTATTTTCTAACAGTAGATTATTAGAATGTAAGTAGCCGACGGATATTTGATGGCAATTCTATCTATCTTGGTTATTCGACGCACACATTAGAAAACAGATACCCTAGTAGGCAATTAAAAATGTTGACATGTTTTAACGCCACAATGAATAAATAAATAATAGTAATTAATTACAAAAAGAAAATATAAATGATATAATATTATAAGCTTTTTGAATCGTTTTGTCACAATATCATAATATGTAAAAAATAATAATAATAATGATAATAAAGAGAATAATCGTTATATTATTAACGATTTGTACAGTTTAAACTATTTATAAACGCGTACGATATAACTATAGGTATGTATATTACGATATACTTTACCTAACGTAATTTGTGCATTCTATAGATCGCCTATATTCAAAACATAGACCATAACTTAATGTATACTTTTTGAATAATGTTCCATACTGATGCATTTATTATGAATGTTTCTTACGGGTAATGTGCAATATAAACACCCTAAACTCAGATAGATATATTATTCAAATTTTTATTATATCGAACATTTATAGACTGTCAAATATAGTACGTAAAGTGAAAATAAAAAAATAAATAAAACTATTGGCTTTATTGTCATGTGTGTTCGATGTATGTATATAAAATGTCAATAAATGGAAATAATTCAATTGACTCGAGAGTATATAGAACAATTAGCGAAAATGGTTAAAAGAAAAGTAAACATTTACACAGTAAAACTATAGGGTCCGTATTGGTGGTATCATTAATCTCCCGAACGGCTCATTCTTCATGTAGTCGACGGAATACGAGGGGGTGAGAGGGGGAAACCCGGTGGGGAAAATAACAAACGAGTCGAGGCAAAAAGTTTAAAATTTTCTGTTGTAGACAGAATATTTATCCGTCTAACCGGAGAACAGACGGTTTAGAAATGTTAAATTAGTAAAACGCTTCATCTAGCCAAGGTTAGGTTTATAAAAATACTGAACTTTAAATCTAAATGTCAATAGGTTAATAATACAAGTACGCATTTCATTAAATGTTAACTGTTGTCATTAAGTTTGAATTGACTTTTAGGTTCGTGTACGCTGACCGTATTCATGGTAGATAGATATTTTCTAGTACGCCCGTTTTAAGATAACGTTATTTAGACACGTCATCGGAATCGCAGTTTTTTAAAAACGATCGTCAATAAGCTTAGGCAAAAATAACTTCGGTCCCGTGTTCAAACGGATATCGCTTTTCTCCGCCACCGTTATCGAGATACGCGACGGAGTTTTTTCTCGTTGTTTTTTTAATCGTTCGACACGTGCGACTTTACAGAGTTTCACGTGTGTGCGGATAAGGAGCACGACTACATATAGAGTTCGGTTCCACTCGAAAACGGTTCGTGCTTGATAAGGGACTGACCGAATTGGCAGAGCTCCTGTATTTGTTTTGACCGAGTGTCACGTTCCGCGGCCGCGAGTGCACATAACACGAGCAACGGGATTCAATACTGTAAAAAAGGGCCTACCGCCACGTGCCAGAGTCGCGAAATCACCAACCCGTTTTATTTCCTTCCCCCTACGTTTTCTTCGTCTGTTCGCCGGTGTATTGTTTACCATCGCGTCGCGTCCACCCTCTCGCGCATTTGTTTCTTGTTCCACTTGTCCACCCCAAAACACTGGTCGGATCTCCGTTCACCGTCTTCACATCTACCGTCCGGACGCAGTGATCCGCACGTCACCGACCGACCTCAGCACCGTCGTGTACGGTTCAACCTCATGGCGTGATCGCAATCCCCTTCGAATACACGCGACCATGTGAACGATATACCGGCTAGACAGGTTAGATAAGAAACACACGTCGCGGGGCCGACGATCCGTTTCGTCGGTGTCGTCGCGACACTTCTTCTTCACGTGTCGGTCAGTAGTATTAAGTTTTAAATTCCTTTCTTCGCCCAAAAACCATCAATTGTAATTGCATCGTTTTTTAACCATTTTTATTAGAAAATCCCCCTTCTCTCCTCTTACTGGAAGCATAGGATATTCTAGTAGATGGTTCGATGTTAACACAGGTTCTCTTTAGTCCTTCCAGTTCCCGATCGTATTCTGTTGATCATGTGAGCCAAGATAGATCATACCCTGGTGGAAGAGAGTTTTTGTTGTTATCAGTGAGTCATTCTGCCACTTTTTTAATCTTGTCTCTGTTGGTTATTTTCTAGATTCTAGTCGACTAGTTATTTGCACTTCACCAAACATGGGGTGTCTGTGGTCACTTATTTGTATTTTCTTTCAATCATCACTGCTCACTTCTCTTCTTATATCTGAGGAAGGAGGGGCAATCCCATTCAAGATCTGAATTTTTTCTATCAGTGTAGGTTTCAGACACCAGGTAATTATTCTATTTGCGTTATATTGGGCTACATCCACTCGTTTAGCATGTGCTGACTGTCGACATACTGAGCTAGCGTACTCCCCTCAGCTGAATAACAGATTGCCAGACCGGACATCCGTAACACCTTTGGGCAAGCGTCTCATCTTGTCCCTATCAATTTTCGAAGTACATTATTTCTTGATTCAACTTTCTTCCCCGTATGTTCGTAGTGTACTTTAATCAGAGCACGATCCAGTTTCACTCCAAGGTATTTAGGATATTCCACATGGTCCGCTTTAACATGGTCCTCCCCATTCAATGATCAATTTGCTTTTTTAAATTTTTGCTTCTCGATTTCTAATATGGTATGCGCACACTTGTGACCCGCGAGCTCACGCGCGAACACACAGCGTGCGCGAGCAATGTGATAACACTATCGCGCGGTTACACGTTTCGAATTCGGCCACAGATCCGGGCGTGATGAAATCAACGCGATTCAAAGGCTATTACTGATTTATTCGGAACGAAACGTCGTTTCTGGCGCGGTGGATAATTATATACGAATATCGCAAGCGGCGTTCTCTCATTTTGTTTCGTTTTTCATACAGCACGATCGGGCGAAAGAATTAAAATCCAAAAAAATGGACTCATCGTATTCATAGTCGTTTCGGTGAAATTTCATAATGCGCACAACGTGTTCGAGCGTGATTTCCCGGTCGTATCACGTGCACTATTGCACAAAAACCGATTTGAGTATTAATCTTTTTTTAAACGACGGCGGATTAGCGAACAAAATTTCCTGGCAGGATAAATAATTATCGCATCGGCTCACATGATTAAATCGATGGCACCTTCCCAATTCACTTAATCCTAATAAATCACACTAGTTCAAATAGCCGTTATCGTTCCGAACACAACGAGCACGTAACAGTATTTGATATCGCATTCGGCGAGTTCCACGTGGATCGGCAAACCTTACGAAAAACTTGATTGTTTTACCGGTCCCCGTTCAACGTTCCGCCGGGCCACGGTATACGGACGAACCGAAACGTACGACGTATCGACCAGCGGTAGTTAGAAACGCGTTCGCTTTATAGGCACACATGCTTCATTCACAACGTGACATACGTGCGTATTATTATTATTATTATTATTATTATTATTATGTGCGGCGTACCGTAGCCTGCGATATGATTATATTACTTACGGACCGGGAGTCCGGTAACCGAGACGGGCTGGATCGAATTACGAGGCGAGTCCCGGACGGGCTGCGACTCGTCCCCCGAGGACCGCATCGTCTTTGTTATTATTATTATTATTATTATTATTACGAGCGTGCGATACGATCGAGTGCGACGGCGCGTCTAAAGGTCGAAACGGGTAAAAAGTTCAAAACTCGTCCGATAACAAAGAAACGGGTACGGGCTGATGCGATCAGCGTACGCATTAACGTAGTAAATGTAAAATATTAAAAAAATAAACAACGATAATTATTGTTGTTTATTGTTACGACCGTCTCTGTCCGTCCGCCCGGTAGCCGCAACGTAAATCACACGACGTCCAGCCAATTTCGCGATAACAATAATTCGTACGTTCAAAAGCGCGCGGACGCGTATGATGTTTCGACGACATTCAACATCGGTTGTGTTCTAAACTACCAGCTCCGTTCTGAGTAATTTTCCGGATAAAGTCGTTCAGCGTCGTTTCCGGATTCGAAATAACATGAAAATACGTAGGTTTTCCCTTGTATTTTTTACGAGGACTGGCTGCTGATAAGTAACGCCTCCGTTATGCTATTTACGACTGGGAAAGACAATGAACTCATTTCCACTATCGCTTTATAGACAATGTAGTTTGCTTTCCATTTAGCACGTATATTTTTCGTTCTCGTTATTTGCGTGGACGTTATTAAACAACTATAGAAACGACTCTGTTCGGGTTTGTTGAAACGGCGTGCCTTGTAACTGCCGGTGTGTCATCGTCGAGTGTCATGGATTTCTTGAACAGATTATCGGTTTTCGAATAAATTATGGATCTATCGCTATGAACCAGAAAGTAAAGGGGCATCAATAGAGATTAGACATCCTTCATGACCTGGTGTACGAGAATTTAAGACGCGATCAATTACAGAAAAAGGCAATGCATTTTCGGACACCGAATGTATGCAAAAAAGTTCTAGCAATAATTCACAAAGTTATTGTGACACTCTCCAGAAACTAAAAATACATATATTTGACACATCAGACCTACTCGTGCTATCGTTTTTTGTATCATGATAACACGAGATCTCATTGCAGCAAAAATAAACTCGATAAAATGTATCGGCTGAACTTCGAAATTATACTGTTTTCGCCCTACAAACCGGATTCAAACGATTTTATGAACTGAAAACGTCCTAACATAACCCGTGTTTTATCGATATAGAAATCGATTTAGAAAAAATAATACATTCATAAAAATGAATAAGAATTTTTCGTTAGAAACCTGATTGCTGATTTAAAATATTTTTTCAACGTTGACTTCCAAACGACTATTGGAAAAACGATTCAAAAGACTCGGTGTCTCCGCGCTGTAAGCCGTAGCCTACAAAGTCTATACGGTTTAAATCACGCGTGGTTACTTTTGTAATCACGAAACGAGTTCGAAGTAATTTCGTTTTAATCATGATAATAATTTCGAATTGTGAATATATATATGTATATAATGTATAAATTTCACTCTGAAACGACAGCGCATGTCCTTTGGTTCATTTCAACGGAAAAGCAGAGTTTTCCGGAGACGGTTCTCAATTGTTGGACGTGCGAACGCACGTTTTTCGTATGCATAATTTCGCGCACGATTTCAATCTGAATTATTCAACCGTCCCCGTCAAAATGCTGTCAAAAGCAAAACGTGTTTGCGACAATTAGTATTGTTTTGCGCGTAGAGTCTGATGACCGTTTTCGCGAACGACTGAATTATTTCGTTTCCGGCGACAGTAACGTATACCCACTGTTACAGGACTACATTTATCGATCCAAATTAGAATTGTCTTTCGCGTATGTTTACGAGTGCCAGTCGCGTTCACCCGTTATAAAAACGGACGGTCGTCGCCCACCCGGAAATAATAGCCAACACGCCTCTACACACGATAACGTGCACGTGACCCCGTATATTACGCGGTGTTCAGGGCGCCTTATCCATTTCGTAATTGTAACGGCCCCCGCGACACAGGTATACGTTGTGCGTACAACGTCGACTGAATAAAAAAAATAATAACCAAAGTCTCGGGAACTGACGCATTTTGGCGAGAGTTCAAAATACACACACACACACGTGTATATATATATATATCGACGGCGAACAGGGACGGGACGGTATTATTTTTAATTTTCTCCCGGTTTTTTCGTCTCGCCGACGACGCGACGTGCGACGAAAATTAATCTCGTCTAATTGGACTATCGTATTGTGTCATCTGGGAAGGGGCTTTAGGTTTTTAAAATCGGGTGAAATTCAATGACCACCCGTCGTCATCCGCAGGTCGCGGCGGAACTCGTATCACGCGTTGCTGTTGTGTTGCGTGGCGGCGCGCGTTAAAATTTCTCGCCGTTCTCAAGAGCGAAATTTCATTTTCTCTCATCTTTTCCTCAAACTTGAGGACGTGAGCTTGATGTCACCACTACACGCCACACACACACCTAGCGCCGTGTTTGTTCTCTGCGCGTACGATGCGATCTCGACTAGGAGTATATTTAGTGTCACCGGATTATTGATTTTCGAAATCGACACGCGCGGGCAAAACTCGTAAAACTGAAATATCGACCGACGTTTTGTTGTATCTATGAACCTCGTAAAGCTCAATAATACGCTGTCCGACATTAGTGAACACATTTGCCGAATATATAGTTGAAATAAAATTTAAAAATAATGTAATTTTAATATTTTTAAAAACCTGTATACAAATTTTCTTTACAAAATTCAAGCAAATTCAGAATCGTTCAAACGTGATTTATTACGAAAAACAGATTATTAGTTTATAAATTGACTTGGAATGTTTAAATACTTTAAGACATATCTAAAACAATATCAATCACTTTACTTTTTTTTAAATCCATTCCGCAGTTGAAAACCACGTCTAAACTGAAACCCATGTATATATATATCGATATTCAAAACCAAAACTTGCATCGAGTTATAAATATTGATAAGTCAAATTCTAACTAGAATTATTGAAAGCCAATACAATACATTGAAAACAAAGTTGGAAAATTTATACTCGGCGATGAAAATTTTATATAAGCTAAATATTTATTCTTATGATGAGTTTTTATGTACATCCACGTATATGACGATATTTGAAATCGATGTGATTTATCAGGTTTAAATTTATATGTTTTATACAGGAGGTCATTCAAATTTTAGTAATTATACAAACTTTAAATAACGTGTTCTTACTGTTAACGCCGAACTTAATGTTTTCAATTTCGAATATAGATTTTGGATTGAAATCCTAGATCAGTTTGGTTTAGTTTCGTTTTTAAAATCTGTCGTACATTTACAATTATCCACTACAGTTCGATTGTAAACAGTAGCTACTTTTTATTCACACATAACACGAAATATGAGTTAGTGATGTACACACTTCACGAGGGCGGCGAATCCTAATGTTATTATTGTATTTTGTTTTTCGTCGCATCACTACTGCAATAATCGGTGTTTAGTTTTTTACAATTTAAAAATCGCTTTTTTTGCTAATAAGATTCCGATTTCAGTTCGGCTTGTCAATATTGATATTATTCCGACAGAAATCGTTTTGGACGTTGATTCCTGACGATAAGTCTCGTTATTGTTTCGGGGACTGTTGGCCGGTGTCCAAAATATCAGGTCTCGAGCCGTCAGCTTCGTTCCTAGGGGAAAGCCAAACGGGATTCGTGATACGTCAACAGGGCCGTGTTTAAGATTCGCGGGTCGCGTGCGCGCCCTTAACCAACAGACAGTGACAAAACATATCCGGAGAAAACGCTCGTCGACCCGCCGGCACCGTACATTGAATAATGTACGTACGGCGAAATGCATTATCGGATATCCCGCCATAAATCCGTGGTACGTGTTGTACACGATGCGACGAACGCAACATCGTATACGACGGTTTAACGCGCGTGTAATCGAAAGTGAATTCTTGTCGGACGTGTGTGCAAACACAACGCGGGCGCGTACAAAAATACGATGTGTACGGAGAGGACGGCGGCCGTGTCGAAAGCCTCGCTCGAGTCTCTCCTGTCGTACTCGCGATAAAACGAATCCGAACGGTCCGTCGTTCGTCTATTTCGGCGGCAGCGGCGGCAAAAAATAACGGCGACAAATCCGCGCGGAAGGGGTTCCGACAACGATTGCCGCGGAGTTATTTACACGTATAGATCCGACGTGCGAGTCGTATAGGGTGCGCGAAAACCGAGCCAGTGAGACAGCCGAAGAACGGAAAACATTGGACGCGTTTGTAACGTGGGGTTGTGGGAGAACGTTGAAGACAAGCTGGACGGAACGAGTGACCAGTATAGAAGCGCGAGACGGGAAGGGTATCGGATTGAAAAGCTGTTAATTCTAATGGATGTTCTGAAAAATTTATTTACCACAGTACGAGTTATTGAGATTCTGACTTAGTAAAACTGAACGAATCTATAATTATGATTTAGCTCAAAAATTAATTTACAAATAATTGCTGAGCGAATAATTCTACGTATACGATTTGATGTAGACAATGTCAATCCAAAAATAAATTTTTGAAATAAACCCCGAAAACATATATAGACATTTCGTGTAATCGGAGATATAAAAAACGAGTTCACCAATAAATAATATATTAATGTTAATTATATTTATGATTATACGAATCAGGTATGTAAGTATGTGACCTGTAAATATACTGAAATGCTGTTTCAACGACTGCTAAAACGGTTAAATTAAAATTTAATTAATTAAATGAAGATCGACGTGTATTAATTTTAAGTTCATACTTATGATGTTCAGTTAAATAACCGTCCAGTAAATATTTATTAATATTATCTTATTTCTTGGATATGAACGTTTTATGTATATACGATGAAACAAACGAGAGCCACAAAACTGCGGGTTACCACAACGATTGATTTGTAACAATGAATGCGTAAATAAAATTAAATACTACTGACTTTTTATAAGTAATTTTGTTGTTTACATTAATAATTTTTATTTGTTTATTTCAAATTACTATTACCCGTCTATTTGAGCCTCATATTCTTAGACGTGAAATAGTGACTTCAGCGTGCGTACAAGACGCAATTACATGAGCGCGTACATCGGATTCTAGTGTGAAAATTATCGAGTCCAAAAGTAGCTGTAGTGGAAACAATAATGAATGGTTACTTGGGTTTGTTCAAATCTTTAAGGTCATAAATGTAGTTTGCGTGATAACTGCTTGTACACTTGTATAGCGCACTGATTATGTGCACGAAACCCATTGGTTATCTCTTAATCGGTTATGTGTTTTTACAGATATGATTCAATATTTATTACTAAATGTATATATATCAATTTTATAAGACGGTTTTGCTGACGGGACGATCTGAAAAAGTCGCACAAACTAAAACATATTTTTTTGTACAATTCGTATCCAGTTATTGTTATGTATCATATGATACTTTTTAATAACTTAACGTTTGAAAAACGCACGACATGGTCTATAGTTTTAACGAACATACTTTTTGTTGCGTAAACTGTGAAGTAGATATTTTCTGACAACTTAGTTAAAAAAAAAAAAATGTAATCGACACGATTTAACATTAATTGATTGGTTTGCCCGTAAAACGATCGCAGATACGAGTACATTCAAAATTTAATCTATTAGCGATTTTGTTTTTTATAGGTTATATTCGTTTTGAAACATAGCTGCATAAAAAACATTTTTGATAGTTATGGATACAAATGACAATCGGAACACGAGTATATAGATACGAATGTAGTCAGTAACTGAACACTGTATATTTTATATATATTTTTTTTTTACAGAGTTCAAAAATATAGCTAAAATATGTTTAAAATTTCATGTTTATAAGCCATTATTGAAAGAATTGTCAAATTGTTTGATATATTTTCAATGTTTTCGGTTATCTAAATATATTTTTTTAAGGTCATGAAGTTTTTGTGTAGAAATATGCTTACATGATAATGAACACATAAAATGGTTAAATTTGTATACAAAATGTTGTGGTTGCAAAATGTTGCCCCATTTGTACTACACAGCGTTTAAATTGAACGTATAAAGTCTGTTTGTATAAAACAAACGATTTAGGAGCTAATAATTTTTCAGTGTTACATTAAATGTAATTGTTAGACCCTTATCAAACTACTGGTTTTCTCTGGTCAGCGAAATATTTTTTTATGATTTCATAAATGTATAACAGTATACGTGCACACACACACACACACACACACACACACACATACATACATATATATATATGTGTTTGTGTGTGTATGTGTGTATGTGTGTATGTATATATATTAAATATCAAAAAAAATGTTTGTTCATTGTGATAATTCTTTTAGACCATATTTGAACCAATATTGTGATCATTTTAGAGCATATTACTATTTCTATATTACATTTACAATATTTTATTGCACACATTAACCTGTCATAATAGTACGTATTAACATCAAGCAACTATATGCATGCATGTTATCATCTGTGCATGTCAACTCACTCTGTGTCATTAGAGAAACGCATTTTAAAATTCATAATAATTTTTTTGGTGTCCACTATTCGAGTAATTTGACATATATGGATCTCAGATTAAATTTTACATAAAGTTCTGAACTATGCCTGTGTACCTCATTCCGATTCTGGGTATTATCTTTGTATGTTTTAATGTGTGTACTGTGTCGCAACATTGCAACGTGGATATTTAGAACTATATTTTTTAATTGATTCAGTAATTACTGTATAAATATAAGTTCGACATTTATTTTCTTGTTTTCATTAAAAACAAAATACCGTAGAGATCAAATAATATATAAATATTTTACAACGTTTAACGCAAATTTCAATAATTTTTTATTTTAATTTACGTTAAATACAATGAATTTGTCAAACGTAAGTCCTGCTAATTATACAAATTATATATATATATATTATATATATATATTAAATATATATATATATATACATACATAAATAAACGATATTTATTTGTATTTTTATTTAATTAAATATGTTTGTAACACCTAAAACGAGGACGGTGTTTGAGTAATTGGAGATATTTTATCATTCAAGACACTATTGTCATTTAATTTACTTAGTGAGAAACGACTGTACCAAAATAATTTGTTTAGAAATACAATGGAATAGGGGATTTATTGCGTGTACGTGAAGTAAAGATAAAACGAATGTATATATTAAGGTTGTCACAAACGTGATACGCAAGCGAACGATTTACGTACTTAAGAAACTAAATCACGTCAGACGGTAAAAGCACAAAGGGAGGCGGACGGTCAAGCGAAAAGAGCATTTAGCAACAAACACAAACTACGCGGGTTGAAGAAAATGAATAGAACAGTGAAAAAAAGGCTATGTTGTGACGTTGTGACCTATAGATTTAAACCGTCGGTTATAGAAGAATTTACGAAAAGAAATAACTTGAAACAAATATGGTGATAGGCACGTATAATAGGAATGAGCTGGACGGAAATTATTAGAATCCGTCAGTGGAAAGTGATTGGACACGAAATGAGACGTCCAGAAGAGTTACGTCAATCTGGAAGGTTCGATCGCAGATAAGAGGATAGCAGGATGACCTTGTGATTCCTTCATAGAACAAATGAAAAAAGGTTGAAAACGAAAAGAAACAAATAAAGACTTTTCTATCACAACAGCACCCACTGTAGTATCTTACCATAGTTACAAGACTCAAGTCCGTAAAAAAATATGTCCGTAAGTCACACGGCTCATCAGATAGGCAATTCTGATACAAAAACGTAGCGCGCTACTCGACATTTTCTCCATTGCACGGAAAAACAATGAATCATGTATATATTTTTAAGGAAGTTGCTATTAGTAGTGGCCAATTATGAAAATTAATACATTTTACTGAGTTAGAATTTCAAGAACCCGTATATTCCAGAAAATATATTTTTCAGGACATTCTTAAGAAGTCTTACGACGACAATTGCATATATCACGTGTCGTCTACTGCAATCGTCATTTTTAATAAGGCCGGAACTTAATTGTTCGAAATCAAACGTACTTTTGGATCGTCTCACTAGTTTTACATTTAACATTTATGTTATAAATTCATGTCGCCAAAATAATTTTACGTAACACATTGAATCGGTGTCGTATTACCATATTCTCTAACAGTTTAACAGTGATAAGACGAACAAAAATAATAATACGCACATTATTTTTTATTTTACTACACAACTCACGAGACAATAAAAACATGTATTTCGAAAATAGTCATTTGATAAATTCAATTGAATTTTTGTTAATCAATTTGTTTTTATTATGTACATATTGATAATTTTAAATGTCTAACCTAACCTCAATTTAAGCTCAACCTAGGCGATTTTTCACTACAAATCCGCGTTCATTTTTAAATTTGTAATAACACAAAGTATTCGGTTTTTTTTATGTAAGAATTATTCCTAAACCCAAGCAGAACCCTTAAATGTGATGCGAGTTAGAGTTTTAATTAATTAAATGTCAAATGTTCGGGACGTAATAAATAGTATGCAGCGATAGCTGAATCGAGGTTATGTCTGCCGTATGTAAGTTGACGTCACGTGAACGTTCAATTTTCATTAAATATATAATTCGATGACCACTTGATTTAATATATTATGTTTCGTTATTGAGAGTCAATTTAATCATACATTTTTCAGTTGTAGACCGATTCAATGATCAATTTGAAATCCACGTAATACTAGCAACCAATTCAACGGTGTCCAAAATGAAGTTTTATCGAGAAAAGAAAGATTCTTTGTTAATATCTCTCCGTTTTTGGTTTATTGTATTACAAACAATTTTTTTTTCACTTAAAATGCGTAATGTAATTTATCTTATACGCTTAATTTTGTTTTAAATCGCATCTAATTTAAATATTTCAATGTCTTTTATCGGTAACATGTATTAGTTATAAAAATTCCCGTTTGTTTAGTTTCGTCAAACTGTCTATTTTAATTCACATTGATAAGTTTACACGTACGGAATGTCCTCAAAGTAAAAAATTAATTAAATAACTAAAACTATTTTTTTTAATTTGCTTCTTATTAATTAATCGTCTTTCGAAAGTATTCCAAGCTTAACTACCCTATTTGTTACTTTCTAAGAAGAGCCCCTAAGTTATTCTGAAAAATTAGTAATTTTTTTTATACATAATTTTTCAATTTAATTTATACCAATCATTTTATACTTGACTAACCATTTACAAAACTAACAGTGAATATTTCAAAGAACTTATATAATATGCTTAATAAATCAACGTTTGAACTTTTTTTTTAATTAATGGAAAAAAATATAATTAACAAATTTAATTTTACTGTGTATACTAAATTTATATCTCCTGTCCCAAACAAATATTAAAACATAAGCGTTAAATATGATATAATGTACAATGGTTTAAATGAAACGATATATACTAACAAATAAATGCAAAGAATGTCGAGTCCAAAATTATTATGACAATGAAATTGCAAAAATGATTGTATCTTTGTATGCGTGTGTATTTGCTATGTAATATTCGATAAATATTCAATTTAATGATATTCATATTAAATATTTATAAGATTTAAATAAAAACATGGATGAAAAATCTTTAATATATTGTATGCATGTAATATTAATGATACGATATATCAAAGTATTTATTGAATATCATCATCAGTGAAAATGGTTTACACAACATGATAGATGATTAAATCGCGTTCATTATTGATATGCATAATATTCGTGTATAGAAGAAACGTCCAGTGAAGTAATGTTTTTAGTTTTCATAAACGTGTAAAACATATAAATGAAAAATACAAACATAAACAAATTACAAAAGCTCGAAAACGTTTACGATGTAATTGCGCGCGAGTAAACCAGTGTTCGTTTCATACCTGATGGTCTGATAGATTTCAAACTAATTGAAATGTTTCGACTTCGGACATCGGTTTTCAATTATTTTGGCTTAATTTAGATCTCAAAAATTTATGATTCCGGTTTAAAACGTGCCTGTTGTTATTTAGTTCCTATCTAAAGTTCTAGAGTGTGTAGAAATAACAGAAGTGCCACACTGTCGTCGACGTTCGTATAATAATATTTAAAAAACCCATTTGATTAATTTGTATGTTTAGTGGCGTTCTTTTAAAATATACTTTAAAACAATTTTTTTTTTTACTTTTTGTACTTTTTGTACGAGAAAAGTTATAAAAAACTACCATCTACTCTTTGAAAAATACTAAATATTTCTGAACTTAATATTAACAATTTTTTTTTTTACTATGTGAATTGCATTTTTTAATTCTAAATAAATTTGAATGTAAAAATAATTACTCATAAAATACATTGATTACAAATTTCTTAAGGACAATACAATAGAACCTTTAATTTTAACTTTTAAAATAAAGTAACGATGATTAATAGTGCAAACCACCAAGTAATATTTTAAAACATTGATCGATTATCTCTAAATGAATTCGATAATTTGTATTTTTAGTTTTACTACTCCCATAAGAGGCACCGAGAAGAAAGCTATGCTCCAAAATGCGCTCTACTTGTCTTTGGGGTTTCCGGTGCCATTTATTATTTGAAACAAAACAAATACAATACTAAACAATAAATTGTATGTATGATAACGACAAAACGCTCTATCTTTTCAGAGTTCACCAGTTGGTGTATAATAATGAGATACCTAAATAAATACATATTAATTGCCTACTTAATGCTATTTTTCTGGCCTTTCCTTATTTTCATCACCGTTTGCGCAGATCAATAAAGGAGAATTTAATTTTCGTGTGATTTCACTGTGAGCCACAACATGTAATGAAATCGCACGTTTTAAGTGCCCAGACCTTCCACGTCATGTCTCCACTCGACGCTTGGACACAACGTCAGTGTTCCTGTTCCACATTATCGAACTGTTCATTGAACGCCACCAATTCCAAATCCTCATCAAGCAATGCGCCAATATCAACCATGGTCAGCCGATATCTTAGTTAAGAGGCCCATCTTTTCATCCGTACACCCTTGTATGCCCGTCTCACTTAATCTTCCCATCTGCGTATGGTTATTAATCTAAGCGGTGGATCGTCTATTAACGTATTTCAACTCTCTCTCCAACGGACTCCAGTTTTTTCTACGACCATCGGGCTTAGCGGTTTGCAATGTAGAGAAAATGCTTAAGTCATCCTCGATCCTGATGCCGATAGATTGTCGATAAATGTAATAATAACTATATCGATCACCGCTCTCCGTCGATTGCGAATCCTGGGTCTACGTTTGACGCCACGTTGTAGTATTACCGTTTGCGCGTCTGGCAATGTTTATTTTCGATTCCATCTCGTTCACACGAGTATTGTCTATTATTAACTTTTATTTCGGTATTTTCTTTACAGGATTGGTTCACGAGACAACAATTGGTGTTGGTAATATTGATTGTCAACTTATCGTTGGCGCTGATGTTTTTCAAACTATTGACGTCCTGAGGCGCCTGGCTGACGTTCATTCACGCGCGTCTGTGTCGCCGTCTAGCTGCCGTTCTGCAGCGCACGCAGATCGAAACACACTCATCCGCGACGAATTATATAACGACAACATTATATCGTTTATTGTAATAATATTATAATGTTTATCGTTTTGTACGCGTCTCGTCGTCTGCCGAACGTTTTTTTCTTTCATTCTTGTTCAACCGTTTTATTATATCGTTTTACCGCAATATCGTTTTTACACGCTGCGCCGATCGGACACGATTTATTTCGGGCTTTTTTTCACGTCGTTTCACCGTTATTGGTATTAAAAGCGTGATTTTATATTTCATAAAAAAAGAAAATATAAAAAAAAAACATACAAAACGTCAATAACAAACATGATGTATTGCACGTGTAGAAAAAATAAAATAATGAATTCATTGTGTTTTGCCCCGTTAAATTCAATTAATCTTGTTGTTTTAATTATTACTATTATTGTTATTATTATTAGTATTAGCAAATTTATTCTTAATTATTATTATCTTTTATATGTCTCCGAGGCATGGTCCGTTTGAAAAGCGGAAGAATGCAGATCGAGCGTATTTGAAAGGAAAATTCTCGGAAAAATATTTGGCCCATGTGTTGACACCCAAATAAGAGACTGTAGAAAAAGATATAACGAAGAAATGACCAAACTCTTCCCTAGAACGGATATTATTAAAGGGATATGAAAGAGAAGGCCAGTGTGGGTAGGACATGCGCGGAGAAAGCAAGAGTATTTAGTTAGCGAAACCACTGAAAGAAAGACTTTGGGTGAGAAACCGCTGGGAAAAATGTGTCAAGCACGATGTGGAAAAAGTGGAACCTTTTTTAGTGGATGATAGCAGTTAGAAGTTGGGAGAAATAAAGAAGAATTTGTTTGGCAATACGGTCACGATGACCGGACAAACCAAAGAATTAATATTTTTATTATTATCGTTATTAAAATAATTATTACTCTTCTTCTTCTTCTTCTTCTTCTTCTTATTATTATTATTATTATTATTATAATTATTATTATTATTTATATTATTATTATTATTATTATTATTATTATTATTAATTATTATTATTATTATATTATTATTATTATTATTATTATTATTATTATTAATTATTATTATTAATTATATTATTATTATAAGTGTTGTAGACGCAAGTATATTAAATATTTGTTTAGTATAGAGACGACGTGATAATAAAACAAACGGCTCGCAGACGACGAAAACCACTTGGATCTTATAATACTAATAATATAATAAATCATATAATAACATATAATGACCTGACATGTCGTGTCACGATGATCAGCTCATGACGGTACATAATGTGTTTATTATATAGTGAATAAATAGCGCATTTTATTTTTTCTCTATAGATTTTATTTTGTTTCTGTCTTTTGTTTATTGATACACGCATAATACATTATACAATATGATGACCAAATATATAGCCAATTATAATAATTATCTATCATCGTTATTAATGCTTACCTATATTGTTTATTATTATCATTCAATTAGGGTAGGACGCTACAAGTAATTTGTCGATTAATTTCGATGAAAATTTCAAAAATAATTGCCTCACTCAGAGATCGCACACAAAAACGTATACTGTCTAATGTATAAAGCGTTGTCTTTGTTCAAAATATAATTATTAATCCCAGAAATGGTCGATTATTAACAGCTTTTATTCGTATATTATAATAAACTACTATACATACATATATACATACATATATATATATATTTCTTAAGATCAATGGAAATGAAAACGTAAACTATAAAAAAATAATGGGTAAAGTAAAAAAAACTCTAGAAATAACAACGTCAATACATACAAATTGTCATTTTAGCCATCGGTCATAATTAAGAACAGTTAATCGAACCAAACAGGATATATTGTTAAACAAGCACACGCAAAAATATTAACACGACGTGTAAAATTAAATTTATATCCCATGTCCTTCGAATCATATACCTATATTTATATTTTTTCGATTAAAAGTGACTTACAATTTTACCCCAGTATATATTTCAACAGATACCTGATGGTTTCTATAAAACTGATTATGTTTGAAGATTACGTGTAATAGAATATATTTTCCAAGGTTTTATAGCTCAAGTGTCACTACATAACGCTATCAACACGTCGTTATGATCGTTTTCTTAAAAACCTTATGATTAAATTCGTCAACAATGTACATACATATATAAAGAAGTTCAAAGGTGGAAAAAGTGATAAAATAAATATGCACGCATGATGCAACTTTTTCTAGTTAGTGTTTACGTTGTTAACGCGTGGTTATATTTTTAATTAAATATACTTTCAACCGACGCACAGCTTGTTTGTTACAATACTGTAAAACAATCCTAATACATCATTAAATTTTAGTACACTAGTGTTTTTAATAGTGTAATAATGTTCATAATAATGTATTAGCATGTAGTATATTAAAGTATATACTACAGACGATTTTGTGGAATAGTAAATATAACGTATATATTGAATGATGATTAATAGAGCGCCCTAATATAAACGAAATTGTAACTGAAAATATTCTCTCAATGTTAATTGATTGGTGGGAATAATTATTTTTTACATACCTACCATTATCACATAAACACGATATAATTTCGTTATATAATTTGCGGCGAATGAGTGCGTTATATATATTTCGTACTACTGGACGATACGAAAAACGAGACAATCAATAAAATATAATGTATACATGTTAAATTATGCATACGACTCAAGTACGTGTAAGTATGTTACCTGTAATTATACTGAAATACAATTTCAATAACTACCAAAACGATAAAATTAAGATTAAAACGATCAAACGAAAATCAACGTGTATTTAATAAGAGTTCTTACTTATGATGTTCAATTAAAGAAGCGCCCAGTAAATATTTATTAATATATATTATTCTATTTCTTGGAGACGAACGTTTTATGTATATACGATGAAACAAACGAGAACCATAAAATTGTGGGTTACCACAACGATTGATTTGTAACAATGAATGCGTAAATATATGTATAAAATAAGTAATTTACGTGCATATGTAATAAATCGTACGTGAACAAAAACCGACTTCTTTCAGTCGTAGAACCTAATTAGCGTTGGTACAGGATACTTTCGTTGTGTGTTTCGTTGGCACACGTTCGTTGTGTGTGTGTGGCGAATTGAATTGCTTGGAGATCCGACGACCAGAAAATACATATTGTCGTAAACTCGTGTTCGTGTAGTGTTTAAATAACATCATTCTCTCAGAAAAGCAATTTGACGTCGTACGTGAAGATGCGTATCGGAAAAAGACGTTATCCGTGTGATATTTGTTTGAAATCGTTTTCTCGAAATTTCCATTTGACGAACCATACAAGAACCCACGCAGAAGAAAACCCGTATTCGTGTTACGATTGTAACAAGATATTTGTGACCATTTACACTATGACGAACCACATGATGATGCACACTGGAGAAACCCCGTATTTGTGTAACGTTTGTAGCAAGTCTCTTGCACAGAATTGTAATTTGGGATCTTACATGATGACGCACACCAAAGAAAAACCGTATTCGTGTGACGTTTGTAGCAAGTCTTTTGCGTTGAGGAAAACTGTGACGAACCACATCATAACGCACACTGAAGAAAAACCATATTCGTGTGACGTTTGTAGTAAGTCTTTTGCACTTAATTCCACTTTGTTCGAAACACACAAGCCATTAACGTCATTATCTTGTAACGTTTGTTTAAAATCGTTTATCGAAGTCACATATTGTTGAATCATAGAAGAGTACACATCCAAGAAACCCCATATTCATGGGACGTTTGTAATAAATCATTTTCTAAAAATTTTAATTAGATGATTCGTACAAGAACACATAGCGGAGAAATCCCGTATTCGTGTGACGTTTTTGGCAAATCTCTTGCGGTGATAAAAACTTAAACTTAAACTTAAAAACTAACCACATGATGATGCACACCAGAGAATGACTGTATTTGTATGAAGTTTGATCGAAATCTTTTGCACAGAATAGTAATTTAACAAAACACACGAGGGTAGAGCCACAGTCGGGTAAAACTGTGTGATATTTAAAACATTTTTACTATTCCAAATGATTTTCGTTTGTAGTACTTTGTAATATAATTTTTAACCGTCTTTCTAAATTACACATTTCTAATTATATATTAACTATCGTTTCACTATAATTATTATATGGAAAACATGTATTCTAACAATGTAAGAAACGTTTAGCACGTAAGCGAAATAAAATTCGACATTTTTCAAATTCAATTTAAACCTCTTCTCATAAGATCTACTGTATGATTTATGCTCTGACATTCACTATAAACGTTATACAAATCATAAAGGGCAAATATTTTTTTTCTACCTTTTTTAAATTATAGCTAAATCTACCCAGTGCCAATTTTAGTGTTCTTTAATATATAACTAATAAAAAAATGTCGAATGAATAGTGTTCGTTTAAAAATAAATAAATACTACCAATTTCATTTTAAATAATTTTACTGTTAATTATATATGTATATATCAATATTAGGTCTCGCTGATCGGACGATCTGCACATAATCGCTCAAACTAAAACAAATTTGTCTACAATTCGGATTAATGTTTAAAGTGAAATCATTATAAGATGACTTTTGGTTTTTTTAGATTTCACGTAAGAATTTAAATTGCGCCTTAGGCCAATATGCCACGATTCAGGTTCTGGCTGTCGTTGGTTTTTATCCATATCCGCTGTTACATGGACATAAATAACTTGCCAAAGATATGGGTGCGCCTTCGACCGTAGAGTTCGATTTGTATAAAGCGCATTACTTTTCCGTGTTGCGTTCTGACACATCCATTAAAAATGTATTCAACTGGAGTCTCACGACGTCCCGTCGACCCAAATAGTCGTTGCGCCCACGCACGCGCACACAATGAAAGGGACGTCACGCAAGTGTCGATGAAGCCAGTTGGTCGCGTCACGCTGTGTCGTCCCCGATCGTCTGTGGAACAAACGCGCAACCTGATTACGAGATAATCTAATAGCGTTCGGCTGTCTACCACCGACCGTCTACGCTCGTAAGACACGACGAGCATTTGAATACCGACAATATATTTATAATAACCACGACCAACGCTCGTCGTTCATGTACACACGTAAGTCCCACGTACAAGGGACGGTTAGGTGTTACGTTATATATATAAATATATATGTACGTGTATACGTGATATGTATATATTGATGAGTCGAACGTTGGTTCCCGCCTTCAGCCGTGATAATAAACGTTTGATTACGCTGCCCATGGTGATCCGAACGAACCGAGAGCACGTTAATAATTAACGTCCCCGCGATAGCGAGACCCTCCACACGGTTTATCTTGCGATGTGCATAATGACATGTAAACATAAATTTTCGTCCGTTCGCGTGGTCGCTCGAATCAAATTGTAAACATTCGATCGTGTCGAATTCTATTCTCGTGGTCGATCTCTAGTGACTCCTCGTGACATGTAGAGAGTGTCAGGGCCATATAGCGCGGAACTTACCCATTGAGAACTCGTCATCGGCCAAGATAAATGTAAATCCCAACCATTTTTCGATTCTCTACGGTCGGCTTGAGACCGTATACAAAACCAGAACACATTTGACGACTATCAATTCACAAAACGCCGTGAGATTTAATGGAAATCACATAAACCGTTTTGAGACACATTATCATGTTGTTCGAAACCATTTGTGTACAACGGTAGTTTAACGTAGCACGCGAAAACGTAGAACCTAGTGCGACTGTTTTGTGTAAAGTTTGTTTGAAATATGTGTACGGGATATTATGACGTTTTATCATACCATTTAAATATCCAAATATGGTTACCGTTTTATACGAGATAGGCAAGTTCAAATGTAATATGAAATTAAAAACATATTACGCGTTACACTTGGTTCTCGCGCAGAATATCGATTTGAATAACATAAACGTTTTTTAACGCTTTTTCTTATATTTAAACATCAGTGGAAAGTAATGTTACAGTAAAACATCTATACAATGTTTCTTAAATTTATATTTCGATACATTGTTATTTTTTAGTACTAGTTTTCTCAGCATATATTTCGTTATTAGAAATCTAAATTTTTACATTTCAATCACTGATAAACGTATTGTCATTTTTACAAATTATCATCTCAATTTTTAGATCGAAATTAGATTTTACAAATGAACTTTCGTTTATAAATCCGTTTCCTGTTGGCATCCTTCAATATATATTTTATTTATACTTATTTTAGTTGATTTCCCAAACGATACTTTTGACAAAACGATATTAATACACCGATAATACACTGATGTATACAAATATACTAAGGTTACGTTAGGCTCAAAGTGGAAACTGGAAAACTACTTGACGGATTTCGATGAATAAAGTTGAACGTTTCCGAAAATATCAAAAGCGTAAAGTGTAAAGCGTATCAACAAAAAACGAATCCTTATAAAAAAAACTCATTTAAAAATTCCGAGCGCGTAAAGAATATACTGTCAGGACTCACTACGTTAATATCATGTCAACATTCCGTGGTGGAAATAGATCCCTTTCAAAACTTTTTTTTTTATATGGCAAACAACAATAATACAACGGTATTAAAATATACAGAAAACCAAATTACTGCAAGAATTTTATACCAGAGAATATTTTTTATGAAGATTGCTTTATATAAGATCTACGAAATATGATATGTCAATATGTCAAATGTTTAACTGTTAATGCTAATAAGATAAATAAAAACTCACAACTTCTATTATTATTTGTAAGCTATAATCTTTGTTTAAAGTTTAAAGAACTATAAATAATATAATTTCTACTATGTATAATACTCTCATACGAAATAAAAAATATTTACGCAACGAGTATTAGTGAGTATTTTGTAAATTCCTAATTGTAAATTTGTAACATTATGAATAAATATAATTAAAATAGAAAAAAACGTAAAGTACCTATTTTTATTGTTTAATGTAACTTATTCTGAAGATGTGATGAATATAAGTCATATTTTCCACTAGCCTGACCAAGAACTATTAGTAAAAAATATAAATTATTCTCTGAACATAAAAAATTCGTCATGGATCATTATATTACATTTTGTTTTTCGGATGTAATAATTATAATATAATAGTCCAAAGGAAAAAAAGAGAATAAAAATAAAAATAGAGATGGTACTGTGTTGTAACTTTTCAATCGTCAGGTCATCACTCTTATTTCGAAAGGAAAATTTCTGTGGTCGTAAGTTCGAGAATCCGCGGAAAAATAAGATAAAACAAAATTAATCGACGAATACAAAAAAATCGAACCCTAAAATTGTATGTATAGTATAAAACTTTCACTAAAAATCAAAAAGTCACCCCTCCCCCTCTCTTTTTGGGAAATTAAATATAAAAATTACAAAACTAATTTAAAAAATTTGAATTAAGCGACCTCAATAATATATATTTTAATCATTTTGATAACTCGACAGTAAAAAATTCTGTGTGATATTAATTTTGTCCAGCTAAAATCACGTTTCCTCTCACTGTGCGACGTTGTCGTCCAAACGCGTGGTCAGAAATGTTTAGATGACCGGACATCATTCGAATCGTTACGGGCGACTCGAAACAATGCGGAGAAGATTATCTCAAATTGTTTTAGCGCGATTAATATTGTGTTATTCGAATTTGGGTGGTCCGGCAGTGCTCTGACGTTTTAATAACCCAATGGTCCGACCGTTCATTTATTTACGATTTCGATTCACGTTAGGTTTTGAATAAATAATGTGGCGACAAAGTGATCTAATATTTAATATCTCGAGCCAATGTTCGGTTTATTAGCGTTAACATCGCGTTGTTTCTCGTGCGAAACTGTATTTCTCTCGTATAAATAACACAGGCGTGTTTTATTTATTGCATAAAAAATTTAATATCATACTTTTTTTTAAGGGTTGTGATACAACTTATAAATTGAATTGTAATTATTATTTTTTTTTTTTTTTAAATTTAGATTGTAAATCACGAATATAAAATTGTATTTTTCAAAAGTATTCGTGATCTTTTTTCTATAAACTACTGTAAACAAATCACTAAATATCTGTTAAAATATACTATAGTTTTAAGATAATTTTTTATTCGAATAACTGAAACATATTTCGAGTTTTCGAAAATATTACGCATTAAAACGTTTCCTTAAAAATAATTCGTGTCGTATTCAAGATAGAAAATTCACAATGCATATGTTTTATATATATATATTATACGTGTATAATTATTGCACTTGGTTAAGGTCCAATTTTTTATCTCATTTTTTATACAATATACTTAGAATCTTCATAAATTTGAACGATCGTCTGTGCACGCGGTGAAGTTTTTTATAAGAAACTGCACGAAATGTCTACTTTCATAGTATTTAAGCACTGGTATCATACTTTTATCCGATAGTTTTCTAAATACTATCAGAAAAGAAAATGCAAACCATTATCTTGTCTAAATATTTTTTTTATTTATTTTATTATCCAACCTGAGTTTATTAAAACACTTATTCGTAAAGGAAGGAGTGCTTGGTCATTCGTTACACGCGTTGCATATCAGTAGGATACTGAATCTAGTTGACAATAAGTTTGAAAATTTTTTAGATTTCCTCAACAGTTTCCTTAGAAAAAACTATCCAAAAAATGCAATACAACCGTTAAAATTGTCGACATATCTATTTCAAACACGGGCATTCGTATCGCATTTCAGAGCTTGACTTGTAACATAAGTTTATTCATATAATATTTATTATATATTAAATATAATATTTATATAAATATCCGAACAATATTTATCATATTCTTTAATTTTCTAGTTATCATCGCTATCTAGCTAAGTTTTCTACTATCATCGATAAAAATCGATTTTTAAGTACAACAATTTATCATTGCTTTCAAAGTATAATCATCAAATTAATAACTCTATTGAAGTAACTGTCTTGAAATGAAGTTCGCAATACTCATGGATAACCACATTCTTGTTATTATAGTAATGTTTGTTTTTTATTAATATTCATTAAAATTATTGAGACGTGTATTCAAATATAGGTTTGTTATAATAACACGAATTAATTTCACTAAAATGATATTTAATACAACTTCGTCGAAATTTAATTAGATTATCCAATAACTTCACATTATTCAAAAAAAATAAATAAATGAGTTAGCACATTTATTCGTTTTTAAATTATTTAAATATAATGCCATTAAATACTATTGTAATTATTTTTTCCATAAAGGTCTTATAGTACGACTTGTTATGCATTATATTAGGAAAGACGATAATGCGAACGCCGTTTAATTAAATATTGTCAACTTCCCGCACATTGATTTTATACACAAATAATTATTTTTTGTACCGAAATGTTTTCGGTGAAAATAAAAAAATTTCGGCCGTACTAATAAGAGCTCTTTAATTAGTTTTCCGAGCACGTGTACGTTCTTTTTGTTCACAATAGACTTCTGTGTAAAATAATCAACAACAAACGATGTGTCGTATAAATATGTATGTATAATGTGTACTGCAGCGTTCTACCAGTCGGACTTAAATTATTTAATTTGATTACCCACATTATTTTTTTAATTTTATTATTATTATTATTATTTGTTTATTTATTTTATTTTTTTTGATAACGAAACAAACGGTTTATAATTATTTGGTATTGTGCGCGTTCGTTGTTGGCAGACATTTCCTTTGTCATCAAATCTACACATGTGAAACAATAACTTCGTTTCGTCAATATCTGATTGCATAAATAATTTAGAGTTATGTATATGTTTGTACATATGCTATATTATGTTACAAGAAAGTTGACATATACATACGTAACGGCCAATGTAATACGTCGTCCGATATTATATTAGCAATATTTGCATATACTACGCCGTTCACGCAGTGTGATACATGGCACAGTAGCGTATTCAGGATTTGTATTCTTTTGTTTTTTTTTTTTTTGTTTTTTTTTTTGGCGGGGGAGGCAGACCTCCATGCTTCGAAAATAAGATAATTAACGAATAAATATAAATAAGCGACAAATATACTATAATAAGACCAGTAATCCGAAAAAATGTCTCATAATTATCGCCTAACATTTACATTTTTTATTCAGTCCCTAAATACGACGTTTATTATATTAGTAATTAATTTTTCAATGATAACCACATAAAAAATTAAAATAAAATTATAGATTCGTCTTATTGTGGTTATTTGCGTTGTCCACGATAGTCTGGGCGAAACAATATAGGAAAACTATTATTTCCTAGCAAAAGTACCCGCCCGTATTTTCCTCGTAAATGACATGTTTTAGATTTTTCTATACGTATCGAATAAATAATCGATAAACGTTTATACGTTTAGCATTGTTTTAAGTCGTTCGATTCGGCGTATTCTCTACTCCGTAAGTAGATAGGTTATATATACTTTATGGATTGTCTAGCCTTGAAATTGGAAAACGAGTCGTCGACAACGACGCGCATTATACGGTAGGTTTATTATTTCGATTTACATCATATATTGCTATGAAACATATTATCGATTTGTCAACATTTACAATTCGTGAAAACTTTAAATTGTAATCAAGTACTTTTAATGTAGTTTTTGAACGATCCGATAAGTTAGTCGACCCATTTGGCCGGTATCGAGGTACAATGGAATAATCGTAAAAATCAACTAACGGTATTTCGATTTCGAATGGTTTTCTTCGTCCACAGACACGGACTTACGGACACGTACGAAAAATAAATATTTGCGAATATCTGAACGTGATGTTTCGTATTCGAACGCTGTGCGTAATAACAATAATAATAATAATAGTAACAATAATTTCTATGAAAACAGAACGCGACGGGATTATTACACTGTCGCTCTTACGCGGATTAAATCTGAATAATTTAAATCGTCGTTTCCCTCCGCGAAAACGCCGCAGAATTTATGTCGTGCCGTTCTTTTCCCGACCGTCCACCCCGCACAGACCCGAGAAGGTTTATACCGTATTACCGCACGTGAAACACGTTAACCGTGCTGCGATGCATATTACATAACGCGCGTCTGCATAATGCCCGTACGACTACAGTCGCGATTCGACGCGTTCCGGTTGATAATAATGATAAACTCTCGGACGTCGGATGCACGCGTCACATGTTTCCCGTACGGATTCGGGTTGGCAACTTATCGATAGCGTTTGTTTCATTTGCCAAGTATTTGTCGCACTTTCGCGTTCGTTTTTCGAACGGTCCAGAATGTCGAATTGTATGCCGTTTCGCCGCTAGACGACGTGACGAACAAACGACGGTTACAGAATGCGTTCGTGGCGGTGACACCACCACAGCCGCGTTTCCGGTCCGCCTAAAGACCCGGCACCGGTCGTGTTTTGTCCGCAGGACACGTCACCTCCTGAACGGGGGGAGGTGATCGAAGAATAAAAATTCCTCCGATTACAAACGATCGTACGACGGTTTTCCTAATTGATTTTTCCATTAATACGAACAAACCAACAGAATAATCGTGATTTCAACCCGAAACCGTTTACGTTTCGATTTTTCGTACAGCCGACTCATACTCGTGCACGGAAATAATATCTATTGTTTTATTGCGCGCGACTTTTATCGTCAACGTCAAGCGCAATAAACGCGAGACGTGCGCGCGTTACGTTTCGAAAACCGTTTAAGCATAATATTCAAGTACCATAAATCCCTCGGTATCCAAGACGTTGTTCGACCTCTACGACATTTTTTATATCGTATAAATATATATATATATATATACACGCGTATGTATATTGCATTAGGTACTTTAAAAACCCTTTTAGTCGTTTTTTTCCGTAGGTAAGTGAAAAAAATAAATAAAAATAGTTAGCTAACCTAACCTACGTGCGTCACTTCGAACATCGACGTGTTATTGTTGTTATTCTTCGCGGTCACGTATTCAACTCGTCGTATAAATATATATATATACCGTAGACGTAATAGTCATCCAGCCACAAACCGAAACGCATACGGTGTGACTTTTTATCTGAACAACAACAAAAATAATAAATTCTACGTGCGTAATATCGTCGTCGGTGTTCGATGGCGTTATGACGGAGCATTCGTAAAGAATATTTAGCGCGAAATATTTATTGACGTATTCTGTTGGCTCCGCAAACAATTGCAAAGAAATGTTATTATGACGTATTGATCGAATGGTACCTCTCCAGATAACAAATCCGACGGTTCGGACATTCGGTTCAATATTTCCACCAGGACATTTCCGAAGTATAAGATCACAGGTAACGGGATTTGTTGCAGACAAATTGTTAAATAGACCAAGTACGAACCGATGCGGCGGTAGCGCGCGCGTGTGTCGTCGGTAAAATATAACCAGTTAGAACACGGGTAGAAAATAATTTTTAAACGTCAAAATTACGGCCGATTGTCATCTTAACAAGTGTAATGAAATTATAAACGTTTCACCGTAAGCGAGTGTACGTTTATGAATTGATAAACGATACAATAACTATAATAATTCAACGAAGGTAAAAGAAAATAACATTACAAGTCGAAATTCGATCGGTGAAGATCTCATTTTAGGAAATATATCGACGGGCTAATCTCAATCGACTTCATTTGTTTCGTCTTCCAGAACATCTTTTATCATCGTATAAACGTATGTTGCGGTCCTTAAGTAATATTCAAACCTCTTTGATGGTGAAAAGAATTATCCACTTAAAGTCTTAGTGACTGTAAGTGTTTTGATCATATTACCAAATATCTACTATTTGCCGAATTTATTATTGAATTATCAACAACTTATCACAATTATCATTATTTTTAGATTTTACTCTTATTTAAATTTTTTCGCTTTCATATATGTCTATAAGTGTATGTAATCACCATCGGTTACAGTTAATACGCCTACTATGTATTACATATTTTATGCCCACTGTACAACAATATTTATCATATTAACCCCTTGTTAACTCGGATCAATATTATTGTAGCTGAATAAATCGACGCATCGACGCCCCCCTATATAGATTAATTGAACTGAATCAGCTGCTAGGTAATATTATTATATTAGAAGGCGCTCACCCGATAGGAAAAAATCTGTCTCGCCAAAAATCGAATATTCATTTTTTTTCGCGTAATATGAGACGAAATCGGTCAGTGTTAATCTATATGCATTTTTAAATTGTACGAACGTTTTAGTGTATTTTTTTATCTGTATATAATATAGTGTTTGAAGTTTTACTTTCAAAGGAATTTTCGTAGGATCCGATTTTCGCGAAATCAAAATTAATTTTCTAGTTCTCGTTCCGAAAATAATTACGTGAAAACCTTGAAATTTTTACAAGTTATTTAATTCAATAGTATACGTATGTAAATTATGTTTTCGAATAATTCAATCAATAGTTATAATTAAATACAGCATTTTAAAAAAAGCAAAATCCTTGGTTTTATTTTATGATTAAAATTTAATAAAATATTAATAATAGTCCTGAAAATGTAATGCAAAATCAATCATATTCCAACAATATTTATAAAGATTAAAAGTTGTACATTTTTTTTTATGTTTAAATTATTACAGTTTCGCAAAAAATCACGTTTTTCTCAGCGGCTCGCTTCCTTCTTTGTACGAGCTCTCAAATTAAATCTGCTGGCTTTTCTATTAGTTAAGTACCCGTATATATGTATGCGTATAATTTTTTCTACAATTGATATACGAAAATAATGTCATCGTTTTAAAATAATTTTAAATAATTTTAGCTGTTTTCTGATCAAACGTTTTTTGATCGTTTGTTGGTACCCGTTTCCTCTCTTTATACACTTTTTACGCTCTCGCTTTACACAACGTCCCAAAAACGGAATTCCAAAGATTATTTACAACGTGGTTTCCATAGATATGAACAAACTTAACTTGGAAGCGTGTTGCCGGTGAGTCTATCGATATCGAAGAAACCCGGTTCAAAATATTCGCTTTTGCCTGTGCAGACCAAAATCCAGTAGGCGATTTTATTTTTTATTTTTTTATTTAACGATCAAAATGACGCCCGTAACTCGAGTCGTAGAAAACCGTCTTAAAAACGTCTTCGACAATAATACCGATAACTCGTCGCTCAGACATCAAAACGGCTGTAATGACTAATGACGATGACGACGTGCGAGGCGACAAGACGTCTTTAATATTACGTCGAAATAACAACGTGTTTGGTTTTGCAGAGACAGGACGTGCGTTCAGTGTTATCATCAGTCGATCGAACAATAACTCGCCAACATGAGAACGTTGAAGGAGATTAACGACGATTTCATGAGTTAACTGTATTTACGTTTACGTTGAACCGAGTTCATTAAACGTTCAAGAGCAACCGCGATGATCATCGAGACATAATTTATCAAAACGAATAGTAGATAATTTAAAATTATTATCTATATATATATCGTACATCACTACACGTAATATTCATGGCAAACAATAAATACGTAAACAATTATACATATAGACGATAAAATTTAAGGTATCGATTGCGATTTGGCTATAAAAATTATAATTACTCCACATTTGTTCCACAGAGCTGTGTGACCACGTTTAGAAATTTAATAAACGAGACTTCCGTTTTCATCTAACTCCTCCCTAGCCATTTTTACCTTTTCCATGTGTACCACATTTCACGGTCTCGATAGAATATCACATAACTTTTTCAAAACTATGCGATTCGTTTAAGAAGAAAAAAATCGTATACATTTTATTTTAATAACTTTTTGTAAATAAAATTATTGGTGTTCGAAAATCGGCCATTTATCGGAAAATAATTTGAGTTACAAATATCGTAAGTTCGAAAAATAACGTTTTCAAAAGCGTCTTAAATAACAAGCCGAAAATGTTTAAATCAGTTTTTAAAATACCTACTTAAATATTCGCACGCATATTATATTTTTAGTTAAGGAAATGTTATTAAAATATATTTAGAGAATTATATTTTGACAGGATAAAAATCAGACGGCATGTTACTTAAATGTCGGTATCGAGTTGGAAATTAATATACATTTTATAGTGCAAACACTTTTAACGCAGAAAAAATTATTTTATAGCCGATTCCCAGTCGACTCGTTGTTAAAGAACAGAATAAACGGTACATATTTTTACGAGTAGTTTTCCGCTGTACATCTGCTCGTAGCACAAATTCGTTTAAACCAACACTTGCAAGGTATGCTCAAAACGACCCGTTGGCCGACCGAAATTCCGATTCTTTTAAACACATACGGTTTCGTACTACCGTCATAATATTTAAATAATTATTATCGCAATCGATAATTTTCTATGTACGAATAATTGCCCGGAGAATGAATATACTTGTATTGAAGTAGATACGAAAAATCCACACTATCCGGGTTCCACCGATCGTTTATTCGTTTTCCTTTTGGCGAGTTATTCCGGTGTACTTTTTTTCGATTGTGACAGAAAAACGGTCGGACACCATGCAATTTTATTTCGATACATTCGGCGGATCATTTATTTCAATTATTATTAAGAACCTAAGATATGAAATACCGGCGTGCGTCAAATCCGTTTTGGCCGATAGACCAAATCAATTGACACGAGCACATAAATTGCGCGAAATGAGACGAAAATTCAAACAAAAATCATTTTCGAACACTTGATTTTTGACATGTTAGTGGAATTTCATTATACGTTTACATTTATATTAAGCATAATATTTTCGTTCATTCGTATTTTTCTGAATAATGTATTGCACTGAAAGAAATCCACGAAAATCCGTCTTGCTTGTGCTAATTATGTTATTGATAAACTGTTATAACGATATTGATAAAAAATGAAAAAAAAAACGGTTTGAACCATTAAACTTTTGTTATAATCGTAAAACATCTGTCTACAACATTGTCAAGAGATTTGCTAATGTATACGAAAAGAAATGGTTTCGATGAGTTGGTTATACGACCGATGGAATAAATTAAAGTCCCGTGATATAACATCGTAATAATATGCAAATTAAACACGATATCCCAGCATTCTGTTTTTAAATCGTCGTGTACTCATCTTGAGGAGTTATTATTTTTAATTATACAATGTAAATTAAAAAAACAAATTCTCGCCTTCTAAACGAAGGATCAAAGAGGCATTTGTAAAAAAAAACCTATTCAAAATATTATATTTTAATTTCATCCCTGTAAAACAACCGTATTTTTTAGTAGACACTCGCAAGAACGAGTAAATTACTTTTTGAAATTTTAATAGAATCCATAAAATCGAATATATATACGTACGAAAAATCCTACTGGAAATAATAATATATTAATACACACACACACATTTATATTTAATTTATGGCAACGTATTATTATTCACGAGACATACGCGTTTGTACGCTAGAACCAGACGAACAGCCAAGTATTCTACTTCATACTATATATGTTTTAAACACGTGCTGGTTAATCGAAAATAATACCATTGAAACTCAAATTATCATTTCTTATTCAGTTTTCAATCGTGTTTAAATCGAATTTGATAAACTCACTTTTTATTCGAGGAATCAACTTTATTGCATGTTTAAAAGAATCGTATTCAAAAAATATTATTTTTAATAATGGATTTTGACTTTTACGTATTATATTTGTTTACTGCACTTTGACATACATCTTAAACTTCGATAAAACTTTTTATTTTATTTAAAAATTTTTTTTAATTTTTTTTTTTAGAAAACTTTCTGGCTTGAATAAAGCTTTCGATTCCCGAACGATAATAATTTATACTTGAATAAATTGAGGCGACCCACGGTGTACTGACATTAACGCACAAAGATAGATCGATTTTCGAATGAACGAAAAACAAAAATGAAGACCAGGCGGGTCGTGGTCAAGATATTGGTATAAAAATCAACTTCGAAAACCACATTTGTGTCTCATATTGAAGGGTTGATGCGATGTGCATAAAGAATGTCAATCGTTGGGATCGGCTGGAAAATAAAATAAATTACACAATCGGATAATTGAATGGTTAGTATGAACTAAGACAATTTCGTTTTGTTTTTAACGAACGATCACACATAGTTTGACAGACTTGCCGACAAAATATGACGGCAAAGTTCTTCCTGATAATTGAGAACTCGTATGTTAATGTTTTTCATCAAACATGAAAAATATTAACAAAAATTTAAACATCGCCAGCCTCTAAAGATCGTACCGACTATGAGCGTAATATCTTGTGTACTTGCAGTTGTGTGTTTTGTTTGGGTGGCATTTTTTTCTCTTCATACGCTACGACTTTTCGCTGAAACCGACAACGGAAAATCTAACCGAAAGTGCCGTTACCTACGACAACGATCGGTGTGTTGTAGTCGGTTTTTTTCCGTCCCACGTCCCCGCGAATGCCGTAGTCGGACAATATAAACGCGACTCGTTTTCATAACGGCGAGGATATGCGCGCGATAAAGGTACGGTACAAATATACATTCGCCGAAACGAAATGATTGCCAGTATTAATTTCGAGCCCGTCCAACGACCATTGTCCGTTACCGGCCTTCCGGGACCGGCGTTAACAGTATGCGATCTCTCGCCGTTTGTATATTTAATAAGCGCCCCGTTTTGCGACTATCCGTTTACCGGTATTTTTGTCCGCGGCGAAATAATCGTACTTAAAAATCCTACGTCGAACGATTTTTAAACAATTGTTAGAAATCCGTTGGTCATATACGTAGCGTCCAGACAAAAATAACCGTTACATCGACGGCCCGTTAACACACGTCGTGTCGGATCGCTCATCGACCGTTCGTGTTAAGAATGCGTTTTGGTGTGACGTGACTCGAGACCGCGAACATCTACGATACATAACTCGTCGACAGCGGCTGGCGTACGATTTCAAAAACGGCGCCGCTCGCTACCATTTCGCCGCGAGACGTTCGGATGTGCGTCGCCCGTAACCGGAACGGTCAGGGAGGTAGGGATGGGCAAGGTTCTCGGTCCTCGGTCGCTGAAAACTTAGAAATTGTTGCGAATGCGAAATTACTTGGCCGTGATTTATGTAAGTACTTATTAGTTCAATCTTCTGCCGTCGGTCTTCCGTGCTGGTACTGGTGTACGGTTCGCTCGGGATTTTAATCGTTTAAAATATGCATATGTGCCACGTCCCCGTATAAATTAGCGATCCCGGTGATTTTAAAAACTTTCCTCGCCGTCGCCGCGTATAATCGGCCACGAATGTAAAGCCGCGGTCGGGGTATCGACTGATGCATCAGGTTATTTCATGCGCTTCAGTTTTTACGGTTTTCACGAATTTTAATATCATTCAACATTCGGTCACGTTTCAACGAACCGACGATAACGAAGATGATTTTCCATCCGTAACCCGCCGATTGTGTTAAAAACTTTGCGTATACATTTAAACGTAGCCTTATATTTTGCGTAAAAAGTTCGTCTACACGCAAATAGTGTTTAATACTGATTTATATTTTTAAAAAAAACAATACGAAAACGCTTTTCGATATTTCACTAAAACGTTTCAATTGATGAATTCAATTTCGAAACATTTCGAAACGAAAACCTTATGTGAAATACGCATAACCATACGGTGATTTTACATCAAAAAACGTATCATTCCAAAAAATATCGACGGTTATTTCGCGATTCTGAGCAAATCTAGAAGTTGGGCGATAACTATTCCATAATTCTTCCCGATAATTTTAATTCACAATAAGAAAATTGTATAGATCGTTCATGACATAATTTAATATTTGAATAATCTGCTGAATTCCAAATATTGCTCAAACTTGATCACAACGTTAATTATAATTACTAAACGTGTTAAGATTCTGAAAGTTCTCTTCTATTATAGTCAGTGCCTAATACCTAATTCACACAGGCGATAATTTGATCTTATATATTGTTTTAGTTACTCGTTACTTTTGATTTTTTTCGTTTTATGATATTGGTTGTTTTGTTAAATGTTAAAGAGAATTAAATTATCGTGTCCCTCAGGCATACCTACTTCCACCAACCGAGACACTAAACTCGACCAACAAACGTTATTTTAATATTGTTACAGTTTCGGCCGAAATCTGTTTTTACTTTCGCGTTTTGAGAAAATGAAAGTGTCTTAAGAACGTTGTCGCTAAATTGCCGGAAGAAAATAACATTTTAGAACCCTCCGTTGCGTTTCGGTAAATGGTCAAAATTTAATATTAAACTCATATTGCACTATTTACGTTATCTAATTTTCATGGATCTGTACTTATAAAATTTGCCGCCGGAGGAAATAAACAAATAATGTCAAGTGCAGAAAACCTTATTTTACAATCTGACTCCGAGCACCTTTACAATATTATTATGTGCAATTATTTTTCTGAAGTAAAAACGTAAAACGAAAATTGTTTAACACGTCAAATGATTGAATGTTAGATAACATATTTGGTCATTTAATTTTCGATATCCATAACAATTTGTAGTGAAATTCAGCAAAATATTGAGAACACGTTTAATGAAAAACAAGACACGCGAGCATAATTCATGGACTACGTTTTTCGTGATATAATTCCTCAAAATATAGTTAATGTGTGATTCTCATATTTTTATAATCCACATAAAATTCCAAGATATTAACATACCACGTACCAGTTTTTAATGGTATTAGGACCTGACCGAAACGTATATAAAATTATCGTATCAAGTGTGTTACGCAGATAAAGAATTTTATTATTATTTTGTATTCGGCAAATAATTCTGAGTGAAACTATTAGTTTATTATAATTAATTCATATAATAAACGTTGTCAACATATAATATATATTTTAACTTGTACTGGTATCACATTTTAATAACATAATAAGTAACATCTAAAACAAAAATGTCCAAAATTTATTGGGGGGTTTTCTTTTTAATTTTAGTACAGTTTTTCTTACACCGAAAGTAAATTAAAAATCGCGTCAAATAAAGTGCGAATAAATCATTTCTTTAAAATCAAAAGTGAAAATGACTTTTTACTTCTGGTGTTAAAAACAACAAATCGAATATGTTCTTAAAACGTTTTCCAGTTTTATATCACGAGTTTTACGACGCCACGACTGTCCAAAGCGGAACGGACATCTGTTTAATTATTGTTCAGAGATATTTTATTGATAATACGCGTATTGAACCGATGCTCGCTTACCATATAACAATTGATTTGACTTATTTATTAAGAATTTAAAATTTTAAAATTTATAAGATCCGAAAAATTCTGGTCGTAGTAATCGTAATCACTCAAACTACAAACTATCAAAATGTTCTTTTTTTTCCAAACATCGATAATGCTCTCCTGTGAATTAATTCTCAGACCACGGAACGTTAAACATCTATTTAAATGACCAACGACGGAATTATTATATCGTAATTTTATGTTTAAGACGGGACTCAAATGTAACAAACGATTCCGCATATTTATGCTGCGACCAGTTGTTAACAATTAAAAAACGAGCTTACGAATTTCGTGATGTTTTAAAAAAGTTTCATCTATCCCGTCCCGTAGAATAAAATACTATATCAATTCGATTCATTCCCTTTTTTTTTTAATTACAGTATGCATGAAGTCCTATCAATGGATGGCTCCTTTCCTGATACAAGTCCTCAGTCACTGAAACTTTGTTGATTAAATTAAATTAAATTAAATTAATTTATCTTATTTTATTTTATTTTTTATTATATTTTATGTAAATCTACGACATTATTAATACTTATTGTAAATACTTTTCTTTGCAGATCGTACAATTACTAAATTAAAAAATTAAAATAAAATCAAAAATTACAGTACGCTTCCCTACAGGTCGATGTTGTTTCAATTGAACTATGCGGCGGTGAGGCTAAAAGAAAAGAAAACGGAAATATGAGAAAAAGCCGTAATGATCGAAGAAACATTAATTTGATTGGAAATTATTAATGAATTTACTCCGAGGAAACCGCAGTCGATTTCAAAATAATTAATTTAAGGGGTTTTTTATTTAATTGACTTTCGAACTGATGAAAAACGTCAACGGGCGTATAATGTATTTTTACACTCCACACAACCGAATTGATTTAACGAAAACCATAAAAAAAAGAACAGAAAATCATTTATTCAATGGACGAACGTAATTGTATAGCGATGATAAAGTCTCCCCGTCTCACCGTATACAGTAACGTATATTAATCGGCGGCGATGATGTAATCTCGACGCTTGTGATTCGTTTGAACGTGAAATCGACAATCGTTTAGTTGTCATTTCGAGGAGAAAATCGTCTGGTTTCGTGTTATCGGTTTCGAAATTCGTGCAGGCCGTCGGGCAATAATCGCAGCGCGCGTACAGCAGAGAACCGCTAACCGGGACAAAGGAGGGAACCGCGACCCGACGTGTAAAAGGGTGACCGAAAATATTCCGTACAGAACACGTACTTCAATAGTGAAACCACTCGACGTTTGAAATAACGAATGGCGAACGGAAAAATATACGAATCCGCATCGGTCGCGTCATCGTCATGTATCTGGACCACAGTCCAAAACGGCGACGTGATTACGGACGGGAAGGATACGGGAATAAGGATACGTGGCTTAACTTTGAGTTCGGTTTACGTTCGATTCGTCCGAAGAACTCCGCGAGGTTAGGATATATATATAATTCGAACGTAAACGGCGTCGAAGTTATTCGATGATTATTCGACGCTAACGAGAGAGTACCATGGGCGCACCGCCGAGTACGGGGATTTAATAAAATATTTAATTCGGATATTTTTCTCGAACCATCGAACCACCAACATGGAAACGTAAAAACAACAATAATCATTTTAATACCATATCTATTCCAGAGATCGCTAAACGACACGTTTGCGTCGTATTCGTTTTTTTTTCGGGTTTTTTTTTTTTTTCGTTCGGGCGAACTGCGTTTTACGACAACACGTTCCGATATAAACACGATATGAATATATCAGAAATACGATATAAACATTCGTACACGGACGCGCTTCACTTTCCCGACGGCGGTTACCGGAAATTGTATATCCGTCCCGAGTACAAATTCTCGAATATGATATTGTCGCCAGTGAAATAGACCAGCGCCGTATCATAGTTTACACGTTTTTCACATGTTTCGTGTTTGTATTCGTCGAATTATCATCTACTCCAGTGTTTTCCAACTATTGGTCCGTAGACCTGTCATAGGTGGTCCACGATTTTTTTTCGTTTATCAATTGTTTTTGTGTATTTTGTGTTTTAAGAGCAAAAAAAAGTCTTCCTAGTTTTCCTAAAATTGAAGCGGACCACGATATATCAAGAGTTTTTCATGTGGTTCATGGTATTAAAAATATTGGGAAACACCGATCTATTTACACCTATATCAAGCGGATATCAGCTTGATTACACGTTCGGTTACGTGAATACGCGAAAATTGTAATGTATTGAAAATCTAACTCATTGCCCAAACAAGTTTACTTGACTGTATGTTCGGAAAAGTTATAGCACATATACGACGCGATATATTCGACAGCTCACGTTCGTTTATTGTATAACATACAATTTCAAAACATTTTCAATTTAAATTTCAAACGACGAACCAAAAAAAAATTCAATTTAAAAAATTAGATACGTAATAACCGAGTGTAGACGGACCACTGGTATCGTCAAAAGGTCTTTCGACGTCTTCTAATTAACGGAAATATAAACTATATGAATACAAAATATATCAGTGAATAAAATATTTCACTTAAAACACTTTCATACATTGATTAGCGTATGTTCGCCACGGTCGGCAGTGTTCAAAGTGTTATGTTTTATTATTTTTTTAGTATTTCATTGGGTTCCGAGTAAAGACGAAGAAAAATGTATGGGATTTACAGTAATTGTTTTTTATTATTTCAAATTTTTTCTACGAACGGTTTTCCGTGTAAAAGTGCTCACGTGATCTAGGACACGCATTTCGTTCTGGTGCGTCAAACTGTATCTTGTCGATATGTTATTTGACACGTTTTCAAAACAATCCGAAAATTGAAAAAAAGGGTGAAGTTAACATTTTGGACATGACAATATTTCGTATTTTATAAAAGCTCAAAATATAATATTAATTTAAACGTACCGTATAACTTTTTAACAATATTTATTCGATCAAATGGTTATAATAACCTACTAGCGTCGCTCGCAAACGTTTTTCGGATATAACGATCAATAATTGCTTTTAAATTCAAAATAAAAATAAATCTATGAAATCTCTGTCTATTTACTAAATAAATTTCAAAGCAATGAAATACAATACGTATAATTTCAGGCATTTCACGTTTTATTACAGGCACACATAAATACACATCTCGTATTTTTCACTTGGAAATATTTAGCCGAGGTGATCAATATAATTCGAACGCAAGAATAAAAATATTAATAGAACGGTATTCAGAATACTAATTCGAATATTTTTCGAATACAAAAAAAAAGAAAGAAAAGAAGAAAAATGCGTATTTAAAACGATTGTATTCGAAATCTTTACGAGCTATTCATAAACTATACAAAAGCCATAATGGTGAGCCGCGTATTTTAAATTGTCCGCTATCATTTGAATGCGTCCGCTTTCAAGAGGTATCCGTTATGAAATAATATGCTAATACGGTTTATATTATAATACACGTGTACTCACGTTTTCGCGACGGTGAAAATCGGGCGCGCGCACGTGGTGGTAACGCTGTGAAAATCTTAAATTCGCCTTACGCAATGTAACGCGGGAGATGATTTAAACTTCGTTAGCCATACAATATGCAAATATAGTTTATTCTGTAATTGCATATTCGCGTCATTAATGTTTCACGCACGTTAGACGCGATAATATTGTAATTGTGTTAACCGCGTCTACTGTGCGTACCGAAACGAACGTGTGTGTACACGCTGCCAATACGCCATAATGATATAAATATTTTGTTTTAAGTATACGGGGCTAAGCTTTTCGGCACGATTATGAGTATTGAACATTAAACGTCGACAAAAATGTAACCAAACAGTTACAATTGGCCGAAAAACAAAACATAGAAACAATAAAAAATAAAAAATTATTGGTTGGGTACGTTATTGACATCGAACATCAAACGTTCGATCATCATAGGTTCGTTTTTCGTATAATCGGCGGCACTCGATGGAATATACATAAAACGTAGGAGTGGTACGTTGGGGGAATTAAAAATTGTATTTATGTATTGCGCGTTATACATTTCGCGACGGTCGATCTATGTGGACGTACGTTATAAAAGCCCGTGACTTTATTGAATGTCAAATTGGATTTTCAACATTGGAAATCACATTTGCGTAAGATACGAACTCGTCCCATAAGATCAGAACTGGATTTAATCCGACATATGGCTACATTATTGTATATTTTCTACGCGTTATCCGGTTTATTAGTCGTAATAGCCAATCTTCGACCAAATTTCGGGGAATGTGTGGTAACGCCAGTAATTTTTGAATTTAAAGATATACATTTTTGGAATATGTTTTACTCAACCCCATACTTTGTATTTGATCTAAATAAAAAAAAGTCCTCAAATGATTTTATGAACGGGGTGTATGCACTGTATTCATTTTAGCTTTTATTTTTCATTCAAATTACTTGATTTTTATATTGCGAGCACAGGAACATATTGAAAGGTTTGCAAGTTAGGTATAGTAAAATATAGCATACATTTTATCTCGTTATTGATCACTGATTTTTTTGTGAACTAGGACGTCACATGAGAATTTAATTTGAAGCTAAATAATAATAACTTGATGCATTTTAAAAAGATTATTATTATTGATTTTTCTTTTAAATAACATTTTAAAATTATAATCATGTTTCCCTTCTAAAAACTTCTAGTATCCGCTAAAAACAGATAAGTTTATTAACTAATGACAAAAATAATCAAAACAAATGTTGTTTGATTATTTCAGAATTATTTGGATTTTAAATAAATATGAAATACTCAAAAAATGTATGGTACGATATTTTCTTATAAATTATTTAAAAAAAATGTAGACTTTAAATAATTTAGCCAATGCATACTAATAATTACGATATTATATTTTTGCTAAGATGTCAGTAAACATTGTGTAAATTTTCACTACAATATTATAAAAAATAATATAATAATATATAATTTTGATCGTTCAATTGTAAATCGATCAAAATCATATGAAATCGTTTTGAAAACATTAACAACATTTTTATTTATTTCTTGGAAACTTTGCAAAACGTGTTTTCATAATAAGTAAGACAGCAAACGACCATAAATAAAACTTTAAATAAACTAGACTTACGACTAATTTAAATGTATCTCGTGATATGTAAATAATGTGTGTACCTATTCAACGGGTCTGTAATTCAAAAGTTATAATTAATATCAAATATACACATAAATAATGTAGGGCGTATGAAACATAAATGCATACAAGGCACAAACAGTTTTCATAAATTGAAATTAAAAACGCGATTTTAATTTAATGTTAATGGTTGCGTGCATTAGTGACAAACTTAAAACGCAAAAGTTTATGTTTAAAATAATTGCACTCTGTGTGCAATATTTTAACGTCCGCATTTCGCGGTTCGGATTTTCGATGTACGAAATAATAAATGATACATTGAAAATTCGACGGTTCGATTAAATGCTTATAGTTACAGTCATCTGTGTTTATGAAACAATGTTTCAAATCATCTGCGATAATACGGCGAAGAGAAAAAAAAATAACATCATAGTCGCAGCGAGATGAATTTCGTCGTTGTCGTACACCGCGTAATCGTTTTAACTCGACAGTTACAATAATACAATATTTGGCTGTAGGATAATAAGTACAAATTTTAAGGACTTTAAAATGTTTAACGATCGTTAGTTCCCGTACGTTGTATTAACAGTGAGCAACGTGCCAAATATGATTTCATGTATTTCAATAATATTTATATAAGTCGTAATGTCCCGGCGCTTTGTAAAATAGTGGTGCGATCAAATCACGAAGCGGTTGTCCGTACAGTCTAATTAGTGGCCTAACCGTTATCGATATATTATTACTTTCCATAATTTTCAATGACTTGTGTTTGCATTGGTTGGTATGATTATTAGCTCGTTTTTATTTTGAATCTTTTTATCAGAAAATCAACGTATATACAATTTGGCAACAACCAAAATCATATTTAATAAAGTAACGTAAGTATCTAAAATATGAAAATTTTACAAGTCAACTTAATCTAATACTGTGCTCTAAGTGCATTATAATAATACAAGTGGCTGATCAACTTACGTGAATTAAACTCAATCATACCTTATATCGTACAAAAAAATAAATAAATAACAAGTGATAAAGACAAACATGTATAACTCGATTGTTTTTTCCACAAAAAAATAAATATCAAAACCGTTTATCAAAGATTATATGCCTGCTGTGTTTCTATTTCAAAATATAATCTCATCGGCCAAAGATTTCGCCTTCAGACACATAGTTATGATTTTTTTAAGACACGTGCTTTCATCACACACGTTAATAAAACTAGAGGATAAAAAGTCCACAACTCCTGTTACTGTAACATAACTTTTTCGCGATATCTCTTTATACGACGAAATTAATCGTCACGAGATGAATTAAACCGTAAATATTAGTTAACAAACTGCAATTATCAAACACTTAATAGCTATAGTTTAACGAAAGCCGGTATTTCCTCTTATCGATTTTATTTTTCACTGTTTTGGATATTCATGTTTGCCAATTATCGATGCGACGGACGATTGTTATTTTTCATAGGTGTTACAATACCGAACGACTTTTTTCACTCGTCATTATCGAATTCGATACGATATTAGAGTATCCATCCGCTCAAATGCATTGGATTTAAATTACAGCTCATTTGTCTCGGTACCACACTCGAATTTAACTATAATTGCAATATATAATATACAACTCGTGACAGAATATATCAAGTACCGAAATCAATCGTTAAAATAGCGTTCTACATAATTAATAACAAAAACCATAGGTAGTCTGCATGAAACCGGAAACGACTGTTTATTTTTAAGTTTTCGAAAACATTCATACTAAATATTGCGTATTATTATTTCACTATATTATAATATGATTTGAAATGGCATGTGGTTAAAGGCAAAAGAAAAATATATCACTGAAATGGATTATTTAAACTGTAATTGAAGCATAGCGCGTAATAGTCTAATTTTGTTTTTCGTTATAATGCGAAAGTAACGAAATTAACTATTCTTATCGAAAAATAAAGTAATTTCATTACGTTTTTATTTGAATAACGAAAAAAGTAATTTCATTACATGTAAGTAACGAGTAACGAATGAAGGAACTTAATTACATCTTACGAATAACTAACAATGCTAATTACTATTATTTTATTCCGTGAGGCGTAATGAATTACCGCTTTCACTTTGCAGAAACGCATTATTTGATTAAAAGAACCCGAACAACGTCAGGGTGAATAACAGCTATTTGTTAAATCGACCGTAACAAAATATAGCATCCCAGCGCAGTTTTCTGCATGAAAAAAAAAAATGATTATCATTAGCCAGTTAAGATTTTTGAAATATGAGTCCGATAAAATTGCGACGGATTCTATTATGAAACGTAACCAATTGGTTTTTTTTACATTTGCCGAGTTTTAATAAGTATTCGTTGACGACAAATTACTTTCAGTCATCAAACAATCATTTCGACGGACGCGCACTTACTCCATTCCTATTGGTCTGTCTCATAATATATATATACACATGTATAAACTTTCAATCGAGAATACCTTTAAGGTAAAACATAAACTATTTATCGTTCTTTGTAAGTGAAATAAAATCAGTGTTATTTTAAATATTTAACTTTATTTTCTTTAAATATAATCGCATTTGTTTTGATTATTTTATTTATTTTAAAAAAATTCAGATTAATCAATTTAAAAATGTATTTATATCAATTACATTTCAATACAATGAAAATATTTCTAAACTTGAAAAATATATTTATTATGGCTTTGTATTTTAAACGTAATTTTAATTTCAACTCGTAAATGATTCACGTTACTTTTATTAGTCGTACTCTTCGAACTTGGGCATAATATAGTTTTCGACTATATATCGATATGTTTATTTACAGACAAGTGATCATCGTTGTAGTTTGATGAGAAGGTTTTACTGAAATAATGTCTATTATTTATTCACATACTATAAAACAGAACCGTACGAAAACGTTGTATATTCTAAGTTGGTTCTTTCCATTTAAAACTAATATTATATACGATACATTCGTATATACAATCGTAAACATTGCCGTTAAATTGTACGTTTTCATCCCAGAATTTAATGTTGTGCAGTTTGCAATATAAACAGTCAACGACGCGGTAAAATAATTTCAGAGAACGTTCTCTGTAATCGAAACTACTCTGTGACTTATTAGAGCCCGGAAGTACAGATACGAGAAATTATTTTCTTCCATTTACCGTACTTATGTAGTTACACATAGGATTTTGTATAATTACGTGCTTACTCGTGTTTTCATTAATATTTGAATAACGTACGTTCACGGTGTAATTCAATAGAATAAAACCTATTCAACAATACTAATTGGACTTGTTTTAATGATGTTCCGAGTACACCGACAATTGTTTCCATGTTCGTTTAGTTGCGATTGCGTTCAAGCTACTTCCCGGGGAACTGATTCGACAATGAAATGGCGAGCTTTACAAAAATACCCAAAACTTTTTTTTTTTGAGAGGAATGGCATTCCGAAATGACACTCGACGAATACGCACACGTACGCGTAACGTACAAAGACCATAAGGGTTTCTGCGACTGTCGCGTACATTGTACGCCTGAAAACATTTTTTTTTTTTAATTATTTAATGATATTTTATATTTATTTTTATATCTCGCCAATCGTAATATAAATGTAAACAAAACAACAACAAAAAAATACCTAAACAATAGTAAAGTATATATAAATACATAATATCAATAAAAACTACAAAATTAAAATCGAATTTAAATTAAATACGAAGAAAGAAAACAACCAACAATATTCATACAGGATCCTTCGAATTAATAACCTCAGAAGGGGAAAGAATTAAACCCATTTCCATCGAATAAGTTATAATTGTTAAACATAATACGTTGAAAATCACGCAAAACTTCATTAATGTGACGGAGTCAGAAAGGAAACGATTTAAGATCCAAGAAATAGGCATGCGAAGGAAGAAGGTCGTTCCCTAACTTCAGTCTTGAAAAATCAGTCAAACTCTATTGGGTAGATGATTATATAAAACCGGGGGAACCGTAAGATAGAAGGAAAGACATTCTTATACCGCTTGTAAGTGGATTTTCGCGGATGTGACCAATGGAAATTTCATGTTTTCTACACATGACCTCACGATAATGAGGAATTAAGTGCGAAAATGGTATTTTATGGAACGGGCTAGTGCGTATAAGACCAGTTTCCCTAGCAAGGGATGATCCGTCAACGCTGGCGTGACCGGAAACCCACAGAAATCTAACTATTTCGTACTAACCTGAAACGTTGGACGTAAAAAAAAAACAAAGCGTCAAGAAGGACTGGGTAATCCAAAACGATCGACAGTGTCCAAAAGAAGTCAACGCACAGTCTAGGTCGACTCGATTCCTATGACATTCGCGGGCCGATGGGAAAACTTTAACGTTTCGCGTACATAATATACGAAATATTTTTTATTTTTTTAAATTTTATTTCTTAAGAAACGAAAAGAAACATTTCATGTTGGTGTGTTCGCGGTGACGGAGAAACGAAACTCGGATTTATCGGTATTTTTAATCGATCGTATTTCGCGTATTATTTTCGAAACGTATTTATATGATATATCAAATCGAATCGATTATTTTCGATCAATCATTTTTTTTTTTTTTTCAATAAAATTATTATGTGAACGAAAACTCATGATTTTTACCAATTGTAAATTATTTTTTATTTATTATAGGGTTTTTTTTTATTGTGTTTACTCGATGAATACTACGTTATATTCGATCGTAAACCGTGACGAGATGATCGAATTTCTCGCTTTGTCAAATTTATATCGTTAAAAACGGACGATTTTTAAAATTCAATACAATCGGTATTTTAGGGGCGAAAAAATCGAAATTAAAAAAAAACCGGCCTCTAGGAGACTACACGACGAACTTAAACCCGTTTCCGCGCCACGACAGGTCGATCTATATTCCGGGAGCGTATGAAGGAAACGTATAAACGACGACGCATCGTGTTTTGGCGACGAAACCCAACGAAAACGCTCGGCAGCTCGTTGCGCCCCTCCGTGTCCGTCCGTCGTTTTCTCCACGGAGAACTCCGTCCACAACGACGTTCACGCCGCTCGTGCATGTTTGTCTACCGCGTACGGTACGCCATACTGGCCCCGTCCGGTCGATTTCGTCATTCCATTAAATCGCAAATGGATTAGTCGTGTTCGGCGCGGCGCGGCGACACGCGGCTCGGCAAGTCCATCCGTCCCCGTCACGCACGCGTATATGTTATTACGTATAAACGCGTTAAAAACGCGTCCGACGGACCGAATTTCTCCGTAAACGATCCGAATTATCATCCGCAAAAATTAATTAACGATTATTCGCGCGCGCGCGTAAACGTGTACGTACACACACCGACGGGACGTTGCTGCAATTCCTAGGGTACGCGTATAAGTGCCTGGCGAGAGATTCAATTACCAGTCCCGGAGCGACTCGAGAGATGGTATAACGGTTATCGATAACCGATGCGGTTTAATACCGTTCCGACCGAATCCCGTTGGGTCGTCGCGGCCCGAGCCGAGGACCTTGCCGCAGGTCACGCGATTTCGTCCACGACGAAACACGATTCAGGTGAACCGAAAAAGAATGTTTCTCTGGCATTTACACGGTCATGGGAAATCACGACAGAGACGGAAACACGTTTAGGGGCCCAGAATTTGACGGTCTCGATGACGAGAACAAAAATATGTCTGGCGAATGCATTTCAAGCCCATCTCTTCTTGTCGTCGATGCACCCGAACGGTTATACATAATCGAGATGCAATAATGTTCTCCCGGTTTGTCGTAGGTTCGTCGATGTAACAGAAGCGACACCGGTCAGTTTAATCGGGTTTGAAAATCGTGCATTAATAATGTGCGAACAACATTGTTGGTCCGTAAGGTCAAAATCATATAGTGTGAAAAGACCATACGTCGTCATATAAGAACGAAGATAATGAAAGGAATAACGCCTGGAGGTTATTATGATTATTCTGAAACCAATTAAAAACTAATAACGTCACTAAATTAATTTTTCCCGGAAAATTATAGTTTGACGCATGTTTGCTTTTCTCTGTTTACGCTAAAAACTTAATAGTTTTCGACTGTGTAAAAACAGTTTTCGTTATAAATGACAATTGTGGTAGATTGAAAGACGCATGGTATAAAAATAATGGCGTCCCGGATGGCTGGACGCTGCGTTCGTAAATATCAATTATTTACGTTATTTATCTAGAAAGGTATAAATGATCTCTTAGATAGCAATTGGACATTTCTTTACTTATTTATCTGAACGAGGTATATGTACTAAATTTTCAACTAGCTAATTCGTCTAGATAAATTTATCGAGATATTTCGCAACACTGGTCGACAAGTTAAAAATCACGTTAAAATAAACTTAATTTGAGCTTGATTTTTTATTATTATTATTATTATTTTTTTTTTTTTTTTTTTTTTTTTGAAATTTAGATTAACTAATTTGATTAAGAATTTTTATTGTGAAAAGTGTTTGTCAAATAATATTTTATCTTAACGCATCTATGATGAACCTAACAGTGTTTAACCAGTGTGTACCAGTCGTTTAATAACAATATTGTATAATTTTTCTGTTAAATAAACCAATTCGCTTTTTTTCTCGTCGAATTTAACAAGTTTTAAAGTAATTAAAAAAAAAAATATAATAATTTATAAACAAACGACCTTATACTGAAATCAATGGATTTAAAATCGAAATGAACAATTTTCACATAGTGAGTATGTTTAAAAAAACTTGACAAACAGTATACTGTTTTAGATACGTTAAATTTAGTTGGTTCAAATTGCAGATAGTACCTGCTACGACGGTTAATAAAACCACAAGAAACGAAATATAAATATAATGTATTATTTGATCGTTTTAACGCTAAAATATGCCTTTTAAATAAAACGCTTGCCATCCCCTAAGGGAATTACATCTGTGGCATAACTACCGAGTGTTCAAGTGAGATGACCGGATTTCATGCGGATAGAATGCGAATTATCTTTACAAACGCAGTGATATTTAAAGTGCTAAAATAATTTATTACCATTCCGGTTGAGAGTGAAAAAGCTCTTTCTAAAATTGCAGCTGTGATAATTAAGTTGTACACAACAATGGCTGGAGAAAGTTTAGACGCCTTACACTTGCTATATTTATTAAGCGATAAATCTCGTCATCGATGTTATAGTGCGTTGGAAACACTGTTAGTATTGATGAGTTTGAAACGTGAGGACACCAGTACGGCCAAACAAAGACTTATCGTTATGAACACTAGATGAGTATAAATGAGCGTGTTCGATATTTACTTAGTTAATCAATTACGCGCGTTTCAATACGGCGACGAGCGAAAAAAAAATATTTTTACCAATTGAATTCTGATCACAAAATATGGCACAGAGCTGTTTCGAACTTTTACCTTTATTTACCTGAAAAAGAAAAAACGTAACGCGATTGCTCGCCGATCAAAAATTGAAATTCGCCATTTTACTTTCGAATTACATCCTCCTACCCCCACCCCACAAAAAAGGAGAGAAAAAGTGTATATATTGATAAGATCGTATCGTATAAAATGAAAAATGTACGTTTTTTAAATTGCGTTTGTAGAACGTATCACAAACGTATCACAAACGAATACTGCTCATTGAAATAGAGTTAACGTATAATATGTCTTCGCGTCCCGTGTCGTTACTTATTATTGAAATTTATTTGACCGAAATATCCCGAGTCCCATCAACAATCCGGTTACGACAATGGGCCGTATAATATACGCATACACACGTTACGTCGGAAATCCAATAGAATTTATTAAACGAGACGATATTTTACTGTTATAATGGCCGGTGTGGAATTGGCCGTTGGTTGTTGTTTTCGAAACAATAAATACTAAAATGTGATTTTCGCCAAGTCATCGACTTGGTCATTTCACGTCCGAAGTGTAACATAAATACATAAATCATTTCACATTTGTCGACAAATTTAATTTGTACATGCTCGAAAAATTATGACTTTGCTATAAACACGTATTTTCAACAGGAATGGATATTTATTAGACATGGTTTTTTATACATTAAAAACCCTTTTTGGCTGTCGTATTCGTTAATTTACCAGTAAAATAATTAAATTGCAAATTATAAAGTTATTGACACCAATTAGTATCCTTTCCATTAGGTAATTTAAATAGGATATATATTAATTCAATATCCAAACGCATTAATTACGTAACATTTTAACGATAAACATTATTACAAAAGTGAAGAGTGAACATGTTTAGTTGTTTTTCTAACATCCTTGTTATAAGTCGTAGTAAATTTACAGATAAATTATTATGATTTTTATTTAAGATGGAGAATAAAATGGATATTTTAACGAAATGAAAAATTTGGTCGGTACAAGCCTGCATACGAGTGTACGGGCCAAACACAGGTTACGTTTGTCATAACGCATTGACCCGTGTACGATTATTTTTTTTTTTTGTTTTTTTGATTCAACCGATTCTTCTCAAAATTCGAAATTTCGAAATCTCATAATACGACATTCGTACAGACAATCTGTACGTTCACGGTAAGCGTCGGGCTGTACACTGAATCGTCCGCGTATTGTTTGCGCACTGTCGGACCACAAAAGACAATGGTCGAAGAACATGGCCGTCGCACACAGGAGTGAATTTGAATGAAAACCCCGGTCACATGTGAAAATTGTCAAGTTTGTTCAAATCTTCACAGATCTTATCTCCCGTCAAGCTTAATAACCGGTCAGTCAGACAGTAGCAATAAAAATGCGCCCAAGCTTTGTCCCATCTTATACAGTCAGTCGAAAATCAGTCATCAAAACCACGCGTGTTTTTCCTCGGTGTTTTAGACGGCGGTACATATTTATTTTTCTATTATTACCGTGTGATTGAATTTTTAGAAAAATTCTTTTTTGAACATGAAAGAACGAGGCACGTACTTTATTTTATACATTATTATATTAATTTTAAGCTTACAAAATATAGGTATTTGGACAATATTAAAATACCTATAAAAGTTTGTTTTTTTTACATCAATCTTCCAAATATATGAATATTTGTAAATATGTCTAGTCTTATCGGGTTACATTTCTCATATGTACATACAGTTAGGACTAATCTCAATTAAATATTGCTATAAAACCGTCCGCCCTCTTCCACCAATTTGTGTTTTAACACTTTTAAGTTAAATTTGCAAAAAACCACATAAAATAAAGAATTTAGAAAATCCCGTATTTTTATATAATTCTAAAAAATTTGTAAAACATTGCTTTTTTCTCTTTCGTTATATAGTGGTACACACAGTAAATAAAGTAAAAAAAAGCAAAAAATCAGGTGAGCGAGTCGACAACATCGATTCGTGTACACTCGCACTGCAATGCTTTTAAGCCGCACTGTACCATTAAGCTACTGGCAAACCTGACTTTTCTCTTTTTTTTAGAATAAACACGTAATTGTGTTTTATTTTATAACATTCCAAAAAATGTCTTTATATAATTTTGACCGGGTTTTTCACTCAAATACTCCTATGTGTATCGGGTGTACGCGACCAGTAACCACGGCCCGGACAAAACACGCCGCCATGTGGCACTGCGCCGACCGTGAATATATATAATATTATGCGCTCATCGATTTTATCGTCGCGAACGGTTGAAAACAAGCGCATTGAGGAGACGAGCGACGGCAGTGTCGGTTGAAGTGGAAAAAAGAAAAACCGCGCGCGTTTATTTCGTCCTCGTTGTCATGTGGGTTATATAAGTTGTTTTCGCGTAGGCAGTTCCGGTCGGAGTCGACACGAAAAGGTCGCGGTCTTGTAAAGAGTATTCTAATAATTTCATTCGACTGTGAAAGTATTCGAAATCATTTTCTATTTTCGTATCATTCTTGTCACAGCATTCGTTTCGTAAAATACAAACAAAACACACAAATCCAAGAAAATATAGCCGCAATATTGATCCAACTATCGTTTCTCAAACTGGTTCAAAAGCAAATAATAAACGGTAGTTGTTCTCGTTTTATTACGACTATGTACAAAAAAAGTGGTGCATCTAGGATTTTTCAAGGGGGAGGGGTCCTAGAACTATAAGAAAATCCAATTTATTGGGAATTCATATTCGTTAACTATAACGGAAATCGTGGATGTTTTTTTGAAAATTCAACATTTTTTTTTTTAGTTTTCTTTCAGTATAAAAAAGCGACAATTTTTTAAATACTTTCAAATAACATTGATCGATCAAACCAAACGACTTAATTCGTCGTTGACTATAAACGAAAGATTTGCATCAGCTCGAAAATATTTGTGGTGCTCTAATAAAGCGGACGGTCGTTTAAATTATTGCTGGGGGTAGCATCGAGTTATGGGAAATACGTGTGTGAAACGAAACCTCCCGTGCAACCTCGACTATGTTCCTGCACACTTGTCTGCCGCAGTTATTAAATTTGATAACGGTCTCCTAAGGTCGTCTCTCCGCTCGTTTCATACCATCCGACTCGTTCATTCCTCGCGTTTATTCCAATAAACGTTTATTCGAAAACGCTTCGTTGTTTTTTCTTTATCTTCGACCATTCGTAAAGCAGTCTAGTGCCGCGTGCGTTCCCATCGTTCCGAATAAAAGCTGTGTTTCCGTTGCTATTACTCCGCGAAAAGAACAGGACGGTACACGCGTTGTGTCAATTAACGGTTTTATCGTTCATTTTATTTATCCCGAAAATCCGTATCCTCCTTCTATCGACTTCGCTTTGGCCACTTTCTACTTCTTTCTCGTTAATTTAAACCATCATTGAACAATTCCACCCTTTGTACCCACCACAACGACCCCTCGATCTGTGATATATCTCACTTCCTTTCCAACTGTTTCAGATTATCTCCCAAACGTGCATACCTGAACTCCGTTTTTAATTCATCTAATACTCCTTTCGGTATCAAATATGTTTTCTCTTCCCAACAACCACTTCTCATTCTATACGTTTTATATTTTCATAACATTTCAGGCTTTCTAGTTTAGCTTTTTTTCGTATCCCTACAAAACCATGTAATCCCTAAAATATTTGTCTATTCAAAGTAAAAAAAAAAATTCGTCCACGGCGATGTCGCGCCGTTATCGTTTCGACAGACCCTATCCGAGCTTCGGGCGGACGACGACCGTAATAACTGCACGGAAACGAGTTGTTTTACAATGCCCGTGAATGAACCCGCGGACAAAATCCGATCAAAGAACACGTGGCGAAATAATTAAAGGGAATGAACAGTGATACAGCGTAACGATTTTCCGACCCGTGCACGCCTGTTCGTTTTAACCATATTTCCTGAAACAAATGTACTCTCGTCGAATATATTCTGGGGAAATGCGTCCCTTGTACAGCGCGGTACATACAGAATGAATTGAAAAACCAGAAAAAACCAATTAATCAGTAAAAACTCGTGTTTAGACGTATGGCCAATAAGTTTTGGTAAAAGTTAAAAATTGACGATAAACGTTCTCATTTTCCCTTCATTGCTCCGAGTTGCCAGTCCAAATAATACTATACACTCGGGCCGTAAGAACAATCTACACCCCAAACTAAAAAAAAAAAAAAAATACTAGTATTCAATTTAGATTAATTACGTAATTGTATTTTAATTCAAATATCAATGAACACATTAAACTGAACTCTGTTATAACTTTTATTTTAAATATATCATTTCACACATTCTCATCGTATAATAGAACGTATTTTAAAACTCGCAATATTTCGTAAAACGATACGAAATCGATAGGTTTTGTTTAATGAGTATTTTAAATTTGTACGCATTTATAATCCAAAGTAGTTTTTAGCGATTTCGGAATAGAATCGTAGAAAATTGAAAATAAATTAGTTTTATTTTACACGTCAAACATCAACGTATTATTTACTACGTAGACTAGCAACCGAAATTTTAAAGTAGTGCTTTATTCGTTTCGCATGATATTAAAATTAATTAAAGCGTTGTGATGTATTTATTTTAATACAAAACAATATGGGTCACCGTTTCAAAACTGAAAGTTTACCCTTGTTTCTGCATAGGTTCCAGGTACCGCGAACTGGCGATTTCGCGTTAAATTACACGCCATTGATGACCAACGTCGGTGGCAATATTCCGATTAACTAATAGCATGGCCGGCCATGATATTATAACGGTCTAATTATCTAAACTGACCATGCGAACTGCACGTCCATTCGCGTTTCGCACACGTGAAATGTTTCGGTGTGTTCTATCTATACCGTACACAAGGTATATACACATATTTGTACAGCCAGTTAATATAATTTCATGCGGTGGCGTGTTTACGGGGATCGCTCATATTGTTCAGGCCGGCACACAGTTTAATGGATTGCGAACTTCCGAGAATGGACTCCATAACGTTAATTGATTTGAATAATTTTTTTTCTTCCTTTTGCCACCGTATAAATAATTTATAATAATGGATTTTACAGTGGGGGATATTCTTTGCACGTTCCGTACAAACACTCGCACGTTTCGCGTACGCAACTCAGACGGGTCGTATTATATTAACATAATATTACGTTTGGAAACGGTTATTATCGCGTTCTATAAAAAACGATTTTAAGCCGAGTTGTTTCTACAGATTTTCGCAAAACTGTATGCTTACCATCTGTGACCATACGTGCTACGGCTATACGAAACATTTCGGGACAGCTCTTTCGTTGTCCCGAAAATTGTGTTTATAATAAATAGAAAGATCGTTGTAAAATCATATATATATAACGTCTTCGATGTTGTTCATAATGCGTTTATAGATACCGAAAATAATATAAAATAAGATATAATCTGTACAAAACAACGAAATAAATCTATCGTGTTGTTCCGTGTCAGCAGTAAAAAAAAATGTCTAAAATCGATTGTCATAATTGTTTTTTTCCAAACGTAAAAGTTCAAATTGTGTGACGAGTAAAACGACGGGTCTTTAAATCATAACATGGACGATTTCCGTATTCGATTGTTGTAAATTGAATACGGGCACATAAATATAGTTCCTTATATACATTTCAAAAAACTCATTTCAATCGAAAATCCGTTATACGCGTTTAAATGCGTGAATAATTGCACGTGTATTTTTTTACATCAGTATTTATATATTTATATTATAGTAAAATAGATTTTAACCATTGGTCCTAATTCCTAAATTTATTTAGGATCCTAAATAGGATATTCAGTTATAATAATACGACTTATTAGGTCTCTGTCGTAATATCAACACGAATCGATGTCATACCTTCAGCTCTTAGAAGTATTTTTTTTTTTTTAAATATAGTCGATACAATAACAATAACAGTATTATACGTCCGAGAATAAAAATCGTTGTACGTCGAGACCGATCCCTATTGTCACGGAGATAAATCCAGCGGATTCCGTCCCACTGCAGAACATTCCAATTCGAATAATACTATCATTATTGGTTATCGCACTCGCCGCCGCGGTTGTATATCGTAATAAAATATGACATATATTATGCGCGACAATCCATACGCCAACGTCCGTAAACGAATTTATATTATACGTGACGATTTGCGAATACGAGTCGAACATTATACGTGCATTGTGCGATATGTGTTTTCATGACGATTGGAATTTATCGTACGAAAACGAATGTTTGCTTGGGGAGCGCCTATCGAGAGACGAACATATTTATTCGTCCGATATTATTAGGATAAACTGCACAGTTTACGTGTTTTTCCGTTCCGATGATTTCGTTCGCGAAACAACAAAGTTTACCCATTGTATTGGTCGAGTGGAAAAAGTTTGAAATTAATTTTTGCAAAAGATGAAACAAAATGATTTTTGGAAAAAAATAGACTTTTAAAAAAATGTGATCGTTTTGTTTTATTTTGTCTTTACACTTTTACTTCAAGTAGTCATTTTAAAATTAAGTTTAGTGTAAGAACAAATATAATAATTTATAATAATATTGTGAATATTATTCCGAGGATCGAATATAACTTTTTATTAAATAGCCATGGACGATCCGTTTAAACGATAAATTTAATATAAAAATATAACAAATACAAAAATACAAAAAAGATATGTGTCACGAAGAAAAGACAATAAAAGCGAAAAAAAATGAATGAAAATATAAGACTTTTATACTTTAGATTTTTATCTAGTTCAAATATACAATGATTTATGTTTTGCTTTGTGTTGAGTTTATTCGGTGAATTTAACACTATTGAAAAATATTTAAACAATAACAGATATTATTAACAGTACTCGATCGAGACGGTTGTACAATAGAACAATGAATATATTTAGTACAACAAGAAACATTTTTTTTTTTTTTAATAAGTATCACTCGTAATTAAGAGATAATTTATATAATCAGTTTAATAATCTCTGAGCGTTAGTTTAAAACAAAACACAACGAATAGATAAAATGTGGAAACATTTACTCATAAAACAATCAAACATTTTTTTAAAAGTGAAAATTACAAACAAAAAATACAATCAAGTTTAAATATATGGATGATCATCCGCGTAAAACAAATAATATATTATCAAGTGTGAATCGGAGCAAATACAAGCTGTATAGTTTGAATACCGTAAAAAAAAATCAGAAATCAATATCCGAACAAATATCGAAATCGTAAAAATTATAATCAGTATTCAACATACGAACCGTAACCAATAAATATAAGTGTCGATACTGTATGTTGAGACCTCGATCGAAATAAATAAATATCTGTGAGCTAAGTCTAAACACAAATCTCAATTACCAAAAACCAATACTTGATTATGTAATGGTCACGTACGCATAACACCGTCCGACATAATATATATATACATATATATATATATATGTGTGTGTGTGTGTATGTGTGTATGTATATATATATTTTCGTCAGTGATTCGTTTTGACAAATTGTCGTAACGAAATTATAAAATATGAAAAACCAATTTCCGCGTGACATGTACAACATTTTGTGTACGAAAAATGTCGACGGTATTTCGAAAAGAGTAGGGTCGCTATTTTATGAGCACAGCGATATTGTCGAGATTGTACGGCGTCAATTTTCGTTTTTTTATGACCTCTCAATGAAAACGAAAGTGATTTTCAAGTCAACCATTAAAAAATATCCCTTAGCGATTCTTCCAAACGGTCATGTCTCTTTCGATAACAAAACTATCGTCGTCGACGTGCGTCCGTTATATGGAGAATTCCATGTATTTACTAATGGCGTAGACTCTCTTCAATATTTTCGTCGCGTCTCATCTCCAGAGAGGGTTTATCCGAGTTGCGTTCAAACGGAGACTAAACCGTCACTATCTTGTACGCAGACTTGTGAACCAATCAATGTCCAAGCCAATTTTAGTATTTACGAATTTTCTATTCGTACGGTATTTAGCGTTTAGATTTATATTTTATTTATTTTTTAGCAATCTTTATTATTACTCATTGTTTAACATTGCTAAACTAAAAAAATTAATTTTATCTGTAATTTCGAAAACAGTTATGATCCGTTGTACTAGTTTTAAATGTACGAAATGTAATATTTCATAAACGATATAGCGTTGTTGTGGACGGCGTAGCGATGACGAAAGTTACGACGAAAATAATTAATTTGCAGAACGCTTTTTTTAATTTTAAATTAGCAGAGTTCCCTCCGAAAATGTTTCCGATTCGAACGCTAAGTGAACTATAATTCGTCTTCTTTAAAAATCAGGCAAAACAAACAATACAGTTTGTTTAATGCGTGCGACTCGGATTGAGTTGCGAGACGAAGAAGAAAGTTGAAAACGTATCTAAGGACTAAACTACAGGAAAAGAATGACAGAGAAGTTGGGCACACATGGAAACTCAAAAAAATCAATCCATCGACTAAGAAGACGACGTGAACGCAATGGCAGGAGTCGTAGAAGCAATGCTTTCCAAAATTTAAAAAAAAAATTAATATTACATAATTCGTTATAAGCCAACCTACTGTAATTACATTATTCTTGAACGAACTACGGTAAGATATGTTTAACTTTTATTTGAACTATATCATTTCTCACGTTTGTTTCATACGTGTCTTAAAACCCAAAATAATTGAAAAAAGATTTAATGTCTCGATCATATAACTGATGCATTTATAAACGGTATTCAATTTAAAAATTATATGTGTGTATATATAATTTTTTTTATGTGTCAACGTATTTACTTGAACGACCTCGTGCAAACGTAACGAACATGTACAACGATAGCTTTGTAGTGTTATGTGGCTATGCCTATGTTCGATTACGTATTTGTTTTTGTGATCCTAATAATTAATGTAAATAATTTAACAACCGTACATACCGAATGCAAATTCAAATTTGGGGCGTACGGTGTTTTCTGTGTTTTAGAAACTATGTGACCAGCCTTGAAAAAATTATTGAGAAAAACAAACAAAGAACCGACTTAATACGATACCCTACAGAAAAATTATGCTACACGTAAAAATAATAACACTTGTGCGTAATAAAAAAGTATTCGTGATAAAAATAAAATAATGACACATAATCATAAAAAAAAAATATTCGTCATACCGCTTAAAACGTAAAATAGAATATATCGGGTGTTCATTAACTAATTTAACCTAACCGTCGATCTCAATAATCTTTTCATTTCCCGAAAAACGAAATCCTGAAGACACCAATGTTTCACGCGGATAAATGTTAATTGTCCAACAACATTGACTAATTCTAATAATGTTAATCAAATACACATATATACAGAAAAACGTTTAAACTTGAACGGATTATAACAATTTTTAAATAACATAATCTTTAAACGAATGTATGTGCTTTGTCGCGATATAGTGTAGTGTGTAATTATTATAATAATATCGAAATATTCTTAAATAAGTCTATTTGTTTTCGAAAATCGGAACGCACTTTGTAATACACGAAACGATACGATTCTTTTGGACTGTACGAACAGTATATTGTATTATAGTTTTTAAATCGTTCAACTTTTTTCCTTTTTTTTCCATGTCAAACTCGCTGTGATAAAACGTGGGAAATCGATGGGAAAAAAATATTTAGTTTGTTTTCGTTATTTTATTTTAGGTTTTTTTAGATTATTTTCGTAATAAACTATTGAAACTTACTCGAAAAAATTTTATTTTCTTTTTCCTTTTAATTTGATTGCCAAATTCGGTTCGTTCGCGTAATAATATAAAGAAAACAAAACACAAACTTTCTGACGGTCCGAAGTGAATTATGACAAGAATAGAGACGAAAACAAAAAGACGTAAAAATCCAATAACTTATACAGTGTACGCGAGAACAAAAACAAAACGTATTTTTCATTTTCCGTAATAGTATACGGCGACGGAATAAAAAACTCTTTATCAATAATATTTTACGAAACGCTATGAAATCTGCACGTCGTGAACAATATTATTGTGCGCAATAATACAATGTATGTACAACACGAAAAATCGTAACGAGATAATACAGTGAAATCTTCGAATAGTGGACACTCTCCGTCATCGAAATTTTGTCCGCTATTCAGAGAGGTTAAATGTTTGAAATTCACTCAATGTAAATGTGTAAAATGAGAACATATGCGCTAAGTTAAATTTTCAAATGTTATTACTAATTTTGTAGATTTAATGATATAATATATAATTTGAAATAAGAATATTATTGATTTCATAATAAATATTTATGTTAATGCTTAATTTAATACATACGTACATGTAAAAAAAGAAATTGATCAGATGCACACATAAATATTTAAATAGGTAAAAAAAAATTGGTCAGTTTGATCTGTTAACAATTTTGCCGTCTATGTACAATCTCATGAGTAAGTTCATTTCCCAAGGTTACAGTGGAAGAAAAAATAAAACTGTATTCTACCTCTATTGATGAAATGAAATGACTTACATTTTTCGCGAAGTGACAACCTTTTTCACTTTATTCCACTCATCTCGTCGAATTAACTAACAAAACATACGAAATATTGGCCATCAAAACCATTGATATTTTCGTCACAATTGTCGTCAGTTGTTTTTTCTTATCGTTGGACAACGAGTTCATTATCGTTAAACCTAATTCGAGAGCGTTTTGCTGTCGCCGTTGTGTCATTATTTTATAATTAAGATTAAAATAGGTGTCCGTTATTCGGGAGTCCACTTTTCGGAGATTTCCCAATTAAAAAATAGTGAAAATATCACAATTTCCAAAAAATAGTCCGCTATTGGGAGGTATCCGTTATTGGGAGGTGTCCGTTAGAAGAAATTTCACTGTATATATATTGTTCGCGGTAGAATGGTAATAGTAATTTTCTACATTGAATCGAATGAAGTGATTTTTTTGTTTCTAAACTGACGCGGTTACTGTACACAAGTGCTAATTCGTTTTGTGATTGTACTCTTAAACGTAAGATAATATTTCGTATAGACGGACGTGTATCGTTAACGACGACAACGTTGTTCTAAAAAAAAAAAGTTTGAGAAAACGTATTATTTATGTTATATGACTGTTAAGCTTATCCAAAACTATATCCATACCGATATTATAGGAAGAATATGGCATTTCATTCTCAATAAAGACAATATATTTTCGTCTACAAATCAAGACGTTATGACTTTTTTTGGTACCACTTATAGCGTTTTCTTTTTCGCATGTGTAATTCGACGAATAAACCCGTCGCAGTTACTTATTCGTAGGTATATACCAATTTAATAATTTAACTTGACATAAATAAATTGTCTAACTATCCACGTGGGTTGTAGACTTATATAGGGCGTACGGACGTTAAGTGTTTCGTCGTCCCACGTACCAGCGGGTACGATAATAATAATATTTTCATTATTATTGTTCGTAATTTTCGAATAAATCTAAACGATACTTGTTTTTAAATATAAATTTGTCACGTAAAAAAACTGTTTAATAAGTATAGATCGACAAATAATTATAGATTTTTGTTGCTACTGATCGAATTCGATTTGTCACCACTATAATAATGATATTTAAATTAACATCGAAACTGTTAATATGTCCGTCTACGTATTATTCAGCCCGTACGCTGCGCATACAATATTTTCTTTATTAAACTCCTCCAAAAACTACTATAAATATTAACTGAGTTTAATACGAGCATGAGCCTATATCAATAAAAGTTCCGGGCGTCACAGTAATTATTTTTACAGATGTCACAAAACTCAACTATGAAATTATAGCATATAAGTAAATGTTAGATATTAATAATAATGAAAATAATTGATTAAAAATGTACTGCACACTTGTCCATTTGCTATTGTACATTCAGTATTTGCTACTGCACACAATTGTAGGCCCTGTCCGTTCTGTGTTATCGTTAGTGCAGTTAATTAATCTAAAACGCAACAAAGATTTTCAACAGTCGATACAGAAATTAGTTATTGCGTCACAATCGATAGTGAAACAATATCGATTTCTTACATTTGGCTCAACGTTAAATAATTAATAATTTGCTTTTAATCCGTAAAGATCGAGTTACATTTTTCATGTTTACCTAGTTAGGTTAGGTGCACGAAGTAATTTCTTAAACGAACGAAGTATAACGAGAATGGCAGGCTAATGCTACTTTATAATAATATTTAATACAATTATTTGATAACAAAAGCTCATAAAATCACATTGAAATAATATCATTTTTAATAATATATAAATATATTTACAACAAATTTCATGTAAAACATTCAAAATTATCAAAAAGTGATTTTCCTAAAAATCAAACTGGCTTCTTTATAGCAAGACGCATTTTAATTATGAATTTATTGTTTACATTATTTCAAATTTTAAAAATTAATTGTATGATTAATATATATATCACAATAACAGCACACACTAATTGTCTTAAACTTTAATCAGAACATTCCTAAAGTAAATCATAAAATATATTAAACGAATAACATATACGTTTTACAATGCATCAAATAGAAATAACGAAATATATTTATTACAATGTACTAACCAATGTTTATTACTTGACAACAAATTCTTGTATTAATATTAATTAATAAACTATCGATTTTTTCTCTATGATACTTATGTTGGGTTGTATAAAAGAAGGGAACTCAACTAAACAAACACGTGGTCTACTTACGCACTCAATCATTAATGACTTAAAAACTAATGATTTCCATAAAATCAAAAATTGCGAAAAACATAACGTCAGATAATGTAGGTTCGTTGCTCAATTTCTTATCCAGTAGTTTGTGCAACTTGCGACAACTTCTCAGGAAAGTTCGTCTGATTTCTTTTTCGAAAACTAAACTATCCTCCGCACTAAAATACACCTATTCTAAGAAAGTAATCTAAATTTCGATTGTTATTCTTCCTAGAATTATATATCTGTTCATTTCGAATATAAGTGGCATGAAGTTTTTCAGTTATAACTTCTTTAATAATGATGTAGGCACAGTCTCCAGAGCGTAAAATCATAATTTAGGATCTGGTATAATCACGCAAAATTATTTCGTAAACATAAAATAATACTATTCAATTTCAAAAAAAAATTAATTGTTAAGAGTGTTTTATAATCTTCCAACGAGTTGAATTTAACGCGTAGTTTACATAATTGTTTGAATGATGACGTCATTGTACGTTTATGGTTTACTTGGGTCGATATTGTCAGCAATCGACTCGCTCATATTGTTTGTATAATTTTTTTGTGATTAAATGTATGAAAAAAATATAAAACAAAAGCACGGCGAAATTCACAATCGAAAATTCTGAACGATAAAAAAATCAATTGTTTTTCACTCATGCAGTGAAATCTGTAGAAGTAGGCATTTCGTTTATTTTTTTTTGAAGTACAACAATTTGTACGCGCACCACTTAAAAGACTTGGTATTATTCGCTTATATGTGAAACGCAATCATCGGAATACGAACTCTCAATTATCCAGCTCGACGGATAATCTTCAATATTATTTTATACGTAATTTTTGTTTTCAATAATTGTCGTCGCGTAAATTTCCAGTCAGGCAAGTTGAAACTTCGTGTTTAATGTGATTTCAACAGACGTAAAAATATAATATTTCTTTTTATCGTACAATACGAAATGACAATCGCGTCGTTTTTATACGACTATTATTTCCTTCAAATTAAAGTATATAAATATATTTTGACGGTTCGTTTTATAATATTTAAGTATATTTTTCCATACGTCTCTCCTCCAATGTACACCCGTGGTTTTCTCCAACAGAATATTATCATTTATTATAATATGTAACGCTAAAAAAACGTATACTTTTCTTATTGATTTTTTTTTACAAAGAAAACAAAAAAATAATCATTCTCTTCTGTATTTTTTTTTCTAATGAATAGTACAGGTACACAGTAATAATTAAAATGGACGAAATGACGATTACAAGTATACGATTATGAATTTTATATCACATTATATAAAAAAAATAGGGTTTTGTAGAAAAAACTATTTTAAAACTATGGTGATTATTTGATTTGTTTGCGACATTCAAGTCTTATACCATCAAATACTTCAAACAGGAGAGTGATTATGACATTTTGTTTATTGTTTTTACCAAAGGTAATAACATATTTCTGCAGAGTCCTAAATATTATATTTATATTGATTATTTCAGTTCAAAAGTATATAAACTTATTTAATTAATAATATGAATTATATCATTTAAATGAATTTATTATTACTTTAGCTTTCAAGCAGACAAAAAATATAAAACTCTAAACAATATTTGATTTTAACAATAAAAAAAAATTAATATTCAATTCGAATATTTCAAAATATATGTTCGTTAATATATATACAGACCGTTTTAAATGTTAAATATATACGAAAAATTAATCGCATTAACAGACCTTTTTCATAAATAGTTTTATATAATTTAATTAAACTCAAACTTTTCATGAATTTTGAATTTATGAACCTTACAATAAATAGTGCATAGCATTGAATTTCGTAATACGAGTATATTTAATAATAAACATATTATCAAGTTTACCTATGAAATTTATAAAACTTAACGAAAAAAAAAAACACGAAAATACCGAATATATTCAAATTATATAAATTATATAAATATATTCAAAAAATATAATTCCATGACTCATATTTTGGTAAAATTAATTAGGTAATGGTAATTCAATTAAAGAGGCCTGACATTTAATGTCTTAAGATATTCTACTCGTCTCTTCATTTGTACTGGTCGATATTAAAGTATCACAAGTGACTGTTCAAAATAAAATCTATTCATTCACGACGTGTTATTTGGTTAATAGACTACTTGTGTGTGTATGATTTAATTGGGCGGGAACGATACATACATACATATATATATACATATACATAGTACATATAGGATTGTATATTATGTTATCAGATGTTTGTTTCGTGTGATAATAATCAATAGCGAATTTATATATATATATATATATATATGTGTGTGTGTGTGCATGTGTGTGTAGGTGTGCATGTGTGTGTGTTGGTGTGTGGAATGCGTATATAATATAATATGTAATAATTGTTGAGTTCGGGGTCAGCAAAACGCGTTTACATTCATACGCGCATCATGGTTATTGTTGAAGAAAATATATGACTTGACTAATGACTATAAATTTGTAGAACTACTAAGATCATTGCTGAAAGGCCTCTATGTTACGCGCCAGGATAAAAGCAATAGATAGAGGATTCAAAAAGAAAGATTACCTCAAGATAATTTCATGGCACCAACACTTTTCAATGTATATACAAATAATCAGCCGATCGGAGAAGAGATTCAACATTTTGCATATGCCGATCTGGTCCATATCCGATCTGGCCGTAATAATAATTAATAATGTTGGAAACACTAGGACAATACTACCATAGAAATAATCTGAAACCATATCCATTTAAACACAAGTGTGAGAATTTACCTACGTAACAAGCAGGCGAATAGAAAAATAAAAATAAAATATCAAGAAAAATTTCTCGAACACTGTGACACACCAACATATAAAGATGTGCAATTATACAGAACACTTACCTACAAGAAACATTGTGAAAAAATGCAGAAAATAGTAAACACAAAGAACGGAATAAGACGGAAATTTGTAGGTTCTAAATGGAGAGCGGATCCGGATACATTACACATATCTACAGCAGAGTATAATTGTCCAGTATGGAAGAATTTTGTAAATACCAAAAAAGTAAATACAGCCACAAATGAAACACGTCGAATAATGACAGAATGTTTAAAACCTACCAAAATATAAAATGTATACATGCTCAGTGGTATAGCCCATAACAGACATTGAAAGGACAAAAATCCAAGTTGACCATAGATACTCAATGTACAAAATAACACCAGCAAAGTTCTGATTAAAATCGAGAAAAAATTTTCTAAAAACGTAGGGTAATTAAAGGAAAAGCAAACCAGAAAAGAGTAAAGCGGTGGAGACAAAACATAAGAAAAAGTAACGAGAATGACACTATAGCAATTGAGTCAAAAGAAGAATTACATAGAGGGAAAATTCTCCCTTGGAACCTTTGGAGAACAATTAACTGAATTAAAGCAAAATACGGACGAACAAAAAAGTATTTTCTTAAATGAGAATTGTCAGAAAATGACAAGTGTATATTATTGTAAACATACTGTACATATTTAATCATTTATAAAACCAAATAAATAAATAATATATATATATATATATTATCCCAAAATTAATATATTAAAATCATTTGTAATGATTAAACGAATTATCAAAAAAAAAATCGCACAATCAAACCTTCTGTTAAAAATTCACTAATAAAAATCGGTCTATCAGAAAATTTCACGGTTTCCTGATACATCAATCCCCCCCACTGATTGTGATTAATTAATATAATAATGTGTTATTGTGAGAAAATAATTAACTGTCTTAATCGATTTACCGTTAAAATAAACTTTCCATGTTTTTTTTATAACTATGTACTTGTTTGATATTGATTATAATCTATACAAAAAACATCTTTGTATATATTTAAGAGTTGACTAACAGTTAACAGCCGTTCACAAAAATTAAATAAATCTACAATCGGTACATGAACTTTAAAATTGATATTATTATTGTGCTGAACTTTTGTTGAAACGGGAATCAATTTGTTTTAACCGGATCGTTAAAAAGAAACACATATGTGATATTCATATTTCTATTTTTTTTTCAACATCGTATCTGATACGATTTTAAAAGTGTAATTATTAACACATGTTTTGTGTTGTAATGTCTGTAATAAATCATCGCGTTTGAAAATAATCTATCCGATAAAAAATATACAGTTAAGCGCTTGGTTGTGGATTTGTTATTTAGTAGTTCACAATTTTCTCGAAATCGTGTATATTATTCATTAGTGTCAATGTCCATTTTCTCGTTTCCTAATTACCGTCTGTTCCTAATTTTTTCAGTACGAATCGATTGAGTAAACACGAAACTATTGTTTTAAAATAGTTTAACGGACCTAATTATTTACTGCAAAAAAAAAATTATATATATATATTCGCATGCACGTTCGATAACCCGTACTAAATACGTTCGTCGTTCCGTGCGGAATCAGAAATATCGATCGGTATGATGTTTCAGTTGAAACAATACTGTATTCGAGTGAATGGAAATAATAACAAGCGTACATATACGAACGTCGTCCGGTGTTTGAAATCTATAATCAACACGCGCATGTGACAGGACCGCGGAGTGGGAAAAATAGCGAGATCGTAAATGTTCATATCGAAGACGAACATCTCGCGACAAAGCGTCTGCGATGAGCGTCTCTTCGCCGTATATAGTCGTGTACGATCCTCCCACGTATGTCGTATACGAACGTTATTGAGCGGCACGAACACGGCGATTTGTCTCCGACACGTCATCGGAGTACAATACAAAGTGTTTTAGATGTGCACGCACAACACCATATTGATATATACACGATACGATGTATTATCGTAAAGTCCGCGCATTCGACACAACCGTATGTTTGTCGTTAGTCGGAGTAACGTCGATCGCGAATCGAAAATCGAACGGTTGAACGACGCGCACCTGATAAATGCGGTTCGGTTTTCGAAAAAAAAAACGACGCGCCATCGCATCTGGAGTCTTGTTCTGATTTAGTTCTTCTGGATGAGCTGGTCTGGAGTCTTATGCTGGTCATTATCTTCGCGGACCAGTATTCTGGAACCATTGGTCTGGACTTCCGCTTTATTGTCAAAGCTCCTCTGTCTTTCTCGTCCTGCTCCTTGCGAGACAGGATATCCTTGAGGGAGAAGGGCGGTCTGCCGCCGGTAGCAGCGTGAGAAGTTTTGTTTTGCAGAACCGAAGTATACATAAGCACGTCTTCGGGACTACAGAGTAGGTATTTTATATTCAAAAGGCGTGTAGCTTACGTTCGCGCTCACCGCTTGCCTGTACTTTCCCTAGTACATGCAGTCGAACGACGTATGTTCCGCGGTGTCCTGCGAGTGTTCGCGGTACGGACTCAGGGAGAACGGTCCATGAGGTTCAGGTAATTCCGTCAAAATCTGTGCCATGCGGAACATCTCATGTGCGCTACGAACTTAATGCCACCGGTCACAGTGACGGAGATTTCAGTCGTGCGCCAAATTGCGCCAAATGCAATTTCGTGTTCGGCCGTGTGTGGACAGGTGAACTTGTATGATTGCTGGACCGAAATTGCTTCACGACCCGTCTCTGGTTGCGTGTGAAAGACTTCCGAACGCGGTGCAATTATGTAGCAAAACGTAAAAGTCTATCGCGTTCGTAAATATGCGTGCCGAGTCGTACAATTTCCATCTCCCTCTCGACAGTGTCGTATGGAATAAAAACGCGAAGGAGGCTGTAACGAGATACGATCGCCGCATAGACCATAAAAACCGACAACGAAACGATAAAATACAATTTATAACCGCGCGCGTAGCGTTTACAGTTGTACGTCATTTAACGATAACGGCGCTGATGACATCATCGCCGTCGTCATACCATCCGGGGAACACAACGCATCTATTTTAATACTCAAGGCCGGCCAATAACGAGTCAATAGGTTCGACAATTAACTTTTACTCAACTCTTGGTCAGATATGAATTTAATTTTAACTGAACATGACTTGATATATTTTTATTAAAAATATGTTTTATTATTTTTATTGTTGTTCGGACTAGTAAGTTAGTAATTTTGAACACTCGTTGACGAACGTATTGGTCAATAATCAGTGTATTTTATCTCGACGCATTCTAGACGAACGCTGTGTTTAACGCGCGCACATTATTTTCAGTACGTGTATGCTTTGCCAGTGTTTTATGCTTTTCAGTGTTTGATTAATCGTGCGCAAGCCGTTTTAATTTTTTTTCCATTCGAATTCTACAAGTGTCACGATTTTTGAAAAAATATCCGTATCATGCCGTTGGACACAACACTCTCAAAAACCAAAAGTCGTCTTGTATATACTTTACAGATGTAAATACGTATGTATAAAATAACTTATTAAGTTGATAAAAACGTCAAATCCGTTAACTTATGACAATATTTAATATAATTGGTTATTAGTAGTTCGTTATTAATTACTTTAAATGGTTGCATTTAAACAATTTCTCGTAAAACACGTGCGCGTATCGTTCAATTCAAAGTGTTGCTTAAAACGAATAGAAATAAACAACTTTAGATTTCATATGAATTGTTGCAAAATGTTTTTGAATAAATTAATGATGAATTTTTTCTTATACAAATCCGAACGGACGATTAAAAAATATAATTAACTTGAGTTAATAGTATTTTTGATCACATGCCTGATATATTTAAATATTCAAATAACTTTAATTTTTTAATCGCTAAAAAATATTACGTTAACTTAATTTTACAAAAATCATCGTTAATATTATTACAATATATTGTCCGATATCCAAAAAAACAACAAAAAACGTAAGCAAACTGATCAAAATGAGTAAAAAGACGATATGTCCTCGAGGGCGTATTTAATGTTCGAAAAAAATGCTCCCGGAATATTTTTTTTTCAAAAATAATCTTACACCGCCTAAAACGTTCCAAAATATTAAGTTGAACGTATCACGTTATGGTGACACCATTCGCATTGTACGTTCAATTACTTCACAAAACCGTTGTATTCTATTGAAAAACTACACTATATTTTACTTCGCCGGTCAACAGCAACCCTGACTATGAACAATATCGATTAGATGAAAATAAAGTTTTCGTAATTAATGTTGCTTATTATTTTAGTGTATGAAATACTTTTTGGAAATGTTTTAGTGTAGCTAAAACGTTTATATCGGAGTAGTGTTTCGAAATCGTATTCAAAAACGATTTCAGTAGAATTTTGAAATAGTTTTCAAAATTGTCTTCACGAAAACGGTCCCGTGCAATGTATTTGACGCGTAGCGAGGGTTTTTCACGTGGCGCCGGACTCGTTGCACGTCTCACCTAGTCGGGCGGACTTGGCGCACGGCCGCCATTATTCTGTAGTTAATCTAATTACCGCGTAGTTTTCGTTCTTTCGGCCGCGTACGTATATTCACCACGTGTACTTGCTCACGTCGAACCGTCGGCAAATTATCATTTATCAGTTATCACACGTACGAAAGTTTCTCGTTTCGCGAAAAATTTTCCAACAGGAATCCGCGGGACGTATACACGAGGCGGTGGAAAAGACGAAACAAGTATCCGCAAACAATGCGTGGCGGCGGCACTCGATACTTGGTCGCGAACTTCGGAGCAAATATATATATATATATATATATATATATATATAAATCATTATTTATACCACTCGTTAAACTATATTCGAGTTTCGTGTACACGTCACGAACGAAAAAAAAATAATCATCATCACGCGACGTCCGCATTTGTTATACTACCCTATTGACACTAGTGAACACTCGTCGTCGTTCGTGGTTGGAATAGATATCATTTGGTTTTACTGAGTTGGATTATGTTTACGTTCGTTCCGTAAAAACCGATAATTTTACAAGCGTCCTAAATATTTACTGGAATACATCGAGGACAAAGTCTGACGCGTTTGAATACGATTTACGAGAATGGTTTTTTTATGTTAGCGGTATTGGATTTTCGATTGTTGTGTCCGTGTGAGGTAATGTTAATGATTCGACTACAAAAGGAAATACGTTGTAAAATCGTTTTATCAAATTATAATTATATGACGATAACGAGAACGACTATCAGACAATCGATCGTCTACCAGTATATTTATTCTTCTCAGTCAATCTACAACAATTATGATCGTAAAACGACCGTTTTCTTTGATTTCTTTGTTTTTATATTTCACAAAAAAGTATTTTGCGGCAGTAATATAGGTACGAAAAAAACCGCATATGAATATTTCGGTTTCAATTGTTAATTTTAATACTGGATTTAATTTTATGATTTTGTTTTGAAACGTTCTTACTGATATTTAACTTCCATTTAGTGTTGTCGAGTGTGAAATGGTGGAATATAGCCGAATAATTGCACACTGTCGTCGACGAATGTTCGACATTTCGGAATAAACCCGTTTCATTGATGTCTATGACTACAGTAATAAATATAATAAATGTATTATGTACCCATCGGGTATAGCATTGAATAATAGTTGATCGTTTCGACCAATAACGGTTTATTTTTAATGTTTCTGCGCTACGGTCGACTGAAATTCGACAGTATAACCACAATCTACACTTATCGTCGTCGTCCGGCGGCACCTGAAATTAGAAATTCCATCGCGAACGGAAAATACATTTATCATACTGTGAAACACGACGCGACGTATGATATATGACGGCATGGTGCGCCCATCAAGATATAAGTTGGCACTCAAACTCGTTGTACATATAACATATACACCCTAAATAGCGGGTACCGAATCCGAAATGCCGTAATCGTGTATATTAATTTTCGTAGTATCACGATTTTAATTACCGGTTTTCAATTTTTTTCAAGATTTATATTCATGTATTCTCATTTATTGTTTCCATAGAGGTTTTGATTTTCAATACCTATATTTATATTGATGTTCAACTTTGACTTATTGTGATTACTATACTGGTATCGATTTATATTACGAGATCGATTTCAAGCATTCCAATAAAAAAAAAGAAATATGCTTCTTGTACTTCCTCCGACGTGAAAAAAATATTTTAGTTTTCACTATTAATATTAAACAAAAACTTTATTTTGAAAAAAGGTGCAAATAGTTGCATATGAAAATAACAAAATAATATGAACGACTACTTTTGTAATAATTTCTGGTAAAATTGTTTACGCTATTCTACGCCACTATTTTTAAAACTCATTTCACCCTAAGAAAGTTTGATTCCTGATTAAAATTACACGAGCTTATTAAAAACGAATAATATGTAGTCGAAATTAATTTTCTTAAAGCTTATATGATAGGCTTTCCAGATTCATCAAATATTATGACGAAAACCAAGAACACGCACTGGCCGACTGCAAACAACAAACGGTCACAAATATTCAACTCAAATATTGTCGCATTCGATTAGGCACGTGATAACTGCGGTCGGTATCATAACGTCGACACACGTTAGACGGCAAATAATCGATCGATAAACGCGTGTGGACTGTCGAATTTCGAACTTGGATTTTAGGGTAAATAAATACGTGTTTTTCTCTACATTTTCTGGACCATGGTGCGCGCTAAGTTTATGATTGTTTATTTTACGCGCGTAATGTGTGTACGCTTTCCGAACCAAACACGGGGCCGAGGGCTCTTCTCTGTTGCACATTAAAAAACACTCGGTTCTTTCCGAGGACCCTCCGTAGACAATACGTCAATTATACGGGCGATTCAAATTTCCGAGTGGTCCTCCAGCCGAGTCGCCGAGGAAGCAAAGTGAAACGTCAACAGTAAAAATAAATAAACGCGTGCCGGTCGTTTGCACGTGTATATATAAATATATATATATATATACGTGCGCGCGTTACGTACGACTTCAAATCACGAGTCATTCCGTTGCGTGTTCGATGTTTATACGGACCGGTTTATAACACGTGTCCACTACACCGATATACATATTGCAAAAGAAAAAAATTTTTATTTTATATATATCAACATGCCAAACGTTCTGCGAGTGCAAAACAAACAAGCGATACAAGTCTTATTTATTCTAAATCTAATAATATATATCTATTTAACACATTCGCATACACTCGCAATTAAAAGAAAAGCTATATAAATGAAATTTAGGGACTATGAATTTTATTTTAAGTAGGAAAAATCGAACACGACGCCGTGAAATGCAACGGAAAAAAAATAATAACAACAATTGCTTTTAACTAATTCAATATTTAAGTTCTGAAATACAATAATTTGTCGCGCGATTCATATTTTTGTACTGATAAATCGTAGTAGCAAAAACGAAACAATGTATTTCACGAAAATTCAAATGCGAAATAAAGTTATCAAATTACAAAAACAACGAAAATATAATCCGTACGGCTTTACCAATTGTTCAGGTCTATTTCTGGGTTAAAAATAAGTAATAACTTTTGCTCAACCTCTCAGTTCCTTTTAACGCCCAAAAAATTTCTAAATACCCTTGAGATTTTGCGAAAAAAAGACTTATTATATCGTACAAAAACAGGATGGGCTAATCCCACCGTGAGCATAGAAAACAAAATATGTAACACGATACGTCGAAATCAGTGGCGTCATTTGATAGGTGAAGTGGAGTGTACAGGAGTTTCACCCTACACCCAGAGACATTTTTTATGACTGCAAATGTACAATCACGTTTAGAATATTATACTTTTTACACTATTTATGAACCCAAATTATTTCATTACACCGCTTCCCCGCCCAAATTTTTTTGTGTAATTGCTAATACGTTGTTCGTTACAATATGTGTCGGTCTAGGGGAATACCAAAACGGCGTATTGAATCCGACGAACTATTCGAATTGCGCGTTATTACGTTCGAAAACCCGGCAGTTACCGGACTGTTAGGCTCTGCTAAAGTCCTCCGCGATTGACGACGTGCGCTTATGGGTCACGCTCACGATAATAACACCGTCTCGTCGACGGCCGTCCTCAAATTATTCGTTTCGACTGCCGTGACCGTAACGTGTGATCCGTAAAAAGAAACCGACGCGAACGCGCCCGTATACGTTATTATATTAACCCCGTAGGTTCGCGGGTCAGCAGGACAATATAAGAAGCAACGCGTGCCCCTATCGCACGCGTTTATTGAACACGACACGACAATAAGTTCGTACGACGAATAATGGGACCGTTCGGACGAAAACTTATTTAAATAATAATAAATTCATTTAATTGATGTTAACCGTTAATGTGCGCATCGATTTTGTTCGCGTGAATCGGGCCAGAAAATGTTTTCCTAGCTGTCGTGTAATTTATTCCGGCGGACACATGATATCGATATTCCGATAAGCGCCTGCGTTTGTAGAATAATCTTTTCTATACATCACAGGCCTCTGACAAACTGTGGCGTCGACGATTTATTCCCAAACATAGAACCTTAAGATTTCCAACGTACCCCAACTCTTGTCTTTTATCGTAAATCGGACTTTCCAGGTTCTGAATAGGATCCGATATCTTCCAAATACTACAAATAAAAGCTGATGTCATCCAAGGATCAGTCCTAGGACTAACGTTGTTCAACATCTACTGTCATGAAATACCAACACTGCCGACTGACAATGTTTGCATATGATTACACAAAACAAAACCCTAGAAAATCTACAAAACTCCCTCGATAAACTATTCCGGTGGTTATCAAGATTAAAACCCTAAATCGTAATAATCTTTTTATTTACTCGAATCGAAAATTCAGCGTTGTACGGCATTCATAGGAGCATCATTAAAGATTTTTTTTTATCAAGTTCGCAAACTTTTAAACAAACTGATCTTACAAGCCTGTTTAATATATTCATCGTTTAATTAATTTTTTTTATAGATTTCTAACCATATAGATTTGATAATAAACACTCAAGAAACTAAACACTAACATGAGTTACATGATTTTTTGTGTACTGGTGGAAACCAATACAATATTTATAAGATAACGTCGATAACAGATACAATATGTTCACAAAAATTTCATACACTACACACACACACACATACACATACAAGGCTGTTAATTTTTGTTTAAAACTAGTTTAAATAATGTTTATTCAAAAATATTATGAAGTAATAGTTTTAAAATATAGATTTATTCAGTTGGAAGTTTATTAAAAAAGGAATTTTAAATTATTCGTTAGTCAAAAAGTTGCACAGACATTACGACATTTTACTTAAGATCATTCGTACGAGTAAACGGAAATAAATCAACAAATACATACATATATACACACGTCTTGTACAATATAATAGTCTATGTTTTATTTGCGACTTTACACAAGAAGAATTATGCAGGTAAAAAGTTAAAAACACTGGAAGCAAATTTACCGGCGACATTTTCGGTACAAAATAAAACACTGTTTGCTCGATTTACCACCGACCTTTTCGGTGAGATAAAAAGAACTTCCGTACGAAATTTGTTATTTTTCTAATTAACCGGCCCTTGGACACTTACCAATAGCTCTGTAACTAAAATAAGGAAATTTTCTAGTATTCAAATCAACATTTTGCATATCCACAAAACTACGTAATAATTATACGCGTTGTGGCGATTTAAACAAATGAATAGCTGCTATAACTTTAGAAAGAAAAAATATATATCGCGCCGAAGTGAAATGTTCTGCTGTACGAAATATTATTCAAAAGTCAATTCGCGTGTGGCTTATTTCATTGAAATTACAGCTCCGCGAGCGAAAATCGGCAATTCACTATTATGAAATTATATTAAAATTATAAATATCACATTTCATATATACGACTACAGTGATATTCCGTGATGATTTGTAATTGGATTTTAGTACTGCGAATTTGATTTTCCGTTTCTGATTATATATATATATATATTTAATAATAAACGTATTTTTAATTTAATTATAATTATTATAATGCGATCGAATGAGAAAATAAAAAAATGTATTCAAATTTTTTTAATCAAGTCCATTATATATAATTTTCATAAACGTCGAGAAACCGTAGTAAAATCAACGAGTAATTTTTAATGAAAACGTCTAGCACCGATTTTTTTTTTACAAATATAACACTGATTCTTAACGATCGAATTAATGACTATTATTCAATCGTCGACGAATGTCCAAATATCAATTCGAATCGCTGGATTTATACATGTCCGTCCGCGGGGTACACCGATGCACGCGATTAATCGTGCTCGTCGAACGTCGTAAATCATTTCCGAAATAATATATTATCATTCCTCGTTTTTTTTTTTTTTTCGTTTTCAGACGAGTGCATTTTACACGGACTTAGGTGTGCCCCGGGACTCGTTTCGTACACTCAAATCCACGTACGGCGTATACAACGTACGAACACGCGCGCCGTATAATAAAATGATAAACAATTCGCGAGAAAACGTAATGTTATAAACGGATGCTCTACGGGCGAACGCGAAAAAATAAAACAAATCTATTATTGTTTTTTTTTTTCAAACGTATTTATCATATTTTACGTACGTTCGGTTGTTTTATTCGCGTGTGCAGCCCGAACACCTCCGAAATACGAGTTTTTTATTATTATTATAACAGTACACCTATTATTTACTCCCTAGTAGTGCGTCGTAAAAAAAAAAAAACGAAAAAAATGCCGCGAAAGGTTAACGCGCGTTGTGTATACAATATTTCGTTTCGGCGAATAAATGTCAACGTTTATTTTTCACGTATTCTCGAACCGTGCAGCACCGCGTTTATTACGTCGACACGATTATTTTATTCGAGCAACGACGGCGGCGACCACGAAAACGGACAGGAAAACGATATTTTTTCCAAACATGTTTTCCCTTTTCTATTATCGCACGCGCGCGTGATACAACAGCGTATGGTGTACAAGTACATACACATCCATTCTCGTCTACAAACATCACGGACAGAGAGAGAGCGATGAGCTGGTGTCACGTCTAAAAAACTACTTTAACTGATTTTTATTCGCCTTATATCATCTCTGGACGAACGTGAACTATAACGTCTCATTTCTTCGTCACGTCGTATCATAAGATAGAAAATACAAAAAGATCGGTATCGCGTGCGTGCACTGCTATACTAATATATAAAATATTGATTACCAGCGATCCTTTAGGTGTTCTAACGGCTTTGGAATTTACCGACCTCGATATAATCGGAAGATTGAAAAAAAACATCCGAGTCCATGTGGGTCACGTCACATACGAGCATATCAGAAAATGAGAAAAACTGACACGTCGGCTAACGAAGTTAACACATATAAACGCATTTATCATACAACGACTTGGAAAAGAAAAACGCTACAGCTAAGAGCAAATTGAAAAAAAACCCGTAAACTAATGGCATTCGACGCCCAATATATCTCGTCGAGTTGCCCTTTGGAACAACGGTCGTTTCTTCCATCTCTTCCAGCTAAAGCTCCTATAGATCGTGGTTCGAGATCACTTCTTCTGTGTCGATTTCACTGTATTCAAATCATCAGTCAACTGCTGGCCATACATTTCACCAACACGCATTTACGGTTGAACTCTATCTAGCTATGCATTGATGTGAACGAAGAAGTCTACGATGTTTTCCAACCGACTGTGACGGTCATTCTGGATGGTCTTCTATGTTTTGCAAAAGATATCGAAATGTCGGTCGCGCGTAGTAAGCCTTTAAAGCGACAATTACTCCTTGATCTATTGTTTGTAAGAAGTGAGGTAATATTTGTGGTCAAAACCGTGACATTGTCGATACAACAATTAGTGCAATAGTAACATAATTGTCCGTAAAAATTAAGATTTTGTAATGCGTACTCATATCCCATCCACATTAACGATGACTCCAGCAGCCAGTTGAAGAATAAAATATATATTTTTTCAGGCGAGTTTCAGTGGTCGTAAATATCCAAACACAAATACGCCATAAATATATACATATACGCGACGACGACGTACGAGTGCAATTAATTTCGGATTAAACGACAGTAATAACTCTTCAGACAGCGCTCTTCGGCGGGTAATGAAACAATAATATTAAATAAAATATTTTTCCTTGTGTTGCGCGGTGGGAATTTGTAAGATGCGCACATAACGCGATTTTGAAGACATACAACACACTATTGTATATCATTTTTTTCCTTCCTTTCATTTTTAAGCTTTAATATGGTGCACAATAATTGTGTTGTATACTCATCCTTTGTGTTTTCCGCAAGAGAACAAACAAAATAATATGTATATACGTACTTACTGGAATAACAGTATAAATACCTATTAACGCGATCCCGCGGTATATATATATACGAGGGGAAGACTTACAACTCGTTGAACCTTCTCTGTTATTAACACAATAACTCTCCACTACGTTTTCCAATTTTAACCGAAATCACCCCACAAAAAAAAAACACACACACACGATCGTTGCGTATATACGATATATGTATACACACCCTCGAAAACATTTATATTGTCTACAACCGTTGTGTACAAATTTTAAATAAAAATTTCAAGAACGTGTCGCCAGTGTACGTACCACGTTAATAATCGACATCGAAAACACAACACGTTTACGTTTAAAACCAGTCTTATTCATTTCATTCATACTTTGTCGTTTATTTATACAAAGACATTGGTTATCGAAGTTAGTCGTCGAACTGTTTTCATTATTACTCACATCAGTCGGCCATCCGTTAAAATTTTACTCCCGGTTGGTTTTGTGATTATTTCAAAAATAAATACATTTTTCGACGGGATTAAACCCAATCAAATTTTTCGTATATATTTTTTTTCATAAAAAAAATTTACCGATTCGAAGATTTCGAACGGATTTTTTTATAAAAAGAAACTTTTTGAAAATTATTCATATAGTTGTTATATGTTATGTTGCGATATTATAAGGTTAAAAAATAAATTTCCAAAAACCAATTCATAAAACGATTGTACCTGATACAGGAATACTGTGCCAGAGACAAATGATTTTCGGATAAGTTTTTAGAATTTTTGTTTGTTTTAAGAATTGTTTTGCGTGAGACAAATGTAACACATAGTCTGTTATATTTTTCAACATTCGAATGTGTCGAATGTGTGTTTATGTGGGTGTACGGAATCAAATAGCTTAGACAACGAAGACAGTTGGAGAGATCAAAAGAAACGATAAATGGCAGAAAATTATTATTATTATTATTATTTTTATCGTACTTAAACGTGACACGACAACATTCGATACCGATAATCGTACAAGAAGTTGAAATCGGATAGATTTTACACGGCAATCGGCGAAGAGCTTCTTAGGACAACATGCGGTGCGGTCATATACTGCAGTAAATCGCCAAGAACGGTTAAAGTTTTACGGAGAGTTCTCAAGAACGCGTACAATATAAACGGAACCCGTCGTTGTGAGGTCAACTTAAAGAAGAACGGCGAACATCGACAAGCGAACCGTATTCAACGACTTCCTAGCAGATAAAAAGGATATAATTATATTGGCACAAACGTCGAAATAGATACTGGAATCTTTGGCGTAGGTCACACACGCAATACTTTACCAATTGACCTGTTAACAATGTGTCGTGCGTCGCTTACATTTTTTCAATTTTTTCAATTCATTTCGGTTTGTATACGTTTTTGGAAAAACGTCGATATCGAGTGAAAATAATAAAATGCATTTTAATTTTAAAAAAAAACGGATTTGCGGCGCACGACGACCAAAAGTGCGCAGTAATCCGACTATCATATATTGTCGTATTGTTATTTATTATGTATATATAGTTAGACAATATATAATTGGACAATCGATATTTATACATTCGTATATTACGATTTATTTTTTCAAATAACAATTCTGAATTCTCTACGGGATAATAAAATCAAATAATTGTTAGCATAAAGTATACGTACTTAGCGAGATGCATATAGCCAATTTGTATTCGGATAATCCTATTGTCACGTAATTCTACTGTCGAAAGCATCAATAAATTTCGCATGAAAAACAAATATATTTATATATATAAATTGTTAATAAATTTAGCATTCGCTATATTACCACGTAACGTGCGCACTTGACTAATGCCATTATTGAAAATCGAATTTCGACCAAAAAACTGAAATTTATGTGTTAGAATTTATAATTGTAAAACGTCGGAGTTACTATACAACAGCTGTTAATCACAAAGTATATTTTAAAATCCAAATTTTTAATTTTTTTCATTAGAATAATATTTTGCGACCGATGTAGCAAAAACAACGTGCAGTGCCGTCGTATAAATTCGTAATGAGGTTATTGTTGGTGTTTTTTGTTATATTTTTATTTCTATTCTAATAATGCGTCTGTGAAATGTACACGCGGCCTAGTATACGATGATGTCACGCGTTTTACTCACACAACCGTAAAACGTCCATTGAACTCAAAAATAATAATTATTAATGTATAATGTTCAACGAAAACGTGACTCTTCGATAGAAACGGACGATTTACAACAAATTATTATTATTATTATTATTATTATTATTATTGAGTGTAAAATGTATTAATGTTATATAGAGGGGAGGAAAATGAAAAGAAATTATATTATAAAACTATAGTTTTAAAATCGCGCGCGACATTATTCATGCATAAAATGAAAGGGGAGTCGTTTTAAAGGATAACATATATATATATATATATAGTGTAATAATAATACAACGATAAGCGTCATTAACCTTTGTGACTCATAAAAAAAATTTATATATATGTATATCTATATTCAATTATGATCTCTGCGTACAAATGCGATTTATATTCTCTGTCGAGTTTCGAACGAAACGAATTAAATGCCGACGTCGAAGTGTTTAAGAATAACGTCGTTAGTTTATGAAATCGTTAAACAGACGCGCGCCCGACGTCGATATAAAAATACGGTTATACAGTCGGCAGAACTTCGAAGTCGAAACAACAGTCCGTTCGAGGCGGATGAGGAGCAGGTCATTAGCGTGCGTGTCCTATAGAAGCGAACGGCGAAAAGGCCGTCGACGAGCGTCCACGATTATTTGCTCTGGCGCCGTTCGAAAACCCTTTTTTATTTATTCCTACGGATAAGACTTTATATATATATATATACCATCGACCTGAAGGGCGCGCCCGAGCACAGCGGACGGTACGGCGTTTCCATTACCCTCGCCCGAATCGATTGATCAGATATACAATTGTCGGGGTGTACCGAAGCGGTGTTCACCGGACAAAAGACATAAAAGAGCTTTTTTCCCGTTTTTATTTTACGTGTCGAAAATATCGACATATTTTTGTTTACCGATCATTTTTTTTCGTTCTCGGTGACTTAAATTATAGTTTCATAGCTGTGTGCAAATATCATCGATTTTAACAATTTTACTGTGGTCTTTACCGTGTCTTGTTCACGGAACGAATAGTGTCTTACAACTTTTATTTCTCAAAGGCGTTTTTAACGACTGCTTTTTATGTTTATTTATAAATTACTCGAATAAACCGTCCTTAGATATATCTAAGTCAGTCCATGTCGTTTCGACGATAATTTCTAAAACTAAAAACACGAGCAATTTTAAGAGTTGTATAACTCTCGAGTAAATTTTCATCGCGAATTTTGTCGAAATCGAGCGAAGCGAATATTATGTAGGTAAATATTAATAGAAGCGACACTAGTTTTAAAAACGAAATCGGAATAAGATACGTGGTTTGTTCGTCGCCGGTTAACTTTTTCCAAACGTCCTAAAAATATGGCGAGTGTTCCGCCTATTTATAAATACAGGACAAAAATCACGCCCGACGTTGTACCCTTATAGTCGGGAGGAAATGTTTTTAGATTCGTACATCTCGTCGGTTTGATTTTAATCGATGCTCTTCTTCTGGAAACGGCCGTACGAGTCTTAAGTTCAGCCGTGACCGAAAGTGGATGTTTCTCGCGAAAACGTTGGTTTTAAAAAGGCAAACGCCGTTGTGTATGCATTCTCAACCGCGATTAGTGAATCGAGTTTTAATTTAAAATTTAAAATTCGTTGAAAATAAAATTAATTCATATTTTTTTTTTCGTGACTACCATCGTTATGTTAATATTCGAAGTTTAAATTGAAATGACTAAAACGAAAATTAAAACTTATCAAACAAAATCCATTACAACGAGCACTGCACCCCGTCACCTACCTGTATTATTTAGATAGGCGTTAATTTATTTCGAAAATAATCAAAGTCCCGTTATTAGTTGCATAATTTAATGCGAAACGTCAGATAAATAATAAATACAATAATTAAGATATTTTAACGGCGAGCGACCCGTTAGGATGCACAATCCTCCATTTCGAACTTTCTCCGTGACATACGTACATAAAAATATACCGTTCGCCTGAATGTTCTAGTTCATTGTTGGATTATATAAATATGTTCAATATTTTGGATATAAATGTGTTAATGAGATCGTCAAACCGAAAAGAAAATTAAATAATTATTGTTTTCACATTTTTTCATGTCCCGCACTTAATACAAATTGAAAAAGTGTGAAAATGGATAATAATATAAAGGTAATTTTTTGTTTTAAGTGTTTATTTTAACTTAAACCAAAAAAAAAAAAATAAATAAATAAATAAATAATAACCCTACGCAATACGTAGTTAGCTTGTTTTTAACAGGAGAGTGTTATTTTTATAATATTAGGTGCTTTGTTTGTCATAAATCAATTTAACGATTTTCTGTTGAAATTATCAATCAAACTTGAAATGATAATACAACCACAAAATCACTGTCTGAGTAACTCGCTTCGAGCTAAACGTCCACAGGTCACTAACATTTTTATCACTATGTTATTTGCTGCGTGAACGCTTTTTTACGTATACACGTAGCACTATTATGTGGCAAAAAACTTTATCGATTAGTTAGTCGTTTATTTTTCAATTTTTTTCTCAACAGTTTAGAGAAACGTTAAGAAAACTACACGAAAATCGCCAAAACCTTATGAAAAATTCCACACGACCAATTTTCACAAATTCTTATTTCATTTTTTTTATTTTAAATCCGAAAATAATTATACAAACAACTCTTTTACGAGATATTCAATATAAAAAAATCAATAAAAAAAATTTATACTTAGTTGTTTTTGATATATTGTTAACAATTTCGGATTAAATACAGCACGTTAAAACAATTATCGGTTTATTTATGTACGTTTCAAAAGTGTAATATATTTCGGTGTTCTATCAATGTTTATAAAACGATCAACAATTTTTAATTTTGGATGAAATTTTCGTGAAAAATAACTATTTTTTCCCATTAAAATCCATAAAATGAACAATTTTCAGAAATATCATTAATTATATACACGTCTACTTATATTCTGAAATTCATTTAAATCAACTCAGACAAATATTGTTTATGAGCGTTAAAAATTCAATTCACAACAAAACTCATTGATTGCACGTGTGGTTTTTTACATATCGATAAAATCGATACTAAAATTTGAAAATAATATACAAACGATAATTTTCCTGATTTGTGCATACACGCACTACACGTATTATTTTTATTCTAAACTCAAACGACACAAATGCCACGATTAATTCTTTCACGACACATTTAATTCGAACATCGCTTTTGTTTGGTCGGTTAAACTCTGATCGTTTAGCGTATGACCCTTTACGGAAATCAATCGAAATACGAACGTTTTAGATATAATCGAATATTTGTACAGCACGGTTTATTTTTATTCAAACCTGCTGTTCGTGTCCACTTCTAAAAATTTTGCTTGTCCATGCACACGACGGTCATTAGTACTATTATTTTTAAACTATTTACGCTATTGTTATATCACATTATATCGTATTGTCTACGAAGACCGCCTATGTCAAGGGTGGCAATCAGGTCGATCACGACATGATTTTGAGTCGATCGCGACTCACTTTCGTCTTTTCGATGTAAGTAAAATCATATTAAATGCAATCTGGTCACTTCAAAATTGATACCCTGAGATCATTAATTATGTGATACGACCTTTCATTTCTTTTTTTCTAGACATTTATTAAGTTAAAAAGTCGATGTCGATCACAAAAATCAAAAAAAACTCAAAAATCGATCTCAAGTCCATTAAAATTGGCCACCTTTGGTCTATGTATCCATATAATTTGTAATTCGTCTTTAAAAAGTATTTATAAAATTATAAAATTATAATAATCAAAAAAAAAGAACCGAATAAGAATTTACCTCGAAAACCAATTGTTTTGAATTGTAGGTCAATTCACGTTTTTGTCATTTAGTCTATATGCACGAAATTTAACGTCGAATCATTAATTTAATAATTTACCATGTATGGTATAAGTATGGTCAACAATGTTGACTCAACACACGATATGTTTATCATTGGTATTATTTTTATTAATTATTGTGATTTGGTCATATGAAAATAAAGAAAAATAAATAACGAAATGATAATTAAGAGAAGATATTTGAAATCAAGTATGGTTCAAATTAGACTAATAACAGGTATTAGATAACATTGGAATTTTATCAAAACACTTCAAGTCACTACGACTTCAACTTAAAGATTATTTTCTTCATTGAAAACAAAATTAATCTTACTTAATGACTACAATACGAGATTAAGGTTTATATGGCGGTAATCGAGATTCGAAAAGACTAATCACGTCGACACATTTACTAGAATGAAAAAAAGGATATTTCCACTAATTTAAACTCAATTTGCTAGTGCTGTTTTTTTTATTTTATTATGTTTTTGGCTTCATTGATTTATCACTAATTTCATTGCCTTATAATCAACAAAAAAACTAATATTCGCGTACGATCAAACGTTTATAATTTTATTACGCTTTTTAGAATGACCATCGGTTGTAACTTTGGTGATTAAAAAACTATTTTCACCATGTATTTGAATAACATATATTTTACTAATAATGTGTATACATATCATTGGCGTACATACAGAGTTGTCTCATGTGTCCCATACAAATAAGCAGTTCCAATAAATTTGAACAATGTGCTTACAGCTAAATATCAAATGATTTACGCGTTTGTATGGTCTAAACAAATTTTATAGATTTATGAACAAAATAGATTAAATTACATATACTCGTATGTGTTTACGACTAAATTTTGAAATAATATTACAATTTAACAATTATTCGTCTTGATTTTTAGACTAAATCATTGTTTCTATACTGTCAACCTCTTTACCTTCTCATATATATATATATATATATATATATATATATATAATATATTTATTTATATATATACATATATCATATATATTATATGTATAAATGTATATCGTATATATGTATATGTACATTCATACCACAAATATATTAGTTTGTATATAGTGTATAAAAGTCCTACGTCAAATCGAGACCATTAATTTTGAATACGCTTGAAAAACCTTAAACATTCGCGCCTACATTTAAAATGTGAAACAGCAATATGATGGTCAGCTTGAATTCCGGTGAGGTTTCAGTTGAAATTCAACCGACCGAATCGATTTCCGATTTCCGATTTCACACGAGGTTTGGTGGGAGATTAATTGTGAATTCTGTTAGCCAACTGTTAGAGAAATGTTACGACCATCGATAACTTTTGGTTACCCAGTAACGGGATTTCGTTTGTTTCAAAAAGTATATTGTACATCGTTATATTCGTGTGATTATTATTAAAGAACGGACTTTAATGCACTAAAAATGTTTAATTTATGCCTTATAAAGTGTTAAAACACGCTTAAAAATATGTCCTATAAAGCATCAAAATACGCCGATAAAATAAGAAAATATGCAATAACATATCAATTAATATATATCAATTTTTAAAACTTCAAATAGATAAAAAAAAAGGTGCACTAGAACATTAAATTTACAAAAATCACTACACTACTGATAAATCGTCACAGTAAATTAATGCTCATTGAAAAACGATCGACAACGGTTTCGATTAAATTTTATCAGTTAAAATAAAATTGTCGAAACAGCCAATTTAATAAATACCGTAAGAATTGATTATGAAAATGTTACGAAAAAAAGGCGACATATACTTAAGTTAACATAAATACGACGCTTTTAAAGTAAAATTATTCGAAATGTGCAAATATACCCAACAATTTTAGCTTTGTTTTTTAAATGTTACGAAAAATACAAGTCTATCCTATTTAGCAACTTTTATTATTTAATGAAAAAATATGCAATGCATGAACGTCCGCCCTTTAATTTTGATAAACCGGGTACGTATTCGAGATTTCTAAGTCCGCGCGCGTCATACCTGCTTTCGTAAACGTTAATTCTACTATTATCGTCTACGGGTTTTCACAGTAAGTCACTTTGTCCGTTCGATATTATTACGTCGCGCGTCGTTGTTCCATGGCCCGACAGTTAAACAAATCGTACATTTATATTATTAGAACGATATCACGAACGCGCGTGAGCACACACACATACACACACACACACACACATATATATGTTTTAAATAACACGTAACTTTCGGCATGCCGCTTAATTAACCGTTTCTTTGCGAGATCTAATTTATGGCGCTCTGTTTAATTTACTGCCTCGCCGGTAAAATACGTTTAAGCCACGGGATCGCGTCCTTGTTACTGCGTAAACGTTTGGCTAACGTGTACCTCTGAAGACGGTCCGATTTCAATCGTGTGACGTACGTAATGCAGCGCGCATTCGTCAAGTTGCGTTTTCAGTTAGTTAAAATTTAAAACTCTTTCCGAAAAACGAAATAAAATTTGTCGGAACGTTTGCGTGATAAAATGTACCGAGACGTTGACGTTGCGGATAACGCGATTCAAGCGGGTTACTCGGACAGAGGTTTTAGAATTTTAATTTTATTTTGAAAACACTGATAAGTCATTGGTATTCAAATATATAATTCAATCAAATGGACGACGGGGTTTTATGAAATCGAATTATTCAATCGCCCAAAGCGAATAGTGAATTCGTCCAATTCGTGCATTCCGCGATTGCGTTAAATTTGACAATCTCAAGCGATATATCACCTATATGTTATGGTGTACGATCGTAATCAGCGAATGTCAACAGCCGCCAGTGTATGAGAAGACATTTACCGAAATCGCCTTTGTCGCGACATCCGGAATCGTCGTTTGACCGTATTTACGTACGCGATGTGGTACGAATTCGACGTGAAGTTATATCGAAACGGACTGGGACTTACGGTTTCGCGACGCGTACCGGGTCCCCGGTATTATGTGACGGCACGAGAAATAGAAAACTCGATACGATTGTATCTGCTCGCGGGAAACGATTGTCGAAAAAACCGTAGGACGAACACGTTTCGAATAGGTTGCAAACAAGTTCGCCACGTCGAAACGAACAACAATCATAACAACGAACGACCGTGTCATCGTCGTCGTATCAACGTCGGCGGTCGATTGGACGACAAACGTCGATGGTCAACGCGCACAGCGCTACTTGGTTGTACGAAATAACGTGCGAAACGAGCTGCAAAATATGATATGGCGAAACGGTCGTGTTTGTTACGCGACGTTGTTTGTACGAAATATTATGCGAGACTCAATAAATAACACGTGCGAAATCACGTGCTTGGGCCGAACGCGTCAACGGAATAATATTGTATCCCGACGATACAAAAGTGGTTTGGACGACACGACGATCGCACCCCGTAAATAAAATTAAACGAAAGAGAGACTGTATTCGTATTTTGAAATGTATGAATGATTCCACTGTTTATTCTCGAGTATCATTAAAATCGAATAAAATAATAACATTGATTTGTTTTTTTTTTCACGTCGTATTGTTTCTCGTGAGTAATGCCGAACACGTTTAAACCGTTTTGTTGTTGTTTAAAACGATGAAATCGCAATTTACCATTATTAACAGACCCGACTGCCACTGTATTTTTGCGGGACATTTGACCAGACTCCGTATGTACACGCCTTTGCTTGCCATTCTTGTTCCGGCGTACACTTTATATCGTACAGTAAGCGTATTTATTCGCGACGGTCACGCCACCGTAATCCGCGCGCGTAAATCTCAATTATTTACTTCCGAAACGTTCCGATCGCAATTAACCGTTTTACGGCCGACCGCCGACGCCGGTAATCCGTACGATCGCGTGTTCTGATCTCCTCCGTTCCGTTATCGAAGCGTCGTATACACGTATACGTCGATAATAAATCTGTCTCGCGACTGGTACGAGCGATCATCCGCCTCGGACCTTACTACGTGCCCGGATACGACGACTATTCGTCGTTCAATCTAGCGCGGCGGTTTCCGATTCCATACCGAGAGAGAGAACGAATTTTGTCACAGCTGTATTACAATTATAAATTCGGTAACAACCGTTACTTCCGAAAAACGATTCCAAGCGAGTCAAAATATAATTATTATTCCGATCAAATTGGCTTTGTAAAAAGATTACGGACGCGCTTATATGCGTAGTCCGTCTCGTCGTGACCCCGTTTCGACATCAGAACGGTGCGCGGACAAATTCATGCCTCACAAAGTCTTTACGGAAGCGAAACAAATGTTTCGGACGGAATTCGGGAGCCGTACGGACCACATGAAATATGCATAATGTATTCGGACGTTTTCTTGTACAATATTTAGACAGAGTCGCCGGTGGTACCGTTTGTTTATGAACACGCTATAATATATATGTGCATGTATATACGCAGGTTATACTCGGTAGTCTTCGTGTGCTTAATGGGGTTCAATTTCGTTCGATTTATGCGTTTGCCCGTTAGGTCGTCGCAGATCCTCCTCTCTTACTGTATATATATATATGAACATGGTGGTTTCGTTATCGCGGGCCAACGCGATTGTCTACCGAGATTTCCAACAAATTTCATCTCGGAGTTTTGAGTTCACTATATTAAATCATCTGAGAGACGTTCATAGATCGTCTTGAATTTAAGCTTATGATTTTCAATAAGCGACCTATACATTTCGTCCACATTATTTCATAGAACTGAAATAAGTGTATAAAAAGACATAATTCGTTTTCGAAAATCCGTTTATGAATAATTGTTACTGAATTCGGTCCTTATAGATGGCGCTTTTTGCGCAGCCGATGGAGACGGTCATAAGATATATTTACGACAATAACAAATGTATATTTGACAGATATTAGACAGTGGTCACACGTTACAACAATTTTGATTATATAACTTAGACTTTTCTGACAAAGCATCTCCAAGAGGCCAAACCTTCAATACATACTAAAGTATTCCTCCACGTCACCGTGTCTTAAATTTAAATACTTTTTTCAAAAGGTCTTAATTCAAATAAAAAAATTCTGATAAATTATTGCACGGGATATGCAAAAAACTTTTTAAAAAAACAATATAACGAAAACACTGTCAAACTTGTAGCGACGGAGGGTTCCGTCTTTATTTTAATTTTAGAAATTAACGCCGTTCAGATTTTATAACAGAAGTGACAGAATAATAAACAACAGATATTATAGTAACACACGGATATATTATGTACATTTATCTAACACTAATGAGGTATTAGGACTACGTACGATAATTACATATACAATTTCATAGTTTCGTTAGCTATACGCAACATCCTAAATAAAAGTGTATTAGAGGAGAAGTTGGACCAAGTTACAGGCGTGTAAAAAGGAACAAAAATGCTGAGTCGCTCTAATAATTTTATAATAATCATTACGCAACCATCTAACAAACCCGAAATAAAACGATTACCGAGAATCCGGTATCCAGTAGATAATGTATCGAGACTAAGCACGTCCATTATAGTCCTGTAATAGTGGGCTAGGCGCGCTATATTTGAACGGTACCACGTATAATTTAGGAACTGGCTTCAAACTTTGTAAACTCGTCGTATGTCCTGTTAAGAGTATGGTGACCAGACAACAGCATCATACTCAAATACTGTATGTACGTTTGCAATATACCCTAGCGCATGGAGACATTTGGGGGAGTTAAGATTCGATGAATGTCGTCTAATAAAACCAAATACACATAGTGCTTTACATTCAATGTGATGTTGCAAATCTAGTGATATAATGTAAAGAAACCCCAAATCTTTGATTTGGTTAACACGTTCAAGAGATTGACCACCAAAACAATAATAAAATATTATCACTTTTCGAGTACGACGGAATGACAACTTTACATTTCATGATATTAAAAGACAATGTCCTCAACTTCGTTTGGCGGCGGTACGACATATGACGCGATAAAGTCGAGTTCGGCGACTATAAATCGCTCTTGATCTTCCTCGATCGCCGTGTTCTCGCCAATTTGCTTCGCTCGTCACCGGTATGACTGATAAGACGTCGATATAGTGCCCAGGAATAGTATCGATTTTATTCCAATATTTTAGGTGTTTGGAAGTCTTCTGATGGACATTTTTGGAGTCATGATATTATTTTTTATTTTTCTTCATGAAAACGATTTTTTCATAGACATCATTAATTTTTATGTGATATGAATATGCCATACCCGCGTTCTGTGTAGCAGACATTTCAGGATTTGTTTTGAACCGCAGACCCCCGAACATCAAGAAATCTACGAATTCGTTTTACTCTTTCTTCGGGGTCCGTATGATTTTCTATTCTATGTATAGATACTTTCTATACTTATCTATTCCTTAGAACTATCGGAACGGGACCGTTTTTCATGTAGTCCGTCGAACATTTTGGACGTGTGCATATGAAATATGTTCGGTCTCGCAATCCGTCTTTACGACCGATTTTACCGGTGGTCAACCTTCGTAAATAGCGTGACATGTTGATTGCATTTTTGGAGCCGTGCTAAATTCAGGAAATGGCCATCCCTCAGCAAGTTCATCGTATATTATACTGAGCACGATTTACATTTGTCCGCACGTGATACACAGGTATTTACCTTCATTCTGCAGTAACGCGTACTGCCGGGCAGTTCATTTTCCTGGTCATTACGTTCAATCTTCGGCTCTATGTCATTAATTGTATTGCTATCATCGCCGTTTTCCGTTGTCCAAAAACCAACTATCTATACTAACGTTATGTTGTCTGTGTAACGGAGCGTTTAAAAAAAATTAATTCAGTCGTTATTCTACGACACCTTTTTTTACGAGCATATCGTATCAAATGTCTCTTTACACTTATAATGTGGTCGTCATCCGATTGTCTGGGTGGATTGAGGGACCAAATCAAACTGGCACGGTAATCTACTGACCGAATATCTCACGACTGCCAGTTTCCTGGCGTAATCACCTGAACCGTGCACAAAAGGTAATCTCGTCACGTAAATCGAGTGGCGACAAGTCAGACGAACACAGGTGACATGCCAGAAAACCATCAAAAGTCCTTAAAGTCAATGTTACGTGGAACGCAAACACAAAAATCCTTAACGTTTTCATCGGGGAATTCGAGCTACAATATTGTTACAAACTCGTTTGGAATGCATTTCCAACCATATACGAGTATGAAGGCACGCGTCGTAATCGTGCCCAAATGAATTTCGTGTAAGACTGTGTACATTTTACACCTGCATCTTATTATCATTATAAAATAATTTATCAAACGCAGCTTCTATGACTATTCGGTAACCGTTTTTTCTACAGAAATTTCAATCGCTCATGCTGATATTATTTTATTTTTTTTAAATTTATAATTATATTTGTACACATATGCTTTCATTTATCATAAATATTGATTCTTTAATATAAAAATATATAATTAATAAATATAGATAACTTATGTGTAAATAACAGAATTTTCATTTTTATCCATGTTATAAGAATGAAATTTATTTAATAATCAAAGTTATTATTTTTAAATATTGCAAAAATTTTTTACCATTTTCGGTACAACTGTGTGTTTTCCAAAAAAATAATAAAAATTTTTTTAAATATCCATTGCGCATATGTATTATGATTTTTGAGACCAAATTATTTTCAACATCAAAAAGGCTCGTTTTAAAAACTTTTTAAATCAAATGGCTTGCAAAATATAAATCTTTATACTTCTTCGGATTTTTATATAAATACATAGTCATTGACTTTAGACGGGAAAAGAGTTTTAAAAATCATTGAATTGATTACTGATGTTGGGATCACAGGACGAAATTCAGCACATGGCAAATAATTAAACGTCTGTTATCACCGCCGTTGACCATTAGAAAACGTTTCATAATTACACCACCGATTTCGATCCAATGTTACAATTGTAGATGATGACATATTGATATTTGAGCGTATATGCTACAACATAACTAAATCATAGACTTAAACATTTAGGAAGAAAGAGCGTGTCGAGTTCACTTAGTCCGATAATCGTTTTATGGGAGAAATATTTATTTGGAATTACGATCAATTGTGTGTAACGAACATATTTCATAGTAAATTACAATTAAAGTTTGACTATCCAAATGTCAACTGGTTACAAAATGATTAGAAATATGATTTGCGAAAAAAGTATATTTTAATGTTTAAATTTTACTCGGTTTGAAAATAGAACAAAAAATTATTTATCACGTTGCCTAGAAACATGGTCAGTCAAATTTGAAGCGTACGCAATAAAGGAAGTTGAAAATTTATATGAAATTATTTTCTGAAAAAATCAAGAAAATATACAATAAGTAATGAGAAACTGTCGTGTACAACAATAGTCGTTTTGTACGTATGATTGCCAACAATAATTGTGGTATTCGCCCGAGCAAAATGATCTAAATATATACTCGTGTGTATATATATATACGAAAATATTGATTTTTTATATACTGTATAATTCAAAATAAGAGTAAATGGTTTAAACGAGAAACATAATATATATATCGTGTTGTTAAAAAACATATATTCATATGTATATATATATAGTTTATGACATTTATGAACAATAAAAAACAAGTTTAAGATTACAAAAACGTTTTTGATATACGTACGATATTACTAGTTAAATAATCGAATTTCTGCATATTCGCATATTTTTATGCCATCAACACAAATACTGAAATACGAAATAACGTACCTACAAATCATATACATGCATATAGGTTTGTGTAAAGAATCAATATTAACATAATGTATACTAAAGGACGAAGTGCGATAAACAATAGGTAATATCTGATATTATTTTTTTTATATATACGAGTACGACGTGCTGCTGAACGCACGAAACACTCGTTTTCTAAACCGGCTTGTGTACCTATCGATCTGTTTTTTTCTTTCTTATATTCATTATTCACGTATAAATGTATAATATTATAAGGAAAAAACCCCGTGACGAGCTGCGTGTACGTTCTGATTATCGGTTAAATTTCGTCACACAGTCTAGTGTTTTCACAATTGAATTGGTATATTATTCTACGTTTGGAAACGATGCCGAAATCATTGGAAAAAACGATCTCGAGCCGCATTGGTACGGCTTATTGAGACCGATGCACATATATATATATTGTACAACGATAACGTTTCTGGATTGCATGACGGGGGCGACGAGCGGCAAGGGTCTCGCGACAAACAATGCGAAACGCGCAAGCCGAAAAAAAAAATTAAAATTTTGTGTGATAACAAAAGAAACGTAGTACGCTACTTCATATTTCCGTCGCACGGAAAAACAATGGATCATGTATGTTTTTAGAAGTTCCTGTTAGTCGTGGCTCATTCGAATATTCGAAAATAATTATTTAAATTTACAAACAAATTTAATAAAAGAAATTTGTTTAAATTAGTAGCAGTAGTAGTAGTAGTGTTAGTAGTAGTAGTAATAGTAGTAGTAGTAGTATTAGTAGTAGTAGTAATAAAAGTAGTAGTAGCGGCAGTGGCAGCAGTAAATGTGGTCTTACGCGAAATTGGTCAGAAAAAAAAGTTTTATGCAACCCAAAAACATATATATATATTTATGTTAAAAATTGTTCTCGTTCATGGGAAATGTTTGTACAAGCGGTGAATATCCATTATATAAGTAGTGGCATCTCGTGACTCATAATTACTATTTAAAATCGAAGAAAAGAAAAGATTATAATCTTATTTTTAAATTCATGAATAATTTGAACGTTAATTCGAATATTATTGAAATCGGGTCGGGTAAAATAATAACATACATTTTTACGGTGCATCGACCAAACAATAAAACTACAATTTATTAATACTAAAATCAACGGTAATTTTTTTCCTCGACCTCTACGATTCATAAGCACATAAAGCATTATTATTATTCCCGGCCGCTTCTAAATTATTAGCTATTTCGGATTTTTCTTTTAAAATTCAAAGAGAGAATCATTTCATAAGTCGCACTCTTTCCATCGACAACCACGAGCCGCCACTGATTATAAGGTCTGTGAATTTGTGACGAATGAATTTTCCTATTGTTCGTTGGAATTACACGCGGTTATTCGATGTTCATATCGATGTTATTTGATGTTTTGGCTTTTTAGTCGTTTTTCTCGTTGCATTTTATCACGTTTCTATCAAATAACCATCTTTCGAAAAATGGTTTATACGCGTTTTACGCGTGATTTGAATACAAAACGAACATCGAAATATTACGACTAAACTGTAACCAATATTGTACTATACAAATATCGATATTCAAAATGTAATTTTCTCTATCGAAGCGAATACATATTGTTAAGTGAAATCGAAATCGTAATCGCTGAAAACCGTCGTTTGAAATCGAAATACTTGTCGAATAAACTATTGTCTGCGCACGTTGTGATAACGGAAAGTGGTTACTCGAGCGAGAGCACTAGCACTAGCGTCCTACACAAAAAACGCATAAATTAAAAGAAAACGCATTGTAAACATTTAAAACAAACAGTTTTTTTTGCCGTTTTCATCTCGGTATTGATTTCGACTACTCAAAACGTATTTCGAAAGGCGACCGAGCTGACGTACAAATTTCAAACTAAGTACAGCTTGTTGACAATTACGTTTCAAGATATATTTAACTCGAAACTAGCGAAAACCTTGTTGTTTATTCGCGAACACTATTAACGTGGACAAGAGCGCACGGCGCATCGAAATTATCTCTGAACTATATACACACCGGGATGTCTGTTCGTTTCGTTCTGAATACGGTTTATTCGTTGTCGAGGAAATTAATTTATACTTACGGTTCAAAGTAAAAACTGTAAAAACAGCGGCACAGTAGTACAAATGTTATATATAATGAGAAAAAAAATTGAAAAATATTTCCGAGCTTGAACAACAAAACTTGGCCACTGTGAAGTCCGTTTGTTCGTTATTTATATACAGCTCGTTGGTTGTGCTCCATAAAAAAAATTTTGCACAAAACATTTTCAATGTACGCTTTTTGTACGCATAATGTAAAGAAAATTCGTTTGATCAACGGCGGAAGAGTTAATTATGAAATAATGCTAAAATCAATATTGATGTAATGAGTTTGAGCGTAAAACGCGAAAAAAGATAACGAGACGCGAGCTCTATGGTTGTCAGCTCGTCGGTCCTAAATTTGAAACTTTTATTCATTTTTATACGTAAAAAATATTTCAAATATTAAATTTTAGCGTGAAATTAATCGAATTTTATCAAAAAAATATTATGTTTGTACGTTAATTATAAAAGTGGTAACATTTTCAAAACTATTGAAAACTTTTATTATTACAACGAAAAAACGAAATTTCATTTTGGAACAATCTTTAGACTAAAACTATCAACTTAACGATTAAATTTTCAGTTCTCTGGTCTTTAAAGTGCAAAATCGATCGAACATTTTCAAACTAATTTGTGCGAGTGTATATCATTGAAATGAGTAACTTGAAAAATATCATGTGTTTTGATATATTTGTTGAAGTTAAAAGAAAAAAACGAAATTACGTTAGCTGTGAAAACCGTATGTTTCGACGGTTTTAATGGTGTATTTTTGGAAGTCTTTCCGATCGTTTATGAAAACTGCTTCAAGTACGAAACAAATACGATTTTCTGTCGGAAAACGGAACGTAAAAATCGGACAATTTGCGCTTGTCAAAAAAATGTTTACGAAAAAAAATAAAACACGTATCATTGTAAAATCAATACACATTCTTCACTCTGCTCTAAACAAAAAGAACGAAAAATTAATCGGAAATGAACAGGAATCGATGAAAATCGTTCGCGTGCGTCGGTGGGTAAATACTCACTGAATACGAACTAAATACTGGTGTAAAAAAAAAATAATAATCTGAAAAACTGATCAAAATGACGGACGCGTATTATACGCGGGCCCAGTGGGTAAGTTTGACGTTTTCCCTTACGTCTGGTGTGTATTTCGACGTTCGACGACAAGCAAACACGACATATCGAATTGTACTGACGCGGTATAATATGTACACGTCGAAATCGTTTATTCGAGAACGTTTCAAGTGTGCACGGACGAACGTCGGCGGAGGGAGACTGCGGATTTCGTCGAAAAAACGCCACTAACGTATTCCGCTGTTCGTTTACGTTTCGAACGGCCACGGAATAAATTCAACGGTCGGCGTGCTTACATAACGTGCGCATGGTTTATTTTTGTTTTTTGTTTTACGAGAAGAAAAATAGAGACGAAAAAAATCGTAACAATGGTCGTTTTTTCGTCGCGGGAAACGCAAAAAAACCCGTATTCGTACAGGCGCGAGGCAAAGTGTAGTTTTATCAGGTTACTGCATTGTCCGACCGAAACAAAACAGTTTTGAAGCAAATGGGAATGTAACGCCGACGTAATAGCAGGAGCGAACCTATTCTATCGGTATATTGGTTTTTAACGGGTCTTCGATAATATTTAAAGTCCATGATCGATATGTACGAGTCGCTCTTATTATTACAATCTACCGTTGTAGGCACGATCCCGGTGTGTATTTACTGAGCAAACGGGGGGTTTTTTTTATCCATGGATGTCCATCTGTTTGCCGCCGTCTGACGAGGCTGAACGAAACCCTCGAATCGCGTTTAGTGTCGAAACGTGTAGACGGAAAAAAGCAAAACGAAAATAAAACCAGCCGAGCGGGGAATCTGCGAATTTCGTTATGGAACCGACTCGGCTATCTTTACGTCTTCCAACACGCTCGTCGACTTGGCGGCGGAGAATGCGTCGTTTCAAGTAGTTCCGAAAACGGAGAAATATGTTTTTTTTGGTTTTTTTTCTATAGATGGAGTTCATTCGACGAGTTTCGTCATTGAAAACCTATAAAATCCTTCCGACAAAGAATCGAAATAACAACATTATGGTGTCCTGATAAAAATGTTATATAATTTATTTTTAAAATTTGAACAAGTGCGTCGGCAATGTCATTTCTCAGCGTTGACGGTGTAAAAGATATAATCGCGAACAAGTTTTACTCTCGAAATTCGATTACACGTGACATTTCAAAGACAAAAAATTTAAAATCCATATATATATATTTATCTCAAAAATATTCATAACGACATATATCTGACCCCTTTCCTCTCCCCATAAAAAATATGCCATTCGTGTGAAGCAGGCGTAAATGGATATAAAAAAGCAATCATTATCTGTTATTTACACGAGAAGAGTGTAAATATTTAATGTTAAACGAAAGGACTAGGTATGCTTTTCAACACTAAATACGTTTTCCGACGAAAAAGGTATAGATTCTATTTGTAGAGCAATGTCGGCTTTTTGCGTCTAAATAAAAATTAAAATGCCAGCCCCAACGAACCAAACGTTGTGTTTAAATTATACAAACGTTTCCAGTAAAATTGAACATAATATTTTGTGTGCTTTGCCTAAATAAACAAATAGACGTACAAATATTATATTGAGTATTTTTAGCATATTATACGAATTAAACTGGTCACGAACACAACGCAATAGCCGGACGGATTCACTGAGGGCACGTGCCTGTCTCAAAATGTCCATTTCCACGCAATTATATTTATCAATAATAACTAGCTAAATGTATTTCACAGAGATCCGATCGGCGCTTATAAATATATGCCGTCTAATATTTCTTCTGAGCGTATTAAATACGTAGGTTTGTAGTAGATTATTTAGCTTACGAAAATTTAAACGTTAAAGTGGAAGTATTTTGCTTGTCGAAAAAATATCAGAATTTGAAAATATTAAATGGGTGTGTCTAATGTGTTTAATAAATAACACGTGTATTTCTTGATTTGTGGTATTTAAGTATCCTTTAATAATACGTTTATATTTAGCGATTCAGTCATCAACCGAGTTCTACCGAAAATATTTCGCGTATGATTTTTATTTTGTTGTTCGGTCGGATGTGCATTTTAGCACTTCCGAAATACAGTTTACCAGCTTTGGACGAGAAAATGAAAAATCGATCGAGAAAACAAAGTTTTCCAATCGTTCATAAGTTACGCGCATGCGAGGGTATAGGAAAAATTGTTTTTCGGTTCGTTCTTTTTGAACAACCTTGGTACTACCAAGATGAAAGTTAGCTTCAATTAGTATTGGATGCGGTGTACATAAGTATCCGCACGGGAATGTAGTTATTATTATTCTGGTGACACACAATGAATTCGAAAATCGAATCCTTTGGCTGGCCACGTAGTAATTAACACTTTGTGTGACACCGCCAGACGACAATAAACTTTACGTCACGTCACGTACGATGTTAATCCGTAGTCATGATTAATGCCTATTTCAATAACGTCGTAGTTGAATACGATTCGTTTTATACATCGTTTTGCGAGTGCTCGCAAACTAACCGATGACATGGTAACGTATTCACGTGTCTACGATTAATTTGAACTTTAAAACCCGTCAGCGGTCACGCGGATCGAAAAATCGTGTTTTCAAACGCCGACATTTTATTATATTTTAATATATTAACATTCATATTATATATTTTTTCCATGCGTTTTGTTATATATATAAACCTTTAGTAGGTCTCTCCCAAACATAGATTTCGCCGGGTTAGATTTGATTTGCACCCTTTAAATGTACAATCGGGTATATTTGTGGTAATTGTCCAACTACATCTACGAGCGTTTGTCGGACACAGTCGAGATTCAAGATATTATATATATATATATTAGTTGATTTATTTACGGAAATCCTAATATCTCCGTCGTCGGTATGTTACGTTAAATTAAGTTAAGTTAAGTTACGGTGCACATTCAACACCGTCGATTGGCATTAAACGATGTGAGGGTCTATTTCGATTCGTGTATTTCGTTTACCGAACCGATAGCACCGTCGTACTGTTATCGTCGTAGCGACCGACCGTCAATCAATAGACCGCGGAAACCCGGACCGTTGACATATCGAATGTTATTTAAATTCGGCACTGTTGATGATTCGATAAACACGGAGGGAATGACAAACAAATCGGCACAACAATAATAGAGGCGGAAATATTAACAGTGACGGGTCGATTGGAATTGTAATGACGATTTTGGAGATCGATAAACACATTGTTGCGGCTTAGCACGAAACGTTCGTTGAAAACGAATTCTCGTCAACTGTTTCCAATAGCGGGAAAACGATTCTCGTGAAACGTACAACGAAAGTAATGTGTTATTTTTTCTCTCCGATTACGGTCCCCGTCGTTCTGAGATTTTACAAGTTTTTAGCGGGCGTTACGTTACGTTTCGATTCATTTTAACGGGACGTCGTCGTCGTCGTTGTGGTCGTGGTTGGTGACCGACCGTACGAGAATTTCCGATCGTCGTCCGTTTTCGTAAAAAAACATATCTACACATTTTTAGTGTGCGAGACCGCGAATATCGTAACAGTCGACGCGACAGATTTAGCTTGGAGTCGATCGCTCGAAGCGTTTATTATATACAATGTCGTAGCACTTCTTTAGAATAAAACATAATCTTTCGAACAGAACTCGAAATACGATTACGTGATTTCACAATGTATACACAGAGTTTAAAATGATTAAAAATTGATCGTGTGTCTTGTTTAACTCTACATAAATCTCAGATGTTTATTGCAGTGAAAAAAATTACATGGAAACTTCATAGATAATAATAATAAAAAACAGTGCTAATAAATACCGAAAATGTCGTCTATTACTAAAAGAAAATCAGAGACAAACTCTATGCTGCAAGATAATTAGACGATTATCAATTTGATAATGCCTGTTTTTTTTTTTTGTTGATTCAACGGTTGTTGATTCGGTGCGAACGAAATCGTCTATTGACGTGAAATTCTACTTAATTTACAGGAATGAAACGATATCAGTTTTTCGTGCGATCCTAGTTTTACTCGATTAGTTTTAAAAACGTACAATTATTTATCAAAAAATATATTACAAAATGCGTTATGATTTGAAAAACAATGTTAAAAAATCCATACAGTTTAATAAAATTTAAAAAATAAATGTTAAACGCTAAAATATTGTATGTTATTTTTCTTTTATCTTTTTACATTACGACAATAATCGATTTTTTTGAAAGAACGATAAAATAATAGAAACGGTTGTATTAGAACTGGATAAGAATTCGAAAATCATTGTTGCTTTTTTTTCAACTCGCTAAAATTAAATCTATTGAATTTTATTTTTAAAAGTGTTTAAATTTACAGAAGATTAATATTTCAAATCAAGCGGTTGACACTCGCGTTTGAAATGTGTTCATCGACCGCGTGCGGTTCTGATGCGAAATCGGTTCTGGCGCGCGGACGAGTTTTTCGCGAGAAATCGTTTAAGCACAAATGCAGTTGTCAGTACGTTTGTAAATATGTCTGACGGATTTCGAAAGCGTATTGCGATCAATATTATATGGGCGTTTGTTTTTTGAAAAATATCGAATTTATTTTCGGACCGACATTTACATCAAACGCTTTCGGAATTCAACTCGGGGAGAAATAAGTACATCGGTTTATTATCGACGTGCGATTAATGTCGTAAAGGCGTTGACGACACATGTGCCGGAAACGCGATCCGAACTAAACACGGCATTCGTCCCAAATGTGTGTTGGGTCAGTGACGTAGTAACAGTGGTTATTACGCGCTCCTTTCTCCACCCCCCCCCCTTAACTTCATTAAAAAAAATATATACGCGTTTAGAAAAAATAGAATTAAAAAAAATATATATATAAACTTTATGACGTTCAAAGGATTAACGAAGAAATGTAAATGGAGAAGAACGGCTAGACGGTAAATGCTCTTTTGAATATCCACAGGGGAATCGATATTACGGCTGAAGAAGAAGTAATCGACAAATTCACCGAGAAGTATAGAATTTTTTTTCGTTTTTAATTTAAATTGCTATTTACAAATCTGTTATTTGAAACAATGAGTAAATTTGATATACAATTTTAAAAAATATAACGTGAATGACTTGTAGATGGAGCAGTTCACTAATGGCACGTTAGAAACTAATATTAGTTATTCACTTAGAGTTTGATTTGCTTAAAGTATTCATTTATTCACTGATTTATTTTTTATTAAATTAAATCTCTAAACCATTTGCGTTTTAACCGACGTTGAACGTTACCGGGGAGGAAAATGGAAAACAATACTATTGTTGAGGGGTTGAACATTTTCAAACAATTTCATCATTAATATAATAACACAAATAAACCGAATTCGTTTTGTCGAATCTTATGCTGATTTCATCGAAACATTTTTATACTACGCCACAGCACCTACCAGTAATTGACAACTATTGAATTCAAAATGAAATACTAGGTGTTGGTCCGGAGGCGAGGAAAAAATAACGTATATAAGTTAAAACAAGAATTCAAATCGACGAGTCGAGAAGTCAAGTCGATTGATGATATCGTGAAGAATTGAAATCAGTGGGGCGTGGTAAGGACAATATCCTGGTGGGGATTGAATACATATACGAGACATAACAATATATTTCCGGAATATTGTTCACTGACACCGTTCGGTCGCGAACCAGACCGTATTATTACGCACCGCATGAGACGACGGGCTTTTCGTTCGGAGAAATCGAAATAATAACATTTCGCACTTTGACATAGCTGTAAGTAGTTTCGACAATACCGTTCTCGACGCACGCGATATTGCGCGAACTTGAAAAAATACATCGAAAACACAGTGTATCGATAAGATTTCTGTCGGGGGTACGATTCTACTAATGCGTGTTGGTCGTATTGAGCGTTGTTGGCATGAACACAATGTTTGGCGTTGTCAGCGCAAACGACGTATCACATTGACTATTCTCTTAAAGACGTTATAATTTCTACGGTTAAACTTCAAAAATGGGGTCAGTTCATGAATAAAATGTTCTAATGTAACCTTATTAACACGAAATGACGTTCTAAATTCAGTGTCTGGCAAATTATAAGCACTCTTGCTACGACCGGAAAGCCTTTCTAACTCAAGGGTTCGACACAGTCTTCGCTGTTCTTGTACATGTTTGATTTCTTGAACTTCGTCATCCAGAAACAATCGAACGTTAAAATTAAGGTTATTCATTTTAATATATGTATAATAAAAATTTTAAGTTTATATGATAATAAGGATTAAACGTTCGAACTACCTAATAACTATAATATAATTTTACTCAGAGTTTTGATAAACGATAAGGATAACAAACTGAATGATAAAAGAATTATTATTACAGATACGCCACATAACGCCAAATACGCTTAAAACTACCTACAGGTTTTTTATTAACGTTTCCGGCGTAATTATTTGAAGTTTGTTCCGTCGCATCTGCTCCACACGCAGTACTGAAATAACAACACGCGTTACGTTCGTTCCGAAATTCGGCTAGTCACGCCCAACACGACGATCACGCATTAGTAGAATTGACCCCCAGATGTACGTCGTTTGTTTGTAAATCCAACGTTTCCTAGACACGCGAATACGTTACCGCGCCACCGGTTTTGGTTCGCGACCGTATTCGTGTGTGGATTTCAGCCATTCGGTCTCGCGACGCGCCAATCGCACCCGTGCCCCGTCGACGCGCCGTGGGTGAACGTCCGTCACCGACCGACACCGGAGACGTGTTTCAGAGCGTCAGAGCGTAAGTCCGACTCTTTCCGACTTCTTTCCGTATTGTCGACCGCGCGTCCGCTAAAAGAACGCTGAATAGACGCTTCCGAAGATCGCCCTCGGCGATACACCGCGGACGCGGAAACTCTTGTTCACGTACAGGAACAAAACCGTCGCACGACTAGACAATGTTCGGCCGTTTCCGTGTCCATGAACACCGGACAGTCACCATCCCCACCATCCACACGCGTGGCTATCAAACATATGTCGTATCTTTTACTCACGCGGGGGTTTTCGGAGCTCTTTTATCCACGACAACGTGATGACAGGGTAGGACTGACAGTGCGGGTAAGAGGCCATACAAGCCCAGGCCCTTTATACATTTTGTACTTGGAACTCATGATATATTTTTTATTACGGTTTATTATTGGCCTACACAAAATAATGTAAAACTTGATGTTTTCAATGAGATCTATATTATGTTATCGTGTAAATTGAATCAACCCGTTACAACTAAAAACACTTGTAAATAACTTGTCGAAGTCGGCGTTATGTTCAAGTAATGCGTAAATGAAAATTAAATATAAAGTATCATTGATATTTGGTCTGGGAGTTATATAAGCAAAATACTAGGTGTCAATTTGGAATTCAGCGCCGACTTCGACAAGATTTTTTAAAAATTATTTCACATTTTTTAGTTCCTTTTTTCGAAGTCGGTTTTATTTATTTCCCAAAAATTTTTTTTTTACGCTATCAGGTCAAGTCGTCAAGTCGCCTGTTTGTGTTGATTGCGTTGGTTTAAGGCATTCTAAAAAAAGTCTCGGTCCGCTCCTGCGTGAAGACTATTTAATAATAATAATATTAGACATTCGTTTCGTTGTTTTTCCTAAGAAATCACGCGCACTCCGGTTTTCAGAGTTGGCGACCCTTGTCCGTGCCGGGTCCGTCACACGGCGCTCACATCGTCAGACCGGAGCGTGACGTCGCAACGTTTTCAAACGCACGGGACCGCACGCGAGCGTCGGGGCAGGTGGGGAGGGTGGGGAAACGAAAAAAAAACCCCAATCGCGTTAACCGTAAACGCGAAAATAACGTGCAGCTTCGAAACGAGGTCATCGGCGGGGCGTACGTCGGCGTTCGTCGGAAGGGGTGCCGGCGGCGGCGGCGAGGTCGTCGTGTGTTTAAGGGTGCGCCGCCGCCGCCGCCGCCGGGTCGGGACCGTACCCTCACGCGGGCGGACGGGACGCGGCGAGTCCTTTGGCGCCAGCCTTTTACGGCGACGGCGACGCCATAGAGCTCGTAAAACCCGTCCCGTCCCGTCCCGTCCCGTCACGACTCGTATTCACTCGCTCGCGCCGCTACGCCGTAAAAATATATTCGCGTGCAACTTAAAACCGCCGCCGCCGCCGCCGCCGCCGGACTAATAACGGTGCGACCCTCCGGCGCTGCGCCGATCGCCGCTGTCGTCCCCGTCCCGTTGCGTTTATTGTTTCGCGACATCTTATTGCGTGCCCTGGTCGAGGATCACGTGTTTTTTTTTCTTTCGTCGGATTCGTTCGGACGACCGCCGGAGAACGGAAACCGGAAATAACGGCAACGGATGACGGACGACGCGCGGGATTTCGGGGTGAAAACACGCGAACACCGCGGAGGATCAGACGGATTAATTAAAACGTCGTCCGACATGTTGTCCCGGAGTGGCCAGTACGTCGTCGTGCTCGCACGCCTAACGCGGAACAATAACAAACGCTCTCGTCCACCTGCAGTCGATGACTAAACGGGTAGGCAGGCGACGACGTTCTGTCGACGGCCGGGTCACAAACGACCAATACTTTTTACGTTCCGTGAACCGTTTTAGCGAACGTCCACGCCGGAGAAGTGGATTTTATCGGTAAACGTTTAGGCGAATTGCGAGAAACCGGTGAATTACATAACAAAAAAAAACAAAAACAAATTTCTATAATTCCGAGTAGACTGTGCGACGCTATTTCAATAGTTATAATAGAAATCGATTTCGTTCAATTCAAACACGCTGTATTGAGGTTTTTTTTTGCGAATGTTGAAATTTCGTACCGTATTTTTATTAAGTTATTTCACACGAATGTCTCTTACAAAGCGAAATAATTCATTAACACTGTTCCTAATTTCAATACCGTTACCGGAAAAGTCAACGCAAAAAATTCTTGACCTACTACCCCTTAAAGTGTTTTACGAAAGTACTATTTTGCTTCATTCCGAAACATCCTGAACACAAAACAATTTATAAAATTAACTAGAGGGTGAACATTAATTTTCTAAATTAATATTTTCAATTAACGAGCTATCGTAAAAAAACAACATAAAACATAACGAAACGCCGTTTTCCAACTAGTTAAACGGGTCAGTGGTGTAGTCTTAATTTTCCGGCCGGACGGTATTAATGATTTTTCGTCGGTAAAAAAACAATTACCAGTAAAATTACGGTCACCCGCGAAATTTGACGAGGTCACGTTTCCGAGTACACATCATAAAAGCAAGGCACTAGTAGCGTACACGGGCTGTGTGCGAAATTGAACAACTTGTTCGAAGGGAAACAATATGTACAATAGGACACAATGAGATTACTGATGGAAACCAATTAAATTTATACACTATTTATGAACGTTAAACTAGCGTTATATAATTACAGTCAATATATATTCGTATACTGTATACATTGTCAGTCGAAGCGTTTGATAAATGTTATTAACGTGAAAAACAAGTTCGTCGATTTCTTTGCCTTCGCATATGCGAAATCGTCTATAATTTGTGAAATGCTTATCTCTTTTGTGGTTTTCTTTCGATAATTTTACCACTCGGTGATACTAAGTTTGTTAATGCAGATTTTTTCATAATTTTTTTGTAAAAGTGTGTGTGTGTTTTTTTTTTTTTTACGTTTCCGCTCGTCTAAACTGTATATTGTATTAATAAGTCGCTTGACGGATTAACTACGAGTAATAAAATAATATTAATGAAATCGTCGTTGAACAAACACGTCCATTTAATGTAATTTCGTTGACCAAACAACTTTCGTATCCACACGACAAAAGTGTATACTTTTCAATATCCATTTCATGAGAAGGTCGAAGTGGATGCGACATACTCGTATACGTCACGTAAACGCACACGATACGATAATTTTGTATTTTGAGCGTTTCAAATATTACGTACACGTTGCTTTTTCGCAACGCTACTTTCTTAGTGAACTATCGAATATCAAAGATTCGCCGTAATTAACTTGTCAATTAACTCTTACCAAAAATCGTACAAAAAAAAATATAATATTTATATATATATATATATTCGCTATACCAGCCACTTAAAATGGGGTTTTCTCCGAATAATAACCGCGGTTCCGATTAGGTTCAGATTCCATGGTTTGAACGAAATTTTGAGTTGTCTACCGGCTATTTTCGATTAGGTTTAAATCAATTGAAAAACTAGCATTATATCTAATATTTTTCCGTTGATAACGACGAAAAATCATTAATAGATTTCATAAAATTTTAAACATGTTATATAACGTAACGCATTTTATATACCATATTTCTATCTGTTTTCGATGATAATCGTTTAGAACTCTCACAGGAACGCGATTGCGAGAATGGCACTGGCAACTAAAGTCTATCTCGTACATCTGCAGTTGATTATGGAGATTTATGTGTATTTTCAAACTCGCGTAATCAACAAAAATAACACTACACCGATACATCGACGAATCTAAATGCAATTCGAATAAAATTAACCATTAGCTAAAGTTTGAACAGTTCGTGCAAATTTGTGTTCATGTACGCGCTCCAGTCGAGTGTTTATTTTCGTGCGGAATCGTTCGCAGCGAATTCGTATTTTTATCAAAGAACGAATCGAGCTATTCATTTTTTCTCTTGTTGGTTTTTAATTAATTTTTTTTAAATTCGAAAATCGTTAGCGTAAATGAAAGTAAGAGATGACTGCCACATGACCCGTTCAACTTTCGATTCTGTTTTAAATTATAATTTATAGCAGTGAATTATATTTGAATGACTTTTTTTTTATTTTAGTTTCAGTAACAAATGATGAGAACATAGTTAAGTGAACTGTGAAGCGTACACGCGCCATTGACATTTGTCATCAATTAAAAATACTTTCTCATATTTGCTTAAAATAATAAACATTTAATTTCCTAATATAATATTATACATTAAACTTCATAAAAGTTTTTATTTTTAAACAAAACTTCTACAGTATAAATAATTTATTACTTCATTAAATACATTTAATTTTTACAGGCTTGAATATTGAATTTAATGTAAAAAAATCAATAAATAATTTAAAACGCATTTCTCAATACTTTGATTTTCGAAATATTTCGATTTGATTTTCGAATATTTTTTTCTACATGAGAGGCATTTATGATTTCAATAGTATAAAACAGATTCTAAATCTATTGAACATTACAAATTCGAAAAGAATCAAGTTGAATTTTTCTTATTACAAAAGATAGATCGCATAATATAGATTTTAGCGTACTTTTAATTTTAAATCACTATTTTGATGACATAAACGACATGAGTATGATAGAGCTGTTAAAGACCACGTCTTGGATTATAAAACCATGATCAAATAAAATCGTTTGGCTTTAATTTGAACTTAAAAATTATGTTAATTACGTTATGTGTGCTTGCATCATAAATATTTGTAAGATCGTCTAGATTTTGTTTTTCCCTATATTAAACTGAAAACCAACGAAAAAGCTATAACCTAAAAACCGTTTAAAATTTGAAGTCATTACACCGAAACATATTATCTCAAAACGAAAACAATGTATTCCAAAACAGCGAAACAAATGGCATCTGTAATGTAAAATGGCGATCATTCAATATATGAACGAAATGCACTAAGAACGGAAAAAGAACACTTGTCTAAAATTCCCGTGACGATGACATTGTGTCTGCATATTGAATTAACAAAGCAGTGATTTCGAAAAAAAAAACCCAAAATAACGACAATAATAATAATAGCAAAAACTTTCTCGTGCTCGTCCATAGTTAATACGTTTTGTTTTCTTCTACGACGAATTTCGTACCGCACACGTGACGTGTGTGTGCGCGCGCGCGTGTTTGCACGAACGACTCGTTACCGTCTCGGCACCGGTCGGCGTATCGGTTTTCATAATATTTCAAACAGAACCTTGTTTTTTGTTTTCGCCCCCTTCGCCCCAAATGTCAAATCGCGTTAAAAAGTTCACGTTTTATCGTTATGCGCGCGCAATACGTTCCGGAAAGACGGCTCACGCAGCTTTGCGACTGATATTATTATTATTATTAAAGGGCGGACGTTAATGCAGTTGCATATTTTTTTCCTTATAAATAATGAATGTTGCAGAGTACAATAGAAATGTATTTTACAACATTTACAAAACGCAGGTAAAATTTTTATGTACCATATATTTGCATGTTTCGAACTATTTTACTTTAAAAGCGTATTTATGCTACGTATATTAATGTATATTCAATGATCATTTTTTTTCTTTTAAAACCCGCGACTATACGTTCAATGCCACGTTTTATTTTATTCCCAAAAATTTTATTTCGTTTTATATATATATATAAATTAGACAAGTCGCTAAATACTGTTTAAAACTTTCGAATTCGGCGATTGAACCATTGTTCAAATTAGACGTTTGATACGTAGTGCCCGCAGGACGGAGGAGATTGCTCTTCAGGCGATACGTTTGCTGCGTGACGAGAAAATCGGTTTTTGTCGATTGGTTATTTTTATAATACATTCGCCGTGCGCTTACAATAAGTCAATATCATGCTATTAACATGCATATCATGTTATTTGTCTACAAGTAGGTAACGCTAACGTGATAGAGAACAGAAAGTTTAGTTTAGATTAGTTCAGACCTGAAACTTTGAAGTTTTCTTTAAGCTAGTTCACATTTTTTGTTCTCGCTCTTGGCTCAGTGCAAATTAAATAATTCAACACTTCGAAAATCTTAGGCCGTTCCCAGTTTTTTTTATTTCGTGTCAAAAATCGTATATAAAATTGTCCCGACCGGTAGGAAAAAATCAAAAGAGCAGGCCCATAATTTATTTTCTAAAAAAGCTTAGCTAGAATATAAAATTACAAAAAAAAGAAGATTCCGGAAAATTGTGTCTGATCCTGTTTATTTTTACCGCCTGCATTTAATGTCTCTGTCTCTCTAACGGACAAAGTACCGCAATCGCGCAACGCGGATCATAAATTATGGTGTTTGAGTTAAATTTAGAATTTAAAACAGTTTTTCCTAAATTAAAAAAAAATTATTACCTCTTCGTAATTTATCACCAGACAAGGATGTCACGATGTTTTGAGATCGAATTTTTTGATTTCGAAAAAAAGAAATTATTAATTGCAAGAAAATACATTTATCAAACTACGTACCATGAAATATGAATTAAGTCGACATGGATGCCGCTTATCGAAAAATAAGTTGATAAACTATTTTAATTCATGTTGTATACATAACACAACCACGCGGAAACCGAATCCTAACGATATTGTAGTATTCTCATTTGGTTCTGTTATTACTTTAATTATTAGTTTTTAATGTTTCTTTCTCTTTTTTGCTTTACCGGTTTATAATAATTAAATAATTTCGATTTTAATTAGTGATATTTATTTATTTTGATAGAGGTTTTGATGTCGAATATCGACAATATTTTTAATAAACAGTTACATAAATTCGATTGAAACAATTAAAGAGAAGTTTACTCTGATGACATTTTTACTTATAATTTTTAATATTAGAAAACTAAATATTAAATGATTCGTAGACATAATATTTTATTGCATTTTCAACCATTCGGTAAATATACTTAAGCAACCATAGAAGAAATTAAATCTTGTAGAATAAATAAAATAATTTATATTTTATTACTTTTATTGGAATTTGATTGAATTACAAATAATTTTCCAAGAACCTTTTTTATATACAATATTATATATATAAATAAAGACAATCAACTCATTTGTATTTCAAGAACTATAGATTTCGAAATAAATTCAAAAAGCCATACTATTTGTCGATTTTCAAACGTCTTGTGCCACCTGAAAGGGTTATTGAGACCAAGTTTAACCCAAATTATTTTTTTGTGTACACTGAGCAAAAGAAAGCAGTGCGAAATCAACAATTCGAAAATTAGGGCCGCCTCAATCCCAATTGATATATATATACTATTTATGGTTTAGCTATAGGATACCGATTTTGATTTTTTTATGATTTCTAAATCGGTATTAAACTCAGAATTTCGATGTTTTGATCTACATTGCAACGACCACTCTACGTAGACAAAACAATTTTCTCAGTACGGTTCGAGAAAATATCAATTTAAAAAGCTTAGCAATGACTGATAATGACGAGAAAAACTTTTTGAAATTAAAAAATATAAAAAGTTTTAGTGGTAGTTCCCGATTTCTACAAAATTATTATGCGTACAATCGTATGAGATAAAATATGTGCCCATTATAAACATTCGTATAATTATATACAGACATTGATACCGTTTAGCCATCCCTCGTAGACAGATATCCTCGGCAGTTTATGGCTTTTGGTATACGTATCGAAATAATCTTTCATGGAAAACTACTCGATAAGTATATTCATTATTTTAAGTGGTCCCTGTATCACCGTTGTCGCTTATATACGCTTATATACACATATATACGTTCTATTTTTTCCCCCAATCATTAATCAACAATCAATCACAGGTATGGACGGAGTTTTTTTTATTCGTTAAAAAAAAAATTTTAATTGGTGCCGGAAGAAAAACGAAATGTATGATATGTGACAATGGAGGGGTTGATGGACTTGTCTCGTTCAATGGCGAGGGTGAAAGTCCACATCTCATTATTATGACAGCTATATTGTTATTGATAGGAGTGTATCCCACTTTAATTACTTAGGCTCAATATTAACTAATGACAATTTGATGAAAGTAGAGATTGATACCAGATTCATAAAAGGTAATAAAAGCTTCTATGGTTTGGGAAAATTACAAAGTTCTAAAGTTATATCAAACAATTTAAAAGTTCAGATATATATGAGGTTGATACGCCCAGTAGTACTATACTGCTCAGAAGATCAGAGAAAATAAGGTTTGAGGTTTTCGAAAGAAAAATGTTGAGAAGATTTATGAGCTATTCAAGGATGATCAAACCGAAGAGTAGAGAAAAAGACGTTATCAAGAACTTCAGGACCTTCTACAACATTACAAAAGAAATTTTAGTCAAAAAACTAAAATGGGCAAAGCATGCATGGAAGAAAAGGAATCAGTTATTTCAACAAAACATTTTTTAATTAAAAATACATTGTTTTTTTTTCATGGAAAATGAATAAATGAGGAAATTTCCATGAAGTAATGGAAAAAATTCCCGATATAGTGAAGTTTTCCTGAAATAGAGAGAAAAATTTCTGATGAAGTGGAAATATTTCCATGAGATAATGAAAATTAGAAAAAATTCACTATGTGGCACATAATTTTAGGTTATAATTTTGTAAGCAATTTAATGGTTTAGTTTTTTTTTTTAGATGTAATTTTATTTTAAATATTTTAAATCTAAAATAATATAGATTAAAAAAAACAGAAAAAAGTTTCCTAATTGTTTCTATAGTTTACCATAATTTTCGACTATAACCAACTAATGAATGAAACTTATTTGAGATACACCCAATATAAAAGACATAAGACAAAAAAAAATTATTCGTCATTCGGAAACACACATACTGCAGTAAATCCACAGATATTATCGTTTCGCTTCATTCGAAAACTTAAAATAAAAAAAATAAAACATTTTAAATATACAACAATTTCTTTTGTATTACGTATTACGTTTTCATTCGGGAAAGTCGTACGTATTATTCGTGTTTTTTTATCTTTATGTATTTTCCTTTTGCAGTACGTATAATATCTGTCGTTCATGAATATTTCAGTGCATTATATATGTGCCTCGTATTGTGCACCGTATTATCATTTTCTGTTGATAATTCGATTTCGCTACGCAGACGACCGCGACGTTAATATTTAACGATATATAAACACACGCAGCCTTTGTATTTCGTCCAAATCGAAATCATTTTTTTTCTCTTCGTTTAACGATTTAAAAACAAAACAAAACAAAAAAAGGGTTGCTACGCGTTCTTTTATGCGCATTAAACTCAATAAACGCTACGGATGTACGTCACGTTTATTCCATAATGTATAAATACATTCGAAATGTGCACGAAAACATTTCGTACCGCTGGGCAGTCGCATGATTTCGTTTCCTTGGTTAATTATTCTAACTTAGTTTGACATTTTTATTTCATTATTTAAATTACGAAGGGCGAGAAAACAAAACGGAAAATATTCGTTTAAAAACAGATAATATAAATTACGCCGAGTAAATTTACAAAAATAAGTAATGAAAAGAGAGAAAGAGAGAGAGAGAGAGAGAGAGAGAGAGAGAGAGAAAAGTCACACGCCTTTGATTGGATTATCTCTGCGAGAGAATACGCGCCGTATATATACACATAAACACATTGTGAACGTAATAGTATTAACGTCGCGTTATTCAAATTCCTTTTCGACTATATATATATATACGCATCGAAACACGGTTTTCATTTAATTTGTATAAAACGAATTATGAAAAAAATGTATGTGCGTCCGTTGTTCATCATGAAAAAAACTTTGCTTATATAATGTTATACGCGTAGTACATAATATATACTCGTTTCTGAACATTTTCGTTAGTCGAAATAACAGATGAATTGAAAAAAAAAACAAAAGAAAAACTCGTGCTAAAAAATAACTATGAATTTTATTCGCACGTTTGTGTACTCAGGCCGACCGCGCTGTATGAATCTAACCTAACGTTTACTCGCGTAAAGATCGGCGAGCATTTCTCCTTCCCGAGAAAATCAATAAAACCGAGACGTTTCATTGGGTAACTGAAATCAATCACTAAACCGTATATCCGTACGTATTTATAAGCGACGGTATTATAAACAACGAAAACGTCGAGTGGAGAAGGACCAGTATAGTTCGGGCAATCCTATAAATAACAATAAAGCCAGAGAATGTTTTTAAACGGTAATGTTTAATTAATAATCTTCGAAATGAACGTTTTGCGTACGACATTTGCGTAAATTGTATATATATTACATGCATATAATACACTTATACATTATATATAATATACACATTCCATACGTAATACATTCAATAAAATATTAAACACGTCCGCCGCTTTCGGAACACCGGTATCTTTTAAACGAATAAACAGATTACGTCGCCGAACGCGACACGTAATGGGGCGCACGAGCGAATACGATCGAATACAAATATGGCGTTGTACGATACGGACCGCTCGTTGTGAACGCAAACACTGTCAAAACCGTACGCGAGATGTCGAACGGTTTTTCAGCGTTCTCTCAGATAGTATTGAAATCCGGTTCGTGTCCAAAAGAAGTTTACGCGTTGATCAGACGCAGGGTTTCCCTAAATCATCGTTTTCGCCGAAACCAAACAACAATCGATTACGTCTAATGTTTTATGGTTATTTAAAAGCGGACTTAAATGTACTAAAAATCTTTAATATCATATGCTCTATAAAGTGTTCGAATATGCTTAATAATATGCCCTACATTACACGCCTAAATAAAATTAAAATATACACTAAAATATCAAATATTATGTATTACATTTTTAAAAAATTCCAAATAAACAAAACAATTTTGCACTTAAACATTAAAATAAAAATGTATAAATAATAAAAATAAAAATAAAAATAGGTAGCTGTATGTACCATATATTAAAAATTAGATGATTATAAATTATGTAAAATATGCCTTTTTTATTTTCAGTTGATTTAAACAGAAAAAATATTACTACACCATATTATATTACGTTTCAATTAAATGTTATCAATAACGATAAAATTGTTGAAATAGCCACTATTATAAATATCCAAATAATTGATTTTCAAAATGTTATGAAAATAGGCGAAATATATTAAATATACATTAATCTAGCATAAGTGTGCTTTTAAAATAAAATAGTTCAAAATATATAAATATGTGCAACACACAAATTTTACCTTTGTTTTGTAAAGGTTATAAAATACATTTCTATCATACTCTGCTACTTTTATTGTTTAAGGGGAAAAAATACAACCGCATAAACTTCCGGTCTTTAGTCATTATATTATAATGTACAATATTCAGTGTATGTTACACCAAAAGGTATCGTATTACTAAGAGTAAATTACTCCCACTTTCAATCGATTTTTTTTTTTGTTTTACTCGTCAAAAAGTGTTAAAAAATTTCAACATTATTATTGTTATTTTCGTTTAAGGTTTTAATGTTATGATATAAATCAATATTTTACGACATGCTGTCATTTTCGGAGCATTTGATTTTTAAGAAACACATGATAGACGGCTTACAAACACGTTTTTAGCCAAATCGATTTCAATAATGAACCAAAATTGTATACCGAATAACGACAAGTCCTAATAGATCAATGCCGAAATCGTTCCAGATTTCTAGGAAAACAGAGACGCGAAAACAATGGGAAATCGGCAATCGCGAAATTGATGTTCCTACAAAACGTTGTTACACGTAAACCAAGACGACATGAGAATGTCAATGAAGGAAGGACGAAATTATCGTCTGTACCACGTCGTGGCAAAATTTAAAAACGTCCGTTTCCAGCGACTATATTTCTGAATATTATTCTGCGAAACAAAACGCCGATTTAGATACATCAATAGATATACGTAAAAAAGGGATATCCAGAATCGTTAAAAATTGTATATGTTATCAAAACAATTGTCACGTATCTTAGTGCTGTGTCAACATTTAACAACTAGTTCTTAATTTTAATCGACGAAACTCTAATCGTAATATTGTACAATATAAACTTTTACACAAATATATTCGTTATTAAATTACGATATAATTATTATTTAATTAAGCTACGTTTTAAAAAGGCGTAAATTTGTTCGACACAAACCAAATTTCACAATCAGTCAACGTGGACGGGCGCGTAACAGACTTGATATCAAAATTGTCTTCTCTCTTTTCTCTTGCATATCGCTAACGGTGTTCCGACCTAAACGGTGCGACCGCGGTCGAAATATTCGGGCATTTCGCTCATTAACCGTTGTTCCTGTGATACGCGGAACATTTGAATTTTATTTCAGTTGTTTACGTAACTACTTTAAATATAGTGCTTCGGTTTTATCGTAATTAAATATAATAGCGTCTATGTTTAGTCGATTCGTACATTTTCGGATTAAACGCAGTTAATAAGACTACTGGCAAAATATATATTATCTAAATCTATTCATTTAAACGGTGTTGCGCCCATACGGCACAATAAATATATATATTTATTTCTAAATGTAGACGTTAAAAACTACGTAATTAAGAACAACCGTCTATTTAATTATTATTTACAATTCGTTATACGTTAAATTATTTTCATAAAATATTAAAATAAATCAAACTAATTTTCTATTTTTTTCCAGGTACAAAAAAAATAGATTTCCACTGATTTTTATTTCTCGAATGCGAAGGTGTAACTGGGGAAAATTTGAATATTTTTTAAAATAAACTACGGAACTCAGTAGAAGCGTATTTTTTCACGTAAAATGTTGTTTTTTTTTTAGCTGGAAAAATAATACTTTATAATCTATTGATAATATCATCTCGTACACATTGCTCAGCTCATTGATGTTGACGTCAAACGTTTTTGCAAAAAGTTCCGATCGATCGCACACATCTCGAGAAGAACGGTGTGTTTTTAATTCGGTCTGTTTATAGTGCTAGTATGAACCTACTAACCTACATATATATGTGTGTATTACACGAGATTTCAAGTATCTCCAGCGTACAAAAAAAAAAAAAAAAAGAAATCTTGCGTAAAACATGGTATCTGTAACCTAGAGGACGACGAATTTTTGGCGAAAGTAAAGCGAAGAACTTCAAAGGGTGGAAAAACTTAAATGACTTTTTCGAAACTTATTTAAATTAAACGACGTTTATTTACCTTTGTTTTTACGTAAATGAGTATGCTTTAAATGGAAAATTAACTGAGTACCACGTATTCAAAACAAACGTCATATTCCCCTCGTGGAACTAATTTTCAAATAATTATAATCGTCCAAAAAGAAAACAAATATTAGAATATCACTACGATTTTCAATGGTCAAAGAAAATATTTTCATAAACACAATAAACATAAACACAAGTTATTCTTCAAAAAGAATATTGTCACAACAATATTAACGTATTCTCCTATATTTATGTGATACGATCAAAATTAGTTACCTAATCCATATATGCCGCTAGTTATTACTTTATTTTTAAGTTCTCTATTGCATAACATACTGCCGTTATACTTGTTTCGAGCTTTTGCATGTACATTAAATAAGTATATATGAAACAATAAGTTCAACATTTACTGTGCATAAACTTATTTAATTTATGTTTTTAATATAGTCAGTTTGTTTTTTATAACACCTTAATCATTGTTCGATCGCTAAAGAACACTATAAATAGCAACATACAAAAATAAAATGTTATTGGTTTTCCGATTTCCATTTAAAGTAATACGTTTGTTGTTTAACGACATTTTGTGAGTAAAAATGTGAGTAAAAAAAACGTTTTCGTCTGTAAATCTGCACGTAATAAATCTAAATAAATAACAATAATACATATTTTCAGAAATTAAAACCTAATTGAAACATTTCTGGTTGGACTTTAATTATTATTTCGATTGAAGGTCGAAAACCGACTTTAAAATTTTTCACGATTTCGACAATGAATATTTCATTACCGGTTTCAATTTCTATTTTGAATTTATTTTTATGATTTTTAAATGTGAAATCGCATATCCAAAAAGTATTATTTTAATCAGTTGAAACGTTTTGTTTAAATTACAACTAACCCCTATTACTGCAATAATAAATATAAATTACAAACATAGCAATAACTTTTTCTAATTTAATATGTTATTATTTTCCAACAATAGTCTATCTTAGTTTAGCCGACGAAAGTTTAACAATTCGCAATACGTCGTTTACAAAAAGGACGCAGCGTCAAACCCTCGAAGATATTCTCCACTTCAAATATTTTAATTTCTGATTTAATAATTTAAACAAATATATATATATATATATATATTCTCGACTATAATTCAATCGTGAACTAACTCAATGTATATGACGTCGAACGGAAAGAAATTTGTTCTTCGAAATATACGCATTCGTAAAAGAATATACACCAACAAATATAATCAACTCGCGTATTGACGTGTATAATTGTCGATCGTATTGAACATCATGTTCGACGTATCAAAGTGCGTGCGCCTTACGCTTCAAAAGTTGATTTCACGTTTAAGATGCTCTGCGTCACGTATTAATTCTGATACGTAAAACTGTACTCAACGACGAGCGTCGATATTCCTTTTACATAATAATTTGAGTTGAAAATCAAACAATAACGACCTTATTGTTTCTTTTGAGATATGCCTGTAGCGATATCACAGTCGGTATGATATATTTTAAGTGCCAACGAACGATTTGTTTCTTTATTATTATTATTATTATTATTTTTCACAATATCATGAAACGTTGAACAATATTCAAAAATTATTTTGAAATTTCCGTTTACGAAATGTGTTGAAATAAGCACAAATGGTCGGAATTTTATGGCGAAAAATCTTTTATCCCATCAGTGCGACCTATACAGCAGACTACGATTCACTAACACTAAAAAAAAATTAAACGACTTCATGAATTTATTCGGTTCATTTAGTCGTTCGTTGTCGAATGATTACGAAATAATGAGCGATACCACAAAACGCGTGTTATCGCCACTTTGAACAGAACGACTCCTCTTACAGTGAAAATGGCGCTAAACCTAATGGTGAAATTCTTTTGTAATTAATATCAATATGTTTAATATGGAGATACGCATTTATAATAGCGATTTCTACATTGAAACGAATTAATGTGAGATAGGTTTATATTCGAATAAATATGTTAAATTATGTTTATAACAGTATTTTGAATAAAATAAATGTATTTAAATATTTGTATTTTAAATACGACTTTTGAATACCTAAACGGTTGAAAAATGAATGTGAATTATATTTTTTCTTATTGTCTTATAATAATTAATAAAGAAGTAATAAATTAAATGTTCCGCTCCGTATGTTTAGGTTGAATTATTTGATAAGTTGACAATTTTTCTGAATTAAAAAATAGTACTTTCAATTCTACAGTTACATGATTGTATATAACTTCAAAAACCACGTTATTCGTGTTTACTGTTGACGGTCGGCACATGCGACTACCTCGAAGAAGAGTTGAATTATTTTCTTTTTCGTTTCGTATATATTTTTTGTTTACTGTTTACGACCAAAGTTACTTAGATCAAAGCGACGAATTTCTCTATGTTTCAAATATTTCGTGTTTATAAAAAAGCAATCGATAGCTCGCTTCGACCGAAATAACATACATTTAATTTAAAGTACGTTATTTCCATATTCCTTGTAAAAACGCGTTATCGGTGGAAATAGTGACGATTCTATGATTTCTACAAATTTAATCGTTAAATATTATATACAAAAGTGCATGAAATAGCGAACGTTTCGCTGTTTCGTGAAATTTGAGGAATTCGCGTGAAATATTTATTTTATAAAAAGCAAAAAACGACAAAATTCGTTTCACGGAAAATTGATGTTTCGGCGCTAACACGTTACGCGGTATTTCGCCTTTCAATTCGACTACTTTATATACGTGACCACAGCGAAAACGTCGTTAAGATTTTGGATCGATAGTTGACGTTTATTTTTACTTGCTAAGCGATGCGGAGTACAAAATGCAAATACGTATGCAAGTAGTGGATTTAAATCGAGTGTTTGCTATTACGCTGTGTGTGTGTAAATATATATTACGCACACAATTTACAGTTAAAAGCCGTACCGTTGAGTTTAATTACCACTGTACTATATATATATACGTGTTGTGTATCGTGCGAGCAAGTTTTAATGGTCGACGACACAACACAACGTGTAATATAAACGGACGTGATAAATCGATGGACATTTTCACGTAAAGTTGAAAAATACACTCGTATATAATAAAGTTTGATATTCAGTTTTGAATGTGCAGTCGATTGAGACACCGCGAAACGGACCTATACATAAAAACGGTTCTTCACCAACTGATGCGGTCACAATTAAAATTTTCCATCACATCCACATTTCACCGTTTTCGCGCTCGAAATATGCTTCGCGTAATTAACGCGTCCCCTTTACTCGTTTTTCAAAGTACCTGCCGAAATTGCCCACCAAAATACCGCCGCGACCAGACGACGTGTTTAACACACTTACGACGTCGTAATTACTACGAATAGAACAAATTATATTTTATTGTTCGGTTTAATTATTATTGTTTTTTTTTTCGACGCACTCAAATATTAATTACATTTAATATTAACAATTTACTTCGGTATACGGCTTGATGAATTACACTACTAACGTATCTAATTATGATGATTTCAAACGGATGCGCGTTGATGAAACCTAAAGAATTTATAATAATAATATATTAAACGACGTCGGCGAATCCATAAAATCCAATTGTTGTCTCGTTTGGAATACAAAAGTGTAATCACATACTTGTATATATATACACACACAAGTAATGAATTGGTTTTATAAAAATTGCATTTATATTTTCGATCTTTATTCGCCATTTCCTTTTCTTTTGAAAATCTATATAGAAAATTGAACTTTTGTACATTCAATCTAAAAGAATGAGAATTGACCGCGTTTTCTTATTAAAATCTTTAAACAAGTGATTGCGTAAACGCAATACTAGGTAAGAAGGAGCAAAAAAAACTTTTTTTAAATACATGTACAACGTTCACTAATATGCGAGTAATAATAATAATAATAATAATAAGAGAGACGAGTTTATAAAAGTCCCTTTTCATTATATTGTTTCGCCAACTATTTTAATAGCAAACCATTGTTGTACAGCATGTTCAGGCTATACACAATATTATTTTGCGCTATACAGTAATTTATTAATCATATGATCGCTCGTGTGTAATTCGATCCTCGAGGGGATAAACTAACCACCAGACAGGTGTACAAACACTCCTCCGTCGAATATAATCAAATATAATGTATTACAGTGGCAACTATGTTTCCGAGAATAGCTCTTATTTTAACTATTTTTTTTCAACCGTCGTTAAACCCAATAGTGTATTTATTTTGGGAAAGGTGTAGGGGTTCCCCTCCCTAGAGAACATTTTTAAAACTACGAATTTACAATCACGTCTTTTTTACACTATTTATAAACGTATATTAAAACCAAGTTATTTCATTATGATTACACCACCACTCCACCCACAAACTTGTTTTATAAATACCCCACTGATTAAACCTATCTATAGTCCATGAGACACGAACACCGGTGATCACCGGTTATTGGTCGTCACTAGTTATTATACATATTGTTTTCTGCGGTTGTTTAAAACGTGGTCGGACACGCCTAAATTCTCAATGTTACGCCTGCCTTTTCTGAGATTTCATTATAGCTGGACAGATAAGAATTCTAACTATCGGCGGAAACCTATTTTAATATTTTACGAAATCCAAACGACATTGGCTTAAGCGAAAAACATAACAATTATCGTTCTTTGCAAATAACAAAACAAAGATATGAAAAATTATTAGCTTGCGAATCGTGTAAGTTTTCAAATTCGAAGCGAATCACTATAGAAAAAGTTTTGCTCGTCGAAATATCATCGAGGTAGAGTAATGTAATAATAAATAATTTCAAACTCATGTATATTATACCATATCTTTTTTTTTAAATTTTTTTTTTAATGATTTGTTATTTAAATACAAAACATTTTTGAATTAATAAAATTTAATAATACTAAACATACATTTTGAATACCGAGTAAAATAAATAAAGTATTGTTTACGCCATGTTTTTCTTCTTGTAAAAGAATAGCTCGAATGACGTTGACATGCGTTACGGTCTGGTAGCAAATCGTATTTAATCGGTACTTTATTTGACATTTTTTTCGAGTTTTCAAGTAGTTTCTTAGAGATTAATTTAAAAAAAAAACCAAACATTTCGAAAATATCGGTAAAATTAAAAATACACCATATTTGTGTTGGATAATATTTGTAATTTTTAAGAACTGAAAATATTACAAAAACATATATAATGTTTTAAGAATATTTATCATGTTCGTTAACTATTATAAACTGTACTAGCACTGCTTTAATCATTTTTCGATTTTAACGATTGGTTTCAAATTCACAATAATAATAAAATGCTTAAATTGCCGTTTAAATAATTCATTTAAGTCGATATCCACAGGCCAAAGTGGCTATTTTGTTTATAATAATAATAATACCATTTTAAAGGGCTTACAAATTGTGAATGTACTTTTTACGTTACGTATTAACGAGTATCAGAATATTAGAATATTGTAATTAAACTACAATCTGCACTGCCCGATACGCCATTGTCGTATAGAATGACCGGATTTGTCAGTTTTTCCGTAATACACACACACACACACACATACACACAAATATTTATATATATATGTATACAAGGTCGCAGCTAGGGGGGGGAGAGGATGTCTCTTGCATCGGGCGGCAAAATTATGGACACACTTTAATATTTTAATGTTAATATCTACGTTTTTAATTTTATACTGATTAAAAGGTTTAAGACAAAATATTATTTGAAAATTTCTGGTTAAGTGGTAGAAGGAAGGACGGTAAAATTGGAGCTTGCCACCCCTGTCAAAATGTGTAGCTGCGGCCTTGTATGTATATATGTATATATATATATATACACACACATATAAACGAAAAAAATACTTAATATTATAACAAGACTAAAATATCCAATTAAATTAATATTCCTTTATATTATATATAAGACCATTGTCTGGTTTTTATGCATTTCACGACTTTCTTTCGTTGGGATTATTATTATTATTTTTATTATTTTTATTATTATTACTATTCCACAGTCGTTTGTACGACCCAATATAACAAAGTGCGTTCCATTTAAAAATAATCAAGCAACCGAGACAAGTTCACCGTCCCTCAGATTTAATAAACGCAAATAATACAATACACACATATATATATGTATAATTTCTCGCAATTATATAATTAAACCCCGTATCGGGCTTACTATCATATACAGGGCATTTTCAGGAGTCTGCAACTGATTTCAAGTTCACATCGATTTAAAAAAGTGTTATCCTTTAACAAGAGGAGATAGGGGGTGGTTAGATTAGATTAAGACACGTTATTTACGGCAAATTTCGCACAATGACTAGATCAATTAGCTAGCCGAAAAAATTAGTACTTATATGTTGTCTGGAAACATATGATAACAAATATCTAATTCAAGATAATTTAAAATTGTTTAGCTTCATAAATAATGAATAAATCGTAAAATGGTTCGGAACAACTTTTAAACGTACTATCAGCATATATAAAACATCACATTTAGTTAAATATTTCAAGTTAATTTGTGTCGAAAAAACTACATATTTTTCTGAATTTTTAATAAACAAATTAATTTAATTTCAATTTGTATTAGACTACGTAATTTAGCCTATGAGAGCCAAATGTAGTTTATCTAAATTCGTAGGTAACTTTGGAATCATACTTGAACGTGAACATTTTCTCTTACATCCTTTGTGTCTGTAGTTGTCAAACTATTAATGTAATAAATCTCGATATAAAATCATGTAAAACATAGGTTTTCTTTTCACGCAATTCAGATGCAGTCATTGAACGCTATCAAAACGCGATTATTTTTTACGAATATTTACGTCATCACTACGTTTAAATTTTAAAAAATAAATATAAATTTTTGTAATGAGACGAAAACTTCTGAACCACTCTGCGTACACAGCGAATGTTACACAAATCGACAATGATCATATGTATTTGACAAATATATCGTTTTGAGAGTAACGTATTAGTGATAATTAAAGAGCGGACTTTAACGCACTAAAAACGTTTAATTTATACTCTATAAAGTGTTAAAATATACTTAATAATATGTCACATCAATTATACGCCGATAAAATATTAAAATATGCACTAATATATCAAATAATATGTATTACTATTACATTTTTAAAAACTTTAAATAGACAAAATAATTTTGCACAAAAACATTAAAATAAAAATGCACAAATAATAAAAATAAAAATGGTAGCTGTGTATAAAAATGTATTAAAATTTAGACAATTATAAATTATGTTAAATGTGCTCTCCTTTTATTTTTAATATATTTAAGCTGGAAAAAAATTACTACACTAGTGCTCGTATTAATTATTTGTTCCTTGTGGCTGTACCTACACATTGGACGATCGATAACATAACAATTAAATGTGATCAATAACGATAAAGTTGTTGAAATAGCCATCGTATCAAATATCCTAATAATTGATTGCCAAAATGTTACAAAAAAAAAAAAAAACGAAATATATTAAATATACATTAATGTAGCATACATATGATTTTAAAATAGGATAGTTTAAAACATGCAAATATATGCAACATACAAATATTACCTTTGTTTTGTAAGGTTACAAAAAATTACATTTCTATCGTACTCTGCAACTTTTATCATTCAACGAAAAAATATGCAACTGCATTAATGTGCGCTCTTTAGTGATACTCATTAATGTTATACGACACGAACAATACTATTTTATTTTGTCCCACGAAACGCTTTTCGGTACGAAAGTGTTACTGCTGCACACGTTAACCTTTCTATCGATTGGAGAGTAAACGTGCCGATGTTAACTATTTGGACCCGAAACTTAAGCGGAGAGGTTATTTTTACGAGATAATCTTAAACTCGAGACAACATTGCAGTTTTCGGTCAATTCACCATAAAATAATCGTTAACCGTTTTCCGTTCGAAAACACTGTTTAGCCGGGCAACACGCATAATACACGGTCCCGAAAACTTTACACTGCGCGTACTATACAATTTGATTGGCAACGGAATTCGTTGTGTAAAACGGAATACGTTAAATACTTATAAGTAATATATGATTACAGTTTACAAACTTATTTCAACGAAATGTATACATAAACAGAGGCCATTTAAAGTATTGTATTTTTTTCGATTTACTTCGATTGAATTGTCATTCTGAATACTTTTCCGTATAGAAGACATGTTCCAATCTTCAAATAAAACACAGTTTTTCGATAGGAAATCGTATCTCGTTGGTACTCTATTCGACACGATTTGCGATTTTCTAAACAGTTTTCTTAAGCGCGACAAAAACTAACAACAAATTTAAAAACCCAGTAAAATTGAAGACACGTACAATTTCCATCAAACCGAATTTCAGATTCGAAGAATACAACACTCTCTGACGTTGTTTTTCGATTAGTTTTCCAAATTATCATCATATTTCCGGTATCGATTCGTGTTTTTCCCCCGTCACAGTTTCGCGACCGTATAGTAAACCGAGCTACACATGCGGAATCGATAAGTTCGTGAAATACGATATTTTTACTATAATTTTACGGGACAAAACGTGCGCATAACACTGGACGACCACCCACGGCGGCTTTTAGGTCTCCGCGCGTCAATGCAGAGAACCTGAGATAAGTATAATATAATGGCTAGTATATGTACGCGGACGTCCGTCCTACAAACGCATCACGTGGTCACCGTTATCGGCGATATCAGTTATACGATTATTTATTTATATACAATGGACGTCGCTCATTAGACTATACAAAACAATTTCAATTTATGTTCAATAAATAAATCAAACTCGTAGTCATATCTCAGTCGGTTAATGTTAGAAAAACACCAAACTATAGAAATAACCTCGAACTATAATAAAAAAAATATACTCCGGGTAATAATAATTTCTAACACTATTATAAATTGATGACGTTTAACGTGAAATAAATCACGTCTTTAATCTGTACTCCAAAACACGTGCGATTATACGTGAACGTGTACGCTGTTATTGTGCATAAATTGTAAATTACATTTTATCGTACCGTAATTCAATGGATTTTCTGAAGGCTGATTTTAAAGTTAAATACGAAAAAAAAAACAGAAACCGGGAATTTAGCACGCATACCAAGTGGAGGGATTTCCTAACTTGTATGAAATATAACGTATACACTCCAAACGTTAACGCCGGGCGGCGGGTCGACGATTTATCGGATATCGGAAATTTACGCGCGCGATATCGTTTATGACGTATATACTCGTAATATATTATGTTCTCGAAGATTGAAAAATTCCAAAATAAAAACTTCAAGTCGGTAGTGTATGTTAGGGGCATCGTTTTTTGAACGCAATACGTAATAGTCGATTTCGAATTTAATATGACATGGCACGTTCGCTTGGTCGGAAGATTACACTTGAACTGCAGTAATCCGATACCCCTAATACGTTATAAAGAAAACGCTCGGTTTACTCGCCCCATTTTTTTTTTTTTTTTTTATAAATATTTTTGAACATTTGTCATGACACGCGTGAGACGATATTTTTTTTACCGAGTAAAATAATGCAAAAAAATTAATTCGCACATTCGTTTCCAATATGATATATATCATAAAGCTATAGCAATTTAACAGTTAATCGACGTATATTTGTCTACATAATGTTTTGTTTATACTTGACGTTTTTTTTCTTTTTGAGAAATCACCGTTTTCAAATGTGATATTATTTGTATTTTATCCGACTTGAGTGTGTTGCAGCACGGTCGAACGATTTTCGTAAATTTTTCACCAACATTAATATTAATATAGAATCGATACGGATTTTATGTTATTTTAAATGCAGTTCGACAAAGTCAAATTGGTAGTGATAATATATTCAACGTATTATATGAATGTCGGGGGGGTTTATTATTCACAATATATGCAACACGCGTGCATCGCATGACGTTTTGTAATGGCAGACTATTTTTTTCGCGCTCTTAAACGAATATGTACCAACGTGAATTTACGGCCTGGCGGAAGTAAACGCTAATATCGAAATATCAGCGTAATCGTTACGGTCATATGACGACGATTCATAAATATTAAATATTTTTAATTTATAATTTGTAAATGTTTCAAGCTATCCGAAAATCAATAGTTACGCAATTGTGAATTCGATTCATAGGATAAACAATCGGGTTATACTCGAGCGCGTACAGAAAGCGATGTTTACTAGAGTAATGCGTTTTTATTTAATATTATTATTACTACTAATTAGATTTTACGTTAAATTTATAAAGAAAAAATATAATAATGGAAGTTTCGAACTGAATTAAATTGTGATTGCAAACTTTATTAAAACCCAATAAATATATACATATATATATTGATAGTATAATCCACTTGGTTGGAACGTTATAAGTTAAAACAGGAAAATATTAAAATTAAATTTCGATAATGGTGCTGTTTTAACCTCCACCGCCTCCTCCCTGATTAATACGCCCTCGTTTAGTAGCGTTTTTCTATTAATCGGTACTATAAATAATTAATTAATTATCATCATTGGAATGTTTTGAATCGGTGTTATTATAAATACTCCTCGGGATACACGAACAAAGAGACGAGTGAATGTGTCGGAGAGACGCGGGAACTTTGAAAAAACCGGCGACGTGAATATTCGATTCGAGAAACGTGGCGGAATTTGTCGGACGCGCAGAAGGTAGTAGAAATTGCGTACAATTAAACAGAACGTTCGAGGGCGAACGAACGGTCCAAGTGGAGACAACAAGTCACGTTGAACGCAATGATTATAAAAACATTTTTGGATTTGTCTAATGTATTCCGTATTGTAATTATTTCGATAGTCTAAATACAATTGCTAATACACGTTAGAAATGGTAAGTGGACGGAGACTGGCTTTAGTTAGATTCCAATAAGTCACAGAGGAAGCTTGTGCAAATATCATATAATTGATACCACCGCTCAAATAGTAGTATGTTATTCTGTTGTGGGTACTTGTGTAGGTCTATCAATATTAATGTGCTTATATAAAATGTATACATCCATTTAATCGACTGTACGCAGATACCGAATATTTTATTATATTTCCTTCGATTATGAACAATTTAAGTAAAATCTCTTTATTATTATTCTTTGTGGAAATTCGAACTTAACAAACTTCAAAAATGCTTACGATTTTTCAATTTTTTCATTAAAATTATACATATCCAAGCTCGTGATCAATTTTCAGATCTTAAATACAAAAATTATAAATGTCCAAAACAGATATCTTGACAATTTTCCCGATTTTTTTTCAACTTTTGATAAATTTCCTTACGCTCGGGGGTGTTTTTCGTATGATTTTAGACCAAACAGACACACATAAAGTGAAGCGAACACAATTTAGTTATGAAAAAATCCATCACCGGCCAGGAAAAGTGAGTTTCAGAACGGACGAAAAGTGCCGTCGTGAAAAACAACGTGTCGAATAAAATGTACCGACTAGATACGGTTTGATGCCGGAACGTTAAAATCGCTAAAATCGATCGTTTTGAAAACGGACGGTGCGGATCTATCGGCTCGACCGTCGGGCGGATGTCGAAGATTTTGCCGTTTTTTTTTACCGTGGCGCGGCACAATAAAAAGCTACGCGACCCGATAATATCGCGTTTCGAAACAATCGTAGAAACCGGCCGATCGGTCGGCACGCCGTTCGGCTTTGTACGGTAATCAAACGTATTATTTCGGGGTTTGTTGTGTATGTGGGGTTGGGGGGGTGTGTTTTTTTCAGGTGCTACTACACGTGCAATCTACTACCCTTTGGTCTCAGTGCGTCATCAGGCCCGGGCGCGCGGCCAACTCAATTGCCCGCAGACGGGTACACGTTGAACGCGTTCTCGATTCACAATTAATCGCTTTTACGCGGTTCGGGTCAGGAATAATCATCGTGCTTTTAGACTCCGGCTAATACGCTACTGGACAACGTAACTGGACGGCTATGCACTGCGGCGAACACGGCTTTTCAGGCGGAAACAGTGTTGTCTTTGCGAACCGCGCGCAGACACGGCGTGTGGGTTCGCTCGTGCGTAACGGGTAACCGCTGAAATCGTCGGCGACACATTCCCCAAAACCCGGATTTTTCGTTTCGATTTGTTGTATACGCGGACAGAATAATGTACTCTCTGTGTTTCGCATATTTTCCGAAGATTTTTTTTTTTTTTTTTAAAGGTTTTTTGGGAGGGAAATTTGTCCTCGATGGACGTTCGAACGTTTTAACAGTTTTATTATTATTATTATTATTTTTACGTTCGTCTACTCGATGAAAACGATTGGTTGTTTTTAATTTTGATCGTACGACGTCCACCGTACACAGAACGCGTGTTTTGTTGGTTTCGCCCAAGTGAACAAAACGGAAACGCTTCGCTGTCGTTTTCCTAACGACAGACCTCACTCGATCGATCGCGAATAGGCGACCCGTGTGGCACAAAACAAAAACGACTTCTATTACCGTTCGTATGCACGCGCGTACGATGTTTCGTCGTTCGGCATCGTAAATCGCGCGGCTCGCGATCACGTGCACACCGTCGAGGAAAACTAAAATCCGTTTCCGGCCGCCGAACGACAAACATTGCAACCGAGTCGTACGACTGTGGGGTTCGTTTTAAGTATCGAAATATTTTCCATGTTATCGGCGGAATGCTCTCGCGCGCGCGAAAACCAAATGAAAAGTCCCCGCACAAAGTCACCGCCGCTGTACGCGAACGATCGTCGACTGTAAAACGTCGCGAACGGTATTGTTTTTCTCAAAAAAAAAAACAAAAAACAAAAAACAAAGCCGAAACGAAACGGACGTGCGCAAAGACGGACGGCGCGAGAAAGGGGTCTCGCGAAAAACAGGGGAAGAAAATTAGATTCGGAAAAACGCGGTAGAAGTTTGTCGGACCGGGACGGGCGGACACGAGAGGGCCACAACCGAATCGCATAATAAAACGTAACACGCGACCGCCGGAACGGTTTCCGTGCAAACAAAGTGCGACGCGGGGAAACTATTTCGCCGGATCCCGAACGGCGAAATCAATTTTGGCGACGTGAAACCGCGTCTCCAAACTCACGTTCGCGGCGATCGGTTTGGCGGAAAACGATTTTCGGGAAAAGAAAAAAAAGAAAGAAAGCGAAAAAGCGAAAGCGACGTGTCTCGCGGTTTTGTACGTCACACGCAAGTGTATCCGCGGAACGTTCTCGCTTTCCGGACATCCAATAATTTCCGTTCTGACCGTTTTATAATCGATAAACTATCCCGTCGACCGTCTACCGTTTTCCAATAATCGTTCGTTTTTTTAATGACCGCCGGGGTACGCTTATCGACCGTCGGCGAATTCCATCAGACCGACGAGAGAAAAAAATAATAACAACACCCCGCCCGTCTCATTACAACGTTGTTTTCGTCGATTCTCGTCTGATTTGAACCGGCTCTGAACGATCCGAACGATTGACGTCGGTTAAGGTCAAACCGCAGTGCCGCTCGGCAGGTCGACCGGCGGGATTGCGCGTGATTTGATTTTCCTAATCGTCTTCGACCGATCCGTACGCACGCTCCGTTGTCTTTCCCGACGCGATTCCAAAACGAATTCGACGTGTGTATCCCGTACCATAATCGTTTGATAACATACTACCGGACACGTTCTGACGACGTTGCAAATCCATATCGAAACGTCCGAACGTTGCGAAATCCTTTTTGTCGTAATTATACGTTTTACCACATCGGTTTGTTTTTTGGTTTTTTGGTTTTTTTAAATTCCAAACGTGTATAATGTTCTGGAAACACGTAATGTATTGTCGGTTTTGTTCTTTCGAAGCGATAAAAACCGAAAAGGTTTCCCAAAAAAAAAAAAAGAAGCGTCCGTTTCGCTTCGAGCGACGGGGATTTTTTTCGTTGTCGGACGCGCGAACGTCTTTCGACGGGAAAACCCGATGGAGAAGTCGAGAACGGGACGAGAAACGGAAAACGAGAAATCGCAGTTTTCGGGCGTCGCGGCGGCGACGGCGGCGACGGTAGGCGCCAGTCGGGCGGCAAAGCACCTCCGGCGGACGGCCGGCGAACTACGGCCGCGGGTCGGAGGAACTCCGGCTGGTCGGGCGGGTCGCGCGCGGGAACGTTATCGCTGTTCTCCGTCTCCCCGCGCTGCGCACGGCGGCGATACGAACTATTGTGACGCGCGCGGTATATCGTTCCGTCGTCCGTCGCCCCGTGCCGCCCCGTCCCGCCGCGACACGTCCGCGACCCGTCCCTCCGCCGCCGGGCCGCGCCCGCGACACGCGCCGCACCGGCTTCGGCGGCGTCGGCGGCGGCGGCGGCGGCGGCGGCGGCGGCGGCGGCGGCGCGGCGGCGGCGGCGGCGGCGACGGCAACGGCACACTCGTCGTACGAAGCGGAACGCGCGCCGAACACATTGCTGCCACCACCCTCGAGCGGTACACACCTATCGCGCGACACACACGCCGCCCGTCACTCTCTATCAGCTCTCTATCGTCCGCTCGCCATACCCCAATACCGTCCGAGATAGTTTTTCTCTAACGTTTTTTTTTTTTTTTCTTTCCTCCCGTTTTCGTTTTCCTCCCTCGCCCGGGTACCTTCTCGAATTTCCGAACCGACGCGCGTTTTTTTCCCCCTTCTCCGCTTCCAACCGACGGACGACAGCAGCAGTTACGAACCGGTCCTTTCACGCCGCCGCCGCCGCCGCCGAAGTGACTTACGGTCGACAGATAAAGGTACGTTTTTTTAACACACGCGTGCATTATATATTTTGTATTACCGCCTTATACCGCGGCGGGGACGGGAGAGAAACGATAATGATCCACGAGCGATTTATTATTTTTTTTTCAAGTATTTCAAGTATTTGATAATCGCGTTATTTTCCCCGACGACTCCCGCTCGTTTTCCGCGTCGCGTCCCCGTCCACGCGCGTCTGTATACGATTTCGATTTGTTGTATCCACTAGACGATTTTGTTTATGTACAATGTCGAACGCGTGTATAGACGGCGAATATATAATCATAAATAATATCGAATAAATCGCAATTTACGGCGAACGCGCAGTGACCGGCGCGTGAACACGGGGGGACGGGACGTTCGATTTGAATGTGCGCGGGGCCCGACGAGCCCGAGCGGCCGTTTCGACGTTTCCCACACGTGTCGACCGGCGGGCGAAACGCGCCGCGCCCGGTTCTCGGGTGCCCGCCCGGCGTGCGTGGAAAAACGCCACGAAAAATTGACGGACGCGCGTTATTACCGCGGTGACCTATATATCCGGATAGGTATAATTATCGCGCGGAGTTGGCCCCGGCGTGTGCACGCGCGCGCGAGAAAACATAATCAGAAATACGTGAGTTTCCCGTACCCGTTGCCAGTTGTAGGCAAATATAATCGCGCACGCCGCCTTTTATTTTGCAGCTTTTGGCATTATTCAAAGGCTATATATACATGTACGCGTACGCGTTTACTTGGCCCACGCGACAAAAATTATGTACAAAATAATTACACCATGTTATACCGTAGTAAAATAATTTAACCGTGCGATCTGACGGCGCTTTTTGTGGCACTACGAACATACTACTACTCTATGAGAATCCGTACTGTTATACGAACTTGGAAAACGTTCACACACGGGGTCCGTGCGGCCGACTATTGCCGGTCTGGTGTGTTCGGGACGGGAGGGCCGCGGGATACGGCGATTCGGCGACATTTATCGTAACGGCGTGTTTTTCTACCGTTTTTTTTTTTTTTGTACGCGCGATGTTCGTATCGTATTTGGGCGTCTTGGTTCGTCGTTAAAGGTGCTCGTCGCGGGAGGTTCGGAAAACGGTTCGATAAACACGCTAGACATAGCCCGATATAAAATTATATCGAGACGTCTACGCGGTCGGCGTGCGTGTAGGTAGGTTCCGTATTCAAATGTTATCAACGGCCGTGGAAATACCGTGTCGTCCGTCGCGTCGGCACAACAATATTTATTTGTGTTACCGAGCGCGAATCCCGAAAATTTCCCGATCGTCCGTTCCTATTGTTCCCGTACGTAACACGTGAAAACGTGTGTCTTTGGTCAACGGCAACGGCCGCGAATAGCTTGTTAAGCGTTTAAATCGAATTGAACGTGTTAAAAACCGTACAGCGGCATTATCGACAAAACCTTGAACGAAATAATTCTGCCAACGTTAAAACGTAACAAGTGTTTACTGTTTTTTCTTTTTCATTTGTATTGTTTGACTTCTGGATCGCGAAATGGTGAAATCGGCGGTTCATAAACGATTTCACTGTTGAATTTCGATGTGTTTTAGTTAGGTCCTGGCAATATTAAAAACCGACATTGATACGGTTCAGAGCTTGACATTTTATCTATGTTATACGAATACACGTCAATTATATCGTTATCTGTTAAGGAATTTATGATAAAATTGCTCGTCTTGTCACCCGTGGAACGAGTTCGCGACAATTTTCTTGATTGCATTTAAAATGCTTACGAATAAACTTATTTACTACAGCAAAAAAAAAAAATGATTAATATCACATCGTAACACGGGCACTCGAGATCAGATAGTAAAATACGATTTTCGCGGGTGGCGTTTTCTTGTTGTGGCTCCCCGAATAGGCAGATCGCACAAACACGGGCCGAAATCGCTGGCCGATTAATATCATCATACGTGCGTAAAATTTGATTACATTAACGTTATAACACGTTAAACAGACATTTGTGAAAGTCGCCGCTTTGTTTGAGTAGAATTATAAGAGACCGTTCGACGAGTTGTTAACAATAAATAATATACTGATATAATAAACTGAAATATAATGATTTATACGGTCGAAAGTTGTTTAAGAACATGTTCGGTAAAGACGCGGGGAAATATTTCTCCGTCACTTTGTATACATACGTAAACGCTACAATCCCCTCGAACGTTCACCCCAAATCAAGGGTTTGATGTTATTTCGATTTATCTGTTCGCCCCTCGTTGCGTATATATATATATATATATATTATGTGTGTGTGGTTTCTTTTTCTGATTAATTTTCAAATGGCCGAATTGTCTTAACCGATATCGATCACACGTAACCGAATTGATCGCGTTATGCGTTAACTCCGGACATTGTTGGCTGACCGATCGTCCCCGCGACGAAGGGTGACGGCGTGTTCGAATTTCGTATCGGCTTGGTGTGCGTACGACGTACAGTTTAACGCGACGTGAGTACAAGCTTTTAATATCTATTCAGGCGATGTCGATCATCAAGGCTGGGCAAATCAATTCATTTTTTTTTTTTTTTGATTCGTTATATTTAATCAAAACGGAAAATAATATATAAGTCAAAAATAAAAATAAAATCTTGATTCGATCATAAGTTAAAATTGTCTAATTGACATTGAAAAATTGTTGTGAAAAATAAGGTATGACGTCTTAACAAACGTTACCGTAGTATTTGACGACAGCGGGCGTTAACTAGTTAAAAAGTACAAGTTAAGTTTAAAGTATAAAAAGTCTATGTTTAGTTTTTAATTTAAATAATTAACTAATTTTGTTGATAACTAATTAACTTAATTAATTCAAATTCGCTGCATTGTATGAATTTAATTTCTTACAGTTAATTATCGTAGTTATGCAGTTCAGTTAACACATAGCTGGAAACGAAAGTTTTTGTCGAAGTTCGAAATGCATTATTATAATAGGTATTTTCAAATAATCGACAACACATAAAGACTGAAACACTATGTTCGTGTCTAATGACATTTTGACAATTTATGACCGGATGGGTACTTCAAATATTATACTAAAGGTAGAAAATTCATTACTTTATTACCTTTATTTTTTCGTAATAAAAAAAAATAATTTAATTTTTTATTAACCGAGTTGGGTTTATATTTGTTTCCGTATTAACCTTAAACTTAACTAGTTGAAAATGTCATTTTTTAACTAATAACGTTTAATTATGGGTCATATAATTAATTTGACTTAATTTATTTAAGTTCATTGTTTTCATTCGCTTACCTATTTTTGTTGAATGACGTTTTTTTCAGTTATATGGTCACTATAATTTAACTTAATTTAAATACTTTTGTTAAAAATCGACTTAAAATGAGAGCGTAAAGTAGAAAAAAGATCGATAGTTATTAACCAAATTAAAAGTAAATTTTAATTTTTGAATTAATTAAAATTAACTTAATTTTTTTAATCGTTAATACAAAAAGTCCATACATTTTTTTGAAAATGACAAATAAATATATATACATATATATTAAAAACACGAAAAACGTTCGAGTTAAAATTACGGTTCTTTTTTTTTAAGTCATCGTTGTGAGCTATTTTAATGAAAAAAATTTAATTTTGTCATTTTATCACCAATCGTTTAATAGAATTTGTATAGTATGAAGATTTATTTTAATGAACTTACATGAATATGAACATTTTACGCATTTATCTATCCAAAAACGATGAATATTTATAAATGTGAATTCCTCGGAAGTTTCGTCAAACAAATTACTAGAGCGTTTCACGAATTAAATTGTTGGTAAAATTGTTGGAACGCCGCGGTACAAGTATGAACATCGTACGTGCGTGTGCGAATTTAATACAAATGTATATATATATATATGCATGGATAGGTACTTCAAATCGCGTAAAACAGATTTAATAAAATTCGCGCAAAGTATTTTCCGCAGCACAGAAAAATATAATACTACAAAACATTTACGTCATATACGTATAAATTGTTTTGATTAAATCCTATAAAAATTCCGTTTCTATGCGTGACTGTTTCGTAGTTATTATCCTTTTTACGTGACATTTTGTTTTTAAACAAAACGTTTACGACGCTTATGTAAACGTACATACATATACATATATATTAATATAAAAATATCGTCAGTACGTATAAAGTGAATGGATTAAATCATTCGTGGAAAAATCTATATAGGCAGATGATAATTTAAAAAAAAACATTTTGACGAGTAAACGTTTATAACACGTAATATACGAATAAAACACGAGTTATTAAACTATTTAAATTACGAAAAAATATAGAATGAAATATGTGAAAAATGTTCGAAAAAAAATACCGAAATTTATATTTCCAGCAGTGATGGATTTATAGTTCGATGTGTCAGACAAACGACTATTCGTATGAATAGTCCCGAAATTTTTATTTCAATAAAATTATATGAATATTTTGTATGTAGAGAAGTACAAAAAAGTTAAAATTAATAATGTAATACAAAAAATAATAATAATCAGAAAGTTATCAATAATTCTCTAATGTTTATATAACAATTTCGTTTGACATAAAATTGAATGGTTTAATATGAACAAATCAATAAATAAATATATGAGAATAACATTTCCGGAAAAGTTTACAAAACAGTTTTTATTCATGATTTTCAACGTTGCATTGTAAACATTAATTTTTGCAACGGGGTTTTATCTTTTTGTAAATGTCCATAGGATAATATTATGTTTAAAGTATGTGTTTTTCGATACGACACAATCTGTGCGAATCATCGAAAACGCCCGTTTCGAAGATTAAAACAATTTTAAAACCGTGCGATTGACAAAAATATAGATCTTTTTATTTCAACACATTCACCGTACAATTTACCGTTGCAATGTAAAATATACAATAGCTGTCGTCTCGGAAAGGGTGGAAAGCTTCGAAAAAGTTTTAGGTAATAATAATTATATATACATATATAACTGTCGTCGTTAGCCGAGGAACCAAAAAAATTCGGCGATCGAACATGGCTGTGAAACGTGAATGATATTGCACTCGCACTTTTACAACGTCGAAACAGTAATGTAACAGAATTAATGTACGGTTTCGAATGTTTTTTTTTTTTTGTTATTCGAGGCGAGTGTCCGTCGTCCAATCGATGTATCCGAGTGCAGTAATTTTAGGGGCCGGTTTTTTATTTTTCCTTAATTTTATTCCCGAAACGTCGAGAACGCGCGCACGAGGAGGGTTTTTTTTTTATCGGTTTTTCGCGTTTACAATATTTACCATACGCATAACTTAAATAATATAAAATCGAGAACGCCATTAGGACGAACGCAGTAAAACCAAACTTTCCCGTAATATATGTACATAATAATAATAATAATAATAATAATATTTACGACGTATTTCCAGTGTCGTATATAAAATACGCAATATGACTCGTATAAAACGTATATACATATTATATAACACACGCGCGCGCGTACGTATAAATAATATATCGTATATTCAAATATATACATGTGTATACAGTTGCAAAATGATCAAAACGTTTTTAAGCGTCGTACGAACGGCAGAAATAGACGTTGTCGGCGGCAAGCGCATAATAAATATTATTTAGTTTACGTACTACACGTTTAACAGTTGGCATGGCGTCCGCCCGAACGTTCTGTTCGTCGAGGAAAACCATAATCACTATTGTCCTCGATGAAAGAATTTTTTTATGCGAAACGCGTTCTATAACAGCGACTCGGAAAACGTAAAACAGAGTTTAAATATCGTATATCGCGCGCGTGCGCCCACATGAACATATACACACACACACATATATATATATATTTATTTATATTATATTATACGTGTGTGTGTGTGATATTGTATAGTGTAATCTGCCGCCGCGGTTATCGAATAAAATTCAGTTCGGATGCCAAGACGGCGGCGGCGGCGGCGGGAATGCCGCAGTAAAAACGTTTGCGCGTTCTCCCGGTTCTCCTAGTTTTCGCGAAACATTCGTATTTTATTCATTTTCTCTCGGCCGTATAACCGTATTTTCCTCCAAATTGTAGACGTACCGTTTCCGTGTAACGCGACGGTCGTTTTCTTTTCAAATACAACGAAATAAAATAATAATAAAAATCAATAAGACTCGCGTGGTTGCCCTCCTCCTCCTCCACCCCACGCGTCGCACATCCGCTATAGATGACCGGTCGAAAAAATTATAATACTAAAAACGAGACGTTCAATCGCTTTTTAACGACGGACAAATAAGCGTGTTAAACCGCGTATGATTCACAACATTTCGTTCTCCTTTCCAAATAATGATATATTTTTCGTCGTGTACAAACAGTACGAGTGTTACTGTTGACGTGATTGTTGTCTATAGTCAAATGTTTTAAATGTTGAAAACGGCGCGTAATTCAGTTAGTATATATTTTTGTTTTTTTTTTTGTTTTTATTGGCCAGTTGTATATATTTCTTGTTTCACTTCGTCGTCATCGTCAAATATCTTATTGCCACGCGTATGTTTTTGCATGTGTGATAACAGATCGCCAGGTCGAAACCTTATGAACCAATATCTTCGAAATGTCAGCGGTCAATAATGCCAGTTCCCTAAAGACCGATCGTCGATCTCGGCCAATGACCTCTACAATTTTTGCCATAATATCGTCCGACGGTCTTCGTCTTCTTTCCGATCGACAACGCGAAAATTCTCTGCACGATTTTTGAATGTTTTCAACGGCCATACAGCCCTCGCCGTACACTTCAAATAACGCTGACGTATGCACGTTCGCCTTTAGCGTTCACAAATCGAACTGAGACAACTACCGTTAGACAACCACGCGGCAGTAGTGTGCAAATTCGTTCGAAAATTATTTCCCTCAAACATTAGCGTATTGAAGACGTCACATTCAGGACAAGACTCGCGTTTTAAATCAGCGCATCGTACGGAACAAAATAGCATGTGAAAACTAATTAAATGTATATATATTTAAATTACGCTTTTTTTAGTAATTTTTTTAAATTTAGGTGTAACCACAATCGGTTTTGATGTTTTGAGTTATGTATAACAATAATAATACATTGTTATACACATAGGCACAGAATGATATAAAGAATTAATAACTGTGCAATTTTATCTCAAATTTCCATTGAGTCATTATATCTCGGTACGATTTTTAAAATAAAATATGTTTTATTATATTTTCATTGTATCTTAACAAAAAGTATTCTCATCTACTTGTGTAAAAAAAAGTAATACAAATTAATAGGCCAACATAAATAATTTAATGCTACATAAATATTACTTTAAAAAAGTAAGAATAATTATGGCCTCATATTGAAGCCAGAAAATTTATTATAATAAAATTATAAAACCATTACCATAACGATCGGAAATAGAGTAGTAAATTAGTTATCGATCGAAATTCATATCGCCTTGAGTGACTATATTTGGGCACATAAATTTGTTTCAGTTTTTTCTTTTTTTGTCTGGCGGGGACAAATTTTTTACGTCAACGGTTTGACGCAAATACATTGATGGTAGATGCTACACTCGTCGTAAGAAATAACGTTTATTATACGAACATATATATAATTTAACGGTTTATTAGACACGCTGCGAGTTATAACGCCCCGAACACTCACTGCAGCCACTGTTGAACCGTAATGGTTCAGAAAAGAGCAGCGCGAGTCGATAAGTGTCATTATTCATTTCGCGACGTTTACCTCGGAAAAATGTATCAGACCTTTAAAAAGAAACTCTTTTACGTTGAATTCATAAGTCAAAAATAATATTTCATATATATACGTAGGGTAATTTTTTTTCATCGCGAGCCAACTATCACGAGCAGATTGTCCGATAAGATTTAAAAACGAATTTTATTTCATTATTAAATCGTTCAACGAATACACGTAAACCGTTTTCAAAATTATATTCCCGGCTCCTTTAGACCTTCAACAAATGTAAACTTTTGATTCTCAAAATGGCAATTATACCTATTATTTGTTCTACTCTGTCTTTTAGAATAACAATAAATAAACGGAAATCCATTTTTCATCGTTATTTTCATTAAATATTCCGTTCGTGAATAATTGTTAGTCGAGACTATTTGTTCGTAGCAGTCGTTTTTCGTGTGGTTCAGTGGAAACAGCAATATTAGTAATCTTTATTACAACAATAAATATTTACATTTGATATATATTAGATAGATGTTACAACGACCGGGCATAAAAACGATAAAGCGTTTTCAAGAGGGCAAATATTCAACACCGTGTGTCTTAAAGAATTCGTATAGTCGTTGCAATCGAAACCATTGGTCATTTACAAATCGAAAATTGATACGGTCACAGTAACGATGAGGAGTAAAATTAATCGAATCGTAGAACGTAACGCGAAGAAAACTGTTAAAAAAAAAAAACTGTATAAAATAAATTATTGCTCACGATGAACAAATCACTTTGTACACATTACGTATTGCGTGCATCACGTATAGGACTAGTGTTTTCGCCGCTTGCATAATGTTCTGTTCTGTCGTTAGCATGGAAAATCGACCTTTTCGAAAAACCAAAAATTGAAATTTCACCACGCCCGGTGATTTTTTCAGGACTTTGTTTTTCGAGTCAAAAGATATCCGACGGTACGATGCGGCGATTCGAGTGTCTCGTATACGCGTTGTAATATGATAAACTGTGTGCGGTGGTGTGACGTGAGATTGAAATAGAAAACGACGAAATTCACGACGGGGAAAATAACAGTTCGGTATCGTCCGAGGGACTCAAGTAAAAATATCGAAGTGATTTATCATTTCTTTCCACATGTAGGCATAATAATAACAGTTTGGCTCATACGCGAAGGGTTCTTTTCCAAAGCAGACCGTTTCCATTTTTGACATGATTGAATGGTGCGTGGAAATATGAGTTGAATGAAACACCAAAAACAAAACACGACGATTGATATCGAAAATTGTTGTCCAAACCAGACGTTCTCAAACTGCGGTACGGTAAATTAATACGTTTCGGACGACATTTTCCTAGTTGACGTCAAAAAACAATCTTTGACAGAACTGTCACGTAACGGATGTTTCGAGAATGAAAGTCGTTCAATTTCAATTGGATAACACGAATATCGAATAAAGATCCGCGAAAACGATTACCCGTCGCTGACGGAGATTACGGTGATATTTATACATATTATATTGTTCGGCAACCACTCGTCCCCGCGAAACGGGATTTTCTGCAATGTTCGCGGTGAAAAACAAGTTTCCAAATAAACTGTACGGTATAAATCGAGTACGGCGGAACCTGACGTCCCGTCTGTAGTTTTAAACTTGCGACTACGTGTCCCTCACCGAAACTCTCCTTGTGCAAATCTTCAAATCTCTTTCGTAACTTTTTCGATAAATAAATAACAGACACATTAATGACAATTACGTTGGAATGTTTTATTGCCTAATCATATTGATATAGATATGTATATAGTTCCATTTTTAATCATTAGTTGTACGCGACTGAATCGCAATACAACAGAGTACATGAAAAATAATAATATTTATTTCGTAAAAATCAATGTTGAAACTCCATTATTTTAAAAAACGGTCCAGTTATATAAAAACAGACTGTTCATAGACTATATTTCATTATGTGTGACGTAACGTTTTTGAGATAACTGTGTTCGCATTTCAATCGGCCATTTAGCCTCAGCGCCTATAAATAATATTGAGTGTCTACTGTTTGCGCCTCTATCTATGTCGATTTAACAAAAATATTACATTTTAAACGAATGATATCAAATGAAAAAATCCGAATAGAATGAACTCGTAAGGAGAATAAATATATTAAACAGTTCAATATATTATGTTTGTATTTCTTTATATCAATATTTATCACGTACATCAATATTGTTCGGAATCTACAGTGATAATATATTGGAACGCAATTTATAATATCAGACCAATACTATATAATTTTATTATTTAGAAAAATGGCAATTTCCGAAAATAGTGTAATTTAAAAATAAGTCGGTGCTCCGTGTGAGACGCAAATTTTTTCATTTTTTTTTTTTAAACAGGATAATATTGCCGGAAATATCATGTTCTTGCACAAAACTAATATACGAAAATTTCTTTAAAAAAAAGTGACGTGAAATCGTTTCCCATAAAATTGAACTTCGCCAGAGTGATTTAATTTGTAATTTGACGTTCGAAAACATATTTGGGAAATACTTAAGACGCCAGTAGGAAATAGGATCTTATGATAAATCAACCTAATGAAAACATTCCGTTTCGGAAGAGAATCCTTCACATCTCGTGATGAAAATATAACATTATGACTGATTGATTAAAAAAAAAATCGTACGTGTTTACGAAACAATTCATTATATTTTCCGCGTTGGCAAACTCGTCGCGGTCATATCACGCACACGCATCGTCTACGGATTTAGAGATTCTAAATTTTAGAAGAACGGTATTAAATCATTCGTTAAATTTAACCTACAACCGTCAGTGGTTGGCACCGAACGTATGAGTGAAGAACATAAAAACAAAATATTAATTCATGTATACGATTACATAATAGTTTACTAGGTCATTATATTTATACGTATTTAAAATGCAAAACCTAAAAAACATAAAAAAACGAATAATACGAAAACCAATGTATTGAACATTTGGCTACTATAACACTTGGCTGTTTTCTTTCAAATTTGTAATACAAGTCGAAATTATCGAAAAATTAAACAACGAGTACGTGAAACGAACGCTCGGCAGGGCACGTCACCATCGTCGCTCTTCCGAAATACGCGACCGTACGTGTTGAATGTTTGTGGTTGGTAAAAATCGGTCGTGAACGTTCCAAAAATACGGTATCGTTTGTTTTCGTATTTCTTTTCGCGTTCAAATATCGCGAGCGATTATCCTATTCTGTTTCTAACGTTTATCGCGTGCGACCGGAAATATTATTATTATTCTTATTCTTATTCTTATTATTATTATTATTATTATAACAATTAAAGCCCGCCACGGTATCGGTCCCGAGAGAGGAACGGGTCGAGAGAGTCTTGTATATCATAACGTCTGGCAAGACGCGCAGCTTTTCCAGTCGCCGTACAATAACGATATATAACAACAATGATAATATATATTTACAGTATACGTGCGTTTCTGACTGCCGATATATTATCGTGTGGTCGCGATTATTATTATCTCTCGGAACGATCCGCGGCCGTTTCTCTACCAGATAAATTAATTAAATCGTATATTATATTATACATAGATCGACGTCTGCGATTAAACGCGCGTACGTTGCATTGATAATAACAATGGCAAACGCGAAGTTCGGTTTTAAATATATGAAAATATAGACAAATGTCGATGAATTTGAAAAAAAAAAATTCTTCTCAGAAATGTGAAATAGTTTGTGTGTCCAGATCCACTAACATTACATAATATAATCAGATTTCGTGATATGAAAATTCTAAAAAAAAAGATTAGGTTAGACAGTGGATATCGTCGAGTAAGATTGTAGAGTCGTATTTATTATTATCAATTCGAGAGCGATGATAAATCACTGTATTCGAGAAACGATCCTTAGAGGACGCATTTTATTCTAGTTGATGAATATAATATATTATACTGTTAAAATATTATGTCTTGCGTTACGTTTTGAGCTCTTAAATAGACAAATTACCCATGTCGAAAACAACGATTTTATCGGGATTTTTGTGCAAATTTTAAGTTGTTTTTAAACGCTCCGAAGAAAAATATTGGGAAAATCGAGAAACGTATCACTTTAAGTGCCAAATAGATAAAACTTTACTCCGAAAAAATACTAGTGTCCAGATCTCTATTTATTCTACACGAAAAAGCGTTTTAAAAAAATCTGAAGAGTAATAAAAACATATTATTGTAAAAAAAATACATTAAACATTTTTTTAAAAGTTCTAAATATGTTTTTAAAAACATACATTCGTGTATATTATTTTGTGCGTTTTTTTTTTTGGCTCTTCTTGGAATTTGCGAGATATCTTCTGATTCAATTTGGAAATTGTATATGATATACGCTATACCGTGCACGTCATGATTAATGTCTTATTAAACACACGTAATTATGGTACATATAATACTCTACATATATATATATATTTATCTTATTTGTTTAAGGTACTTGTAATATTTGAACGGATTTAAAACAATTTGAGCTTAAATCAATTTCAATTATTTTGTTTTTTATTTTTAATTATGTCTCACGTATTATGTGTAAAATTTCAAGCTATATTCGTCGATAATGGTGAAATTATAATTGTTCATTCCTGGGTTTTATTATCGTTTGAGCTTACAGATTCTAAGTGAAGCGATGAATTTATTGTTCTTATAATGATGTGTTTTCTGTGTTAAGAGGATCGAAATCAGCCTAAAGGGTACGTTTTATAAAATAGTTGTAAGGTCTGCAATGACGTACGAATCAGAATTTTGGGCTGTAAATAGGAGAACAGGAGATGAGCGTAGCAGCGATATGGATATTAAGGTAGATGAGTGGAGTGATCAGAGAAGACAAAATTAGATATGAATATACGAGAATTTGTTACAAGTGTGCCGTCGATAGTAGACAAAATGCGAAAGGACAGATTAAGATGGCTTGGGCGTGTTTTACGGGGAGAAGAGCAGTGAGATTAGTAAGGGAAATGTGTGTAGAAGGAAAGAAAAGCAGAGAAAGACAAAATAAGGGTGGTTGGAAATGATTGGGAGTCATATGAAAAAAGCTGGTGGAAGTGTTGACGATGCGGAAATTTCGGTTTAGCGGAAGTTAGGACTGTCGACCACGAACAGTTATGAGAATAGGCGAAGGAAAGAAAAAAAGAAAAAGAACTATATTTTCAGTCAACGCTTTTCCATGTGGAAAGAATAGCACTTCGTTGATATTTACGTGTATTATTTTCCACTTACAAATTGTATCTGGGTTTTCGAATGTGTTCGACACGTTTTTCAATAGTTTTCCTGAGCGCGAGAAAGAAAACATATGTTAGTTATAGACACATGACTTTTTCCTATTTAGGTCTGAAAATTTATTATAAGCCTAAACACATAATATTTTAACAGTATTGTTTTTGATTTTGCCTAGAACTCATAAAAACCGTCCCTTTTTGTTTAAAGGAAAACGATAATATTGCAAACATATTTATAAATAAAACGAATCACATTAATCATTGGACGCTCACGTGGCAAGTGTATTGTTTTTTACGAATAAAGGACAATGTAAATTTAAAATTATAAATATTCTTTCCTTAATCTCTAATCAATGTATTATCTTGCTACCTATATTTATATATACAATTCCGAATTTCAAATAATAAAATATTTTATTACAGTAAAGCCGTAAATTCAACTTGACTATAATTTAATAGGTCGGTCTGCACCTTCATACATATAATATAATAATATAACAATAAAAGTAATATATTTTACATAGGATTTTTCTTTTTTATCATTTGCCGGTTTTAAAATATTTGTTCTTTTTTCAATAACTCCACAAAACCATAATTGCGAAAATTGTAAAAAAAAAAAATACTAATATTCATAACTGGTTATCAAAAGTCGAAAAATTGTATATCATGTTAACTCATTTTAAATGTAAATTATTTAAATGTATGTATCTATTCCATTGGAAAAAACCTTAAATCGTCGAATATAGCCATTTTTTCGAACACTTGACCGTTTTCGGGATTTTAAAACACGATTCTCGTTGATCAATAACAGTACGAATAAACTCGTGACTAGCTATCAATTGATTAATTGGTTTCGACACTGTCGTTTTTTGGATTTTTCGCGATGTAACGCGGCCGACAAACTTTTTATACAACAAATGAGAAAAAAAATCCACCGGGAAAATAATCATTTGTCTGATTATAATAAATATAAATGATAAATTGGTCGTAAAATCTTAAAAATTAATATATATATATATATATATAAATAATTGGAAAATCGAACGGCGCCGATATTTAGAAAATCAATTTTTACACAACGGATTTTCGAGAAATCGTTAATAACAGCGGCATTCTTTAGAATATCGCACTGACACGTACCGTTTCTGTCGATAAAACATTGTCGCGACCAGATTGATCATATCGATTGGTACAAACAGTATAACGACATTCCGTTCGTGTGCGTCATAAAACAATATTATGTTTTATTATGTAATGCGGTCGGTAAACACGCGCGCGAACAATGCACGTGTTTATCAAACGTCGTAAGAAACTCCGCGCCGTCCGTTTCGGATTAATGAACGCGATCGATTTCGCGTGACGACGTAACGGCGGCGGAATGAAAAAAAGAATTCCGAGGAAAACGTGGGAAAAAAACCGATAAAACCCGGCGCGGAGGTCTGTTCGCGTGGATCAACGCGATATTACGTATGAACGAACGGGGGGAGAGCTGGACTTTAAATACGAAACAGTCCCTCTCTCCGAACTAAAACCGAAACGGCTAATCGTTCGGCGGCGATCGCCCGGCGTTCTTAGTGCGTGGAGGCCATAAGTAACGCTCTCTACGTGACCGTGGAGCCGTACGGGCAAAAAAAAAAATATTATCGTCGACATTAACAGGTCGTCGACCGGGGCACGTGTACGGTTTTTTGTACGTCCATACTGGGACGTGCGAATTCTCGGTGCCATCCGAAAAAGTTTCGGCGAGAAATGTTCACTACTGCCGTACACGGCACCAAGTTCGTCGTTCCGTAAAACGTATTTAGACGTCCGTCGCGACGTTTCGTCACGCCACTACACGCTTTACGCCCTCGGTATTCACGCGAGAAACAATGTGACACGATTTCGATTATTGTCTGAACAACAAACGTGTAATCTCTCGTTTCCATCGATTTCGAGCAGGAATGGATGTCTCGTCAAGCCCCACGAGCGTATCGTTTTCGCGGCGACCCGTTCGCGTCGATACACGTCGTCGCTGGCACTCGTAAACACGCACGTCGGTCGTTTCCGAAATATCGCTTAACGTCCATCGCGTCTCGCGAACTCACGAACCCACGTGACTCTCGCCCGGGAAATTCATAAGTCAACGTTCGACGTCGGTCTCCTTTTGTTTTCTTTCTCCTCACGCGCTTTATATGCCGTACGAAATATCGTTCGACGTGTTTAAAAATCGATTATGGTTTATTTTTTTTATTTTTTACCGCAATATACGTTATTCGCAGTCGTAAACATGATGACTTATGTACTTTTCGCGTAAATATCCTATTTTTTTTTTTATGTTGCGGTTTTAAACCGCGTTTCAAATATACCTCTCGTCACGTATGTCATATTTGAAACACGTTTAACGAGCGTTTCGAAATATTTTCTTTTCTATTATTTTTTTTTTTTTAGAAAATCGAAAAAACATCTTAGTCATACTGCGTGTCTCGTCGTCGCTACAGGCCATTAGAACGATTTCGAACGTCTCCCTGAAGCCTAACATGTCTGACGCGATTTTTTCGTCATTTTTTCGGCCGGTATATTTTTTCGATTAATTTTCTTCGCGAATTTTGTACGCGGCAAATTTATACGGAGAGCGTTTTTCCGGGACGCGATATCCCCCGCCGAAGCGTCGGAACGTGAAAAAAACGTCGCCGCCGCTTTTTCAAACCTTCCGTACAGCACAGTGGGGAATCGGTTACGACGATATTCTATTTCGCATATAATTGTTTCGATTAAACCCGTAATTCATATTACTTGAAATTGTTAATAAAACGTTCGAAAACATCTTCGATCGAACAGATGAAGTTAACCGTGTGCAGTCCCGTCCGTCGGTTACGGGTTCGTTGTATTTTCGCTCGTTCTAACCGTAACCGTGGTAAACGAGGTAATTCAACGTGCAGCAGTACACACGGTATCTCGTCGTACCGGTGATTTCCACGTTCCCTACGTATGTATATTATTACGGACGCGGCGTATCTTAAATACGCGACGGACGAAGAATGCTATTATTGTTTTGTCCGTACACACGGCATGTTACAATAATACGCGGTCTCGTCTATTTTTATTATTGTACGTTCGTGTAGAATATTGTTTTATGCGTCTCGGCGACGGCAGTAGGCAACAACGCGTACAATATACGTACGTGCACGCGTATCTTATAAACGATTTGACGTTTTTTGCGGCGGGTGGGTTTTTTTTCGTTTTCGTTTTCGTTTTCCGCCGGTCGCGGATTTGCTTTACCGCCGCCGCCGTGTAATGGCCCGATCCCCTTACAACGGCGATGTTCCCGAAAAAGAGACTACGGTTTTAATAAAGTTTTATTGGCAAACAAAAAAAACAAAAAAATACACGTATAACATATGAAATAACGATGGCGGGCAACGGCAACAACAGCGCGGAGATATATTATTAGGACGGTTGGAGAGACAGAGAGAGAGAGAGAAAACTACTCGCTCCGTGACGTATCTTTTATACACACACATATATATATATATTCATAAGGGACGGCCGCGAGGAGGGTATTTCGGGGATATAAACGCAATTTCAAGGGGTAGAACCTAGAAATTATCCCTAAAATATGACCTTTGTTTTGTTCGGCGTGACTGCCGGTGTTGTGAATTACGTTATCCTCCGGAACGAGAGACGTACACTTTGTATTTCTTTTCCGTTCCCCTATTCTTTCGTATACATATATATTGTGTATACACCTATACACCGCCTTCCGCACCGAGTCTCGTTAAACGTGCGCGCGCACAGGTACGAAAAGAAATAAACCGTTCGTGGGCGACGTCGGTTTTACGTGTTTTCCACGCGTACAAACGAGTGCCGTTTTAAACGGCAACCCTTTTAATTCCCGAAAGAACGCCAGAATCGAATGATCGATAACGTCGTTTTCGGAAGGCTTTCGGAAACGCCCGTCAGAACTCATCACGGTGACGACGAGCCCGGGACAAGACGATACGTAACCCGTACTGTACGATAACTGTACCGGGTCCGGGCGTTGACATTCGAAAGTCATGTCGTGAATCGCGTCGTTCGGTATGTCAACTCGACTGGTTGTTATTATTATTAAACATTACCCGGTTACTTAGAGAAGTCCGATTTCGATTAATGTGTTAAAAAAAAAAAAAAGTTTGTCTAACATTTTCCCGTCCGTTCCTTGGATATTGTATTTAGGTAGACGACAGCTCGATAATACTGTTGTTTACAAGATATCCGAAAATCGTTTTTAATTTTCGAGTTTTTGAAGTGCGACTATTATACTTATATACATATTCCGACGAAGAGAACCAGAGACGAATTAAACAAATAATCATGTCTATTATACGCGGTAGTTGTTTGATTTCGAAGAGAGATTAATGGCGGAACGTAAGACGATATTTAAAACCGTGGAGTGCTGTGGCGATTGCCCGTATTTGAGATAACGAAACGCCACTTCGATCGCAACGACGTAGTCTATGACGCTCGTGCGGTTGGAACGCACGAGAACACGTACGTCGACGGCGTTTTAAAAAAAAAATAAAAAACAATAACGGCCGTCGTTTTCCGATCGAATTCGAACGTGGACAGTTCGTTACTAAAAACGGCGTGCGTTCGTCGTTTGGCGTGCGCTCGTTCATCACTGATCTGGATTATTTAGTCGAATCTTCAAACGGTCTCCGGCCGCACGACAACACCGGACGATCTTGTCGGCGCGGGCCCGCGACGGGTTAGGTGGGACGTATCCGACGACATCGCGTTTCGACGGACATGATGATAAAACGGAGGCGTACGGTTTTGTGTACTCGTCGTGTGGAACGCGAATATTCGTCGAGTACGACGCGTCAACGCGTAAATAAAATCGATCACGCGGCAGCTGTTGCGTTTTGTTATTTCTCTCTCTCTGCGCGCACTTGACCGGTCCGTCCGACATATGGGTATGTGCACGATAAATCCGATAAATCACGAAACCCGACGCGACAAGGCGCGTTATCTTTAAGGCGCGTACACACCGGCGAGCCGGACCGCTACCGCTAGCAAGCCACGGTAGGAACACTACCGAACAAAAACCGAACAGCCGAACGACGAGAAAACAACACGGCGACGGCGGATGACTGAACGGTTCAAAGTCACGTCCGGTAAAAAAAAAACGTTAAAACCAATAAGACAAATGCGAACAATGCGAACAATATAGTACGAAAAAAGTAATGCAGTGAATAATAACGGTAGGTCCGATCAAAACACCGGCGAACGTTCTCGACGACGCCGTCCATATTACTTTTGTGCTCGGTTCGCTTGGAGTTCGTCGGAAAACCCGACGGAAACGGATTCGTGCCGAACGGTCCGCGTTTCAATGCGATCGAATGCGTCGCGGCGATCGGACGAAAACGGGGCCTTTTTTCGTCCGCTCGTACATAAATCATAAACACGTGATTAACTCTAACGTTACATATGTATATATCGTGGCGAACCGCGTGTTTGGCATTGTTCCGCGACGCCGGAACACCGACACCATATCGAACATCTGTTGGTTGTTTTTCGTCGAACGACGACTGTCGAACACGTGTTTTTTCCCGGACGGACTCGTTCCCGAGCCGCAGGCGTATCAAAAAGGTTCGGTATGCGTTCGCGTGTTTTGTCGTTTCAAGTTCATATTTCGATCCGTCGCGACATTTTCTCGAGATCGTATTTCGACAAATGTCACGGGACAGGCATGAAAAATTTTAATATTTACACAATTATACGGTGTACGATAAAGTTTGTCGAGCCCACAAACGAAAAGTATATTTTTCAACCGTTGTTGTAAACAGTCATTTGTTTATACGGTTGGGTTCGATTCGTTTGTTTAATACGCGATCGCTCTAATTGTCTGATAAAGAATTCACATAATAATCGTCAACGAAAGTATTCATAACGGTGTGTTTTTTTTTTTTTTTTGGAAAAATTCATGAGAAACGTTAATTTTTTTTTTTAACGTTTGGAGCACACGCGCACGCTTTTAGGACACTTTTACACATACATAAAGTTTTTCGCAATGCACGTAAGTCCGGACAATAGAATTTGTATTCCACACGGCGGAATAGCGCGTTCGACGTTCGACTCGTATGTATAAAAATAAAAACGTTTTTACATTTTTATTGTTTTAGTTTTATGTTTTGCGCAATTCTCTGTCCGGTTGAATTGCGCACGGCCGTATTTTTATCCAGCGAATCAATTACAGCGAGATTAACTCGATTATTATGTAAAAACACGCTCCTCGTCATTATCAACATCGCAAATATTACGTACACAGACAGTGCGTTTTTGTTTCGTTCTCGTGTTTCATTGTTTTCGCGTCACTGTTGCGACGAACGGTATCGGTCAACGCGTTTTCGCCGACTAATCGGATTACGTTCACAGCTCGGAGATAAATAAGAATAAAAAAAAAAAAAAAGCCAAAGATATATCATACGTATACAATTATAGTATTGCATTTTATCGTATCGTATTTTTTCGTTTTCCATTTTTTCCTTTTTTTTTTATCTGTGAACATTTTTTTTTTCTTTTTCGTGTCGAAGGAGTTGCTTGCCCGTAACCATTCGCACTCGTTTTGGTAGGTTAAGCGACGTTTTTGTTATACCGCGTGTTCGTGTGAAACGTGAATTTTAATTTGCGCGTGTTCGCCGTAACTACGTGGGAATACATTCCCACCATACCGCGTCTTGGGATACGACGCGAAATCTCGGCTCCGACCGATAAAGATTCTGAATACGGGTCTTACATACGAATTTCCCAATTTTTTCCGGTTTTTTTATCTTTTGCCTTTGACGTCTTCAGCAGTTGGGTATCGGAAAATTTTCCATTTTCAATTCATCTCGAAGGGAAAACAATTTGAAACGTGAAAAAGTCGATTTCATCAGGTAGAATTCAAATCTGTTTTCCGATTTCTTATCGTACCGGTTGATTGATCGGTACGTAGGAAGTGGCAGACGTCTGGATTACTACGTTTCGCGCGTGTCTAACAAAGACGGAAAATACCAGCTGCCCGTCTCTACGAACGTAACGAAAAACTACCAAAAAAAAAACGTACAGAAAATCTGTTCGACCACGAAATATAAATACAAGATTAGGCACGTATGTTCGAATGATATTTACCGTGTCTATTGGTTTTAATAGGCGGGTAAAATTATTTTGTTCGGATACGTCGATATGCCGTTGTTATCAAACTCAAAACTGAAACTCTGAAATCTCCGCACGAGTGACTCGTTTTCGTGTAAGTAAACAAGTGATTTTGAAAAACTCCGAAATGGCCATTTTATCACCGAACGGTATTGTGTATGGCGTGTTGTACTTTTATAAACGTCAAAACGCCGTCCGAAATAAACGACGAAACATGAGAAATACGCGACAGACATGTTTTGCTCGAAAAAAGAAACGGGCTGTTAGGTTAGGTTAACTTCCGTTTTAAACACGTACACAATCGTTCCGGGAGACGACGGACAGTATTCGTCAAAACCGTTCGGTTGTTACCGTTTGCGGACGGTCGGCGTCGTCGCTGTTCCTTGTCCTTACACGCGTGCGGTGGGCTACCGAAAATCAATGAGTGGGTGATTTCCCGGATACCAAAACCGCTGACTTCCACGAGTGTGTCGGGAATATCAAATCGTTAAATCGCCCACTCAGAAGTCTGGTTTGGGCGAACTGGTGCGTGCGAGTACCGTTCAGTTCTGTTTTGTTTCAATATAATACGGCGTTTCTGATCGCACCACGTACAGCGGATTAATAACGATATCAACGAAAAAACTTTTCGTTTTCGTAGACTTCGGAACGGTTTATATTCTGATTATTTATCACGTCGCACAGACACGACTGATGACAAATTTCTACCGTTGTTTCGCGACAATCACGTGTTTACATTGTTTTTCACGAATTTGTACGACTTAATTGCCGGGGGAAAAAAACTCGATAAATAATTTAAACGATAAGACGAGCGAGGGTTAAGACTGTGGAAAACCAAACGTATGCACACGATATCGCACTCGCACGTCCATACGTCAAATGTCTGATTTCCCAATTTATCACAGAGATAAAACGGGGATGGATAGGTTCATGGTGGGACACATATAAAACAGCGAGTTCGTATTTAACGACATTGTATTGTCAGAAAAATTGGCTTAATCCGTTTTCAAAATATCGGTTTTAAGTACGTGACGCCATCTCTTTTATATACGCGTGTGCACGAAAGGAACAAACAACACGAAATGTTGTCCGACCGGTCTTAAACTCTGTTGATTTTCATTCCGTATACAAGTTTAGAAGATGAAGAGATATATATATTGTAATCGTTATGTCAACGATAACAATTTATAAATTTGAGTGCTTTATTGGATCCCTTTAATACAGCAAACACACTAAACATAATGCGTAATACGCGACCGGCGATGTAATAATGTTTAAACGCGAAGCACGTAAGATAATATATCATAATAACGGGGAGGTTTTATTTACAACACCACATTGAAACGTTTCGTAGATTTAATATCGTGAAATTTCAGATCTCTTAAAATTATTACACGCATAATATTTGAATAATTTATTGTACACGGTGATTTACGGTCGCCTCAGACTTGTAATATAACATTATACAGACAACAAAAAAAAACCTTGACGGAAGAGATAAATAGTGAAAATTTTCGGGTGAATTACCCGCTGACTAGAAATCTCACAACGAATGATCTACCCACGTGGTATTGAGCTATGTAAACGGTATGAACCGAAAACTGAGAAAATTGACATGACGCTTATCTAAAAAAATATAATTGAATTGCTTATGTCAAGCATTTATACGTATGACAATTCGGTTAAATTCATATTGAAATACGAAAATAAAGTCACCTGATTATTGTTAATGAAATAAAATTATTTTATTCAAATTTTAAAATCTAATATTTTATAATGTGTAGACAACGTTACAAAAACTTGGGTTACATTTTTACAAATTATTGTAAAGTACGTGTCTGTACTCAGTCGTGTAAAAACTGTACATATAGTTTAAATTTTTTCAATAAGTAATGTCAAGAAATCGGTTTTTGACAATTCACTTTCGAATTTCGAATAAAATTGTGGTAATGATTTGACTTAAATTTATATATATACATGTGAGAGTGTGTGCATGTGTACACTTTAAACGCAATAAAAATATGAAATACTGGCTGTATTACCGCCCGTGTGCATTAATTGTTACGTACGATATACACCAAATAAACCATTAAATAAACTGATAAGTAATTGCAAATCTACACACTAATATGCATTTCGCGTTTAGAGAGTACGCGCGTGAATGCCCGCGACAGGAGCAGCATTAGGGCCGTTAATTTGTTTATCCGTCTGTTTGTTCTATAGAAGGTTCTAGATACCGTCTAGAGGTCGGTCACGGGAATATCCGAGATAACTCTAATTGGAAATGCCCGAGACCGGTCGAAAATAATAGTGATAACAGTATTGAAAGCAGTAGAGGAGGAGGGAGAGCCCGTGATAATTTACTTGTCGTTTGTTTAAAAAGTCGAATATCGAACGTGGCACGTTTGGCAAAAAAGTTCCGTCGAAATCCGGCGGATAGATTCCGTGTTAAATCCGTTCGAACGGATTACACGCGAAGAACTATTCCGTTTGTGTTATTCGCGCGTACGTTACGGCCGAAATCGTCCCTAATACGGACGAGAGGGGCTATTATAATGCGACGAATAATATCGTTCTCGGTTTTATCCACCGGTTATCCCGGACTCGTATAAACCGTTGGGATTTTACGATCATTCACGAAAATTATTCCGGAACGCTTTTATGTTCGCGCGCCGTATTCCTCGATAAACGTCTCCGTCATAATAGCGCGACGACGAAATTTCCAAACCGAATAAGTTTATTTTTCCGCGCGGCTCTCTCTCTCTCTCTCGACGACCCCCGTCGAAAACGACGTGTTCGTCGGTCTAATCTAACGTCCGAAAACGTATTTTGCACACGCGTAGGTTATAGATAATATAAAATAGATAGACGTACCCGCCGACCACCCGACGTGCCGTCGTTTTCTCTATCTCGGCCGTCGACGCGACGATCGCGAGAAGTCGACGAAAACGTTTCGGCGATGTTGAACAACAACAACCCGCGCGCGGCCGCGTATGAATTCATAATATTTAATCTCGCGACACCCGGGCGCACCCGTTTCAATAATGCACCGGTCTCGAAATGAATACTGTAGCAGAAAAAAAACCGATGAAGAAAACACCGTAGACGACTCCGGTCTCGTCTTACACGGTATACGGTACATTCGAAGAACGGTCCGCCGAAATCGATGTGAATGTCCCGAAAGCGAAAAGGACGACGAAAGGGGTATTTTATATATATATATATGTGTGTTTGTGTGTACGTGTAGTCGCATAGAATAGGACGCACTCGATCGTTTTTTCAACCCCCTCCCCCACCGTTTTTTTTTTCTTTTTCTTTTCTTTTTTACGGTCCCCGCGCAATGTCTTGCCAAAACTTTTTTTTACTCTCCCGGATCCAACAGAAGCACGGTACGCGCACACGGTATTTCTTTACGTATTTCTCGTGAGCCGGGAAATACAAATAATCTTTCTTGTTATTGATGTTTTCTTTTTTATTATATACAATTTTTAATACTCTCGTCTGTCGTATCGACTTTTGATTTTTAAACGGCATTCTCACGGTGATTTCAGCTCGTGTTCAATTTCGCATACCAATAAATATTTGCAGGGCCGTTCGCATTAGATTTCCATGAATAATTTGTTTTATCTATGTGATCTCGTTTGTGGGTTGCTTGTACGGCAATCGTGTGATACGTTTTATAAACGTTATATAAATAACTGTGCAGATTGTAAAATAAACATCAATAATGTCTTTGTTGACCACAGTGTGAAATAAGACGAGCTAGTTGTGTAATTTTTTGGACAGTCATGATATAAAAAAAAAATCTACTCGCCCGTCGTTTGGACATTTTCAACTTGAAACGTTAGAAATCAGGATTTCACGAGAAAAGTAACTGGACTTGGTGAAGAGTTCGAAATTCCGAATTGGAAATCGATAGCGTGAAAAACCATCGCGTAAACGTCAAAACACGAACGTTAAAACCAGTCGTTCGGCAATTCAAAGTTAAATGCCGCATTTGTAAAATCGGACAATTTTTTAAATACTTCCCGCGTAAGGCCGACGCGAAATATCCTAACAAAATCAACTATTTGGTGAAACGAGTTCGATCGACAAAACACACGCGTGACGTACGGTAATATTGATAACGCTTTTCTTATTATTTTATTTTTCTACGCGAACGGGTATTACGTAATAATCTGCTGTAATCGGAACGTTTCCCAACTCGTATCGAAAAGTCGTTTGTATTCGAGTCGCCCGTATCGGCGGGCCGTACGTGCGCCGTGTCACGAAATCATATTTGCGAAACATTCTAATTCAATCGTTGCAATCGGAAACAATCGTGACGAATTCTTTCCGTACCCGCCGAACGGTTACGACACGACACGACAATATAAAATGTACGCTCGAACGTAACAATGGGTATGACGACGCGCGTCACAATCGGCATTTCGGCAAACGCGCGACGACGACGACGACGACGATGATGATAATAACAACGAAATGTTAAAAGTGTTTTTCGCGGCGAAGGCCGAGTAATTATCGCGCGTACCTGTATATTCGAGACACGGTTTTTTTATTTAAGACTATAAAAAAATATGCGCTTTCCAGCGCAGTCGGGTAAAAAGTTTTAGAACGACGCGTCCTCCAAATGCACGTCAACGGACACCGATACGACAGGGACCTTCCGAGTGGACGGGATCTTAACGAAAACCCCCGTGATGCTTGAGATTAAGTACGTTCGTTACAAGTGTACGGATTACGATTCGTCGTCAATAATACGCGTGGGTCGTGAAAAGTCGACGGTGGGCCCGTTTGACGTCTGACGAAATCGGGCATTGATCGCGGCGGATTCACGAGAACCGTATACACAACCGCAGCGGGATGAACGACGCGATTCATTCAATCGTACGATATTCTGTACGTTTTAACATTTTTTTTTTTCCCCTCGGAACGATTCGTTGCAAAATCACGCCTTAGAGGGTGAAACGATCAAACTCCCGCCAAAACAACGATCGTCTTTATTTTTACTCATTGTTTTCCACCTCTTCGAATATGATAATAATTTTTTGGGTTGACCGACGCTTTTTTTTTTTTGTGAATTTCCGGTTCGATATTTGGATTGAAAATAGCGGGGGGGGGAGGATGATGCAGCGGCGATTCGAACACGGTTTCGGTATTTTTATTGTCATTCGAAAGCCGAACAAAAAAAAAAATGACTATAAAAAAAATCCCGTCGTAGCGAAACCGATTTAATATCGAATCCAACGGTATGGAATATAATATATTACGTGGGTGTAGCTGCCGAACGTCGTCCGAGACGCGCGACTCCTATTATTACCGTTGTCGTTATTTACGTCCCGGGAGATCGTCGGGCGCGCAGATCCCCCTATCAGCTATCGTACACAATACGGGTTTGCGCGTGTGTGCCGCCTAACAACGACGACATACGATTACGCGGCGAGAACTTGCGCGTTCCCGGGTAAATTCTGATTCGGATCCGAGACACGTTATCAATTCTATAGTTTCTTCGGGCGCGCGTCGCGTCCTGTCGAACGACAGTAGAAATCTCTTGTCGGCCGCGGGCGCACGACAGATTTTCGATCGGTTTGCCGTTAAAAAAAAAAAAAAACCCCCCGCGCACGGTAATCGCGTATAAAACCGTATACGTGTGTGTACGTCATTTGTTGGGAATTTCCGTTCGAGCACATCGTACTATATATAGTTCCCCATTTTTTCTCGAAACTTATTCGCGTCAAACACGCGCGCGCGCGCGCACCTGGCCACGGCATATATATATATATTCTCCGTAGCGAAAACGCAGGAAAGTTTCCCGGCCGACTGTTATTGTTTTTTTCCCCCGAATAAATATTGTACGGAACGAAATGAACGGTGACCGTGTTACGAGACGAATTCCCATTTTGTGTCGACGAAATCTTATAATATACAGTGTGTGCCCGTCGTGTGCCGTTTTGCTTTTTCACGAATTCACGGAATTTGTCGTCCGTCCGATGTGTTGACTAGTGTAATCTATTATTCACGATAATTTAATTATTAAAACGTTCGTCCGCGTTTCGCGTGATGTCTGATATCGCGAGTAACGTTTTCGGTTTTCGTTTAAAATCATGTCCGCTACGTGTCGTATAAATAATCGGGGTTTTTTTTTGTTTGTTTGTCAGCCGACGTTAGATGCACGTCAGTGATTATGTCGTCGTGCCGCGAGAGAGTGGGAGCGAAAGAGAATGAGAAAGAGAAATAGCGTGTGTGTACGAACGCGCACGACGGGACGGGACGCGAGCAATTGTCTCGTCCCCCGCAGTACTCGCTAAGCGGTTCTCGGAAATCCGTTCGCGATCGTCGCGCGGTTCTATTCGCGCGACGTTTCGAAAACCCGTTTTATAACGAAACGTCTCGGCGACCGCTTTGATTTCACGTCCCGCGCGAGAGAAAACGGTTTCATGAAAACCGAACGCGCCTTTGATTTCACGTCCCGCGCGGTATTTCACAACGCTCGCGAAAACTGAAGTGCGCGGCGGCGACACGCGTCGATTACGTTACGAGCGTGTCGCCGGCGCCCCTCTCCCGTACAAAAGAAACGCGCGCAAACAATATTTTCACGGACGAGCCGCGTTGAAAGAAGAAAAACAAAAGACCACACTCGTTAAGTTCGGTCGACGGCTTTTACAAAGTCCGCGCCGGCGCGCTAATAATTGCGATCGCGCTGAAACCCGTTGGTTCAAACCGTATCGTTAATAGTAATAAATCGGACAGATCGCCACGATTTTTGCCACGACAAATTGTCAACTGCAATTGCATAACTATAGTATACGCGGAACTAAGATATATGCCGAATAAGGCTACAGCCGTAAATAATAATAATTTCAAACGGTATGACCTGATCCGGATCTGGCTGTTCGCGGCTAGTTGACGGTCTCCGGGGTGGGCGTCGACGTTGTCGACCGCTGGCTTGCACGAAACGGACGGCGGAATAAACGCTCCGGCGTTACGTCGACGCGATCCAAGTCCGGGATGGACTTGGGAAGCTGTTTGGCACGCACACGAAAGATCGAACGCGCATCGGGAGCGTAAATCGGACGGCTGTTAGAACGACGACGGACGGACGCCGCAACGGCGGAATAAAGGCTCGCGCGTTACGTCGACGCGATCCAAGTCCGGGATGAACTTGGGAAGCTGTTTGGCACGCACACGAAATATCGAACGCGCATCGGGAGCGAAAATCGGACGGCTGTTAGAACGGCGACGGACTTCGACGGAAAAGAAAAACACGACGGCGGCGGCAGCAGCGACGGACTTCGACGGAAAAAAAAAACATGGCGGCGGCGGAACGCGAGACGAGCGGGACGAGAGCGAACGGACGAATGACGCGCGACGAAACGAAAAGAAACGGGAAGAAAAAAGACGGCGTACCGGTCGTGTGCGGTTGCGGTATACGGTAGGCCCCTACTAATCGTTGACCGTTGTGGCGATGAGGGCCTTTCGGACGCCGCAACGGCGGAAGTGACGCTCGCGCGTTACGTCGACGCGATCCAAGTCCGGGGCGGACTTGGAAAGGTGTTTCGCACGCACACGAAAGATCGAACGCACATCGGGAGCGTAAATCGGACGGCGGCTAGAACGGCGACGGACGGACGCCGCAACGGCGGAATAAACGCTCGCGCGTTACGTCGACGCGATCCAAGTCCGGGATGGACTTGGAAAGGTGTTTCGCACGCACACAAAAGATCGAACGCACATCGGGAGCGTAAATCGGACGGCGGCTAGAACGGCGACGGACTTCGACGGAAAAGAAAAACACGACGGCGGCGGCGGCGGCGGCGACGGACTTCGACGGAAAAAAAAAACATGGCGGTGGCGGAACGCGAGACGAGCGGGACGAGAGCGAACGGACGAATGACGCGCGACGAAACGAAAAGAAACGGGAAGAAAAAAGACGGCGTACCGGTCGTGTGCGGTTGCGGTATACGGTAGGCCCTTTACTAATCGTTGACCGTTGTGGCGATGAGGGCCTTTCGGACGCCGCAACGGCGGAAGTGACGCTCGCGCGTTACGTCGACGCGATCCAAGTCCGGGGCGGACTTGGAAAGGTGTTTCGCACGCACACGAAAGATCGAACGCACATCGGGAGCGTAAATCGGATGGCGGCTGGAACGGCGACGGACTTCGACGGAAAAGAAAAACACGACGGCGACGGAAAAGAAAAACATGTCGGCGGCGGCGGGACGAGAGCGAACGGACGAATGACGCGCGACGAAACGAAAAGAAACGGGAAGAAAAAAGACGGGGTACCGGTCGTGTGCGGTTGCGGTATACGGTAGGCCCCTACTAATCGTTGACCGTTGTGGCGATGAGGGCCTTTCGGACGGCGACGAAAGCGCGCGCGCACGCCCGCCAAATCGCGCGATGCCCGAACAGTATTTACACGGTACCCGCCGCTCGTTGGACTCGCGGATAATCGAAACTCGTTCGCCTGTCGGACACAAACGGGCTGATCTACACGTATGTGAACGCAAACCGAACAATTGGATGAATAACAAAAACAGTTCGGCTTCCTCGCCGGTGAGTAGCGATCAACTAAATTACCTATCGGTCGTTTATATAATCTGTGCGTAGTGGCGATCGATTCGTTTGATTTGTCTTTTGTTAACGGCCCAAAGGCTGGTTGACAGCAATTCTCCACGCCTGACGCTTTTTCGCTTTCCTTTTTAGTTCACGATACGATCTGCAGTCAATATCTCTTACTATTTGACTCCGGTGGCGGTCGTCCTCTGCCCTCAATTCCCCTCGGTGGCATCTTATATGATTATTCCGCTAAACAGTTATGGCGCAGTATGTGTCCAATTATCTTGGCTCTTCTTGTTTTTAAGGTATTCGGAAAGCTTCTTGTTTCTCCATCCGACTGTTCGATAGACTTCTTCGTTTGTTATGTCTTTTGTTTTACTTACGGTCCACGTCTCGTTTGATTGATAGACTCGAATTATTAATACGTATTACAAATTTGTTCGTGTATAATTCGCCGGACAAAGACTTTTGGCTGATTAAAGTCAAGCGCGGTCGATAGCAATCGTACGTTCTTAAAAGAATAAACGAAGGACAATCGTTTTTTTTTTTTTTTTTTTTTACGATCTTGATGGACATTTCGTTTTCGAATGAATTACATAGCCTCGTACCGTATCCTAAATTAAAAAAAAAAAAAAAAAAAAACGATGCGATAAGGAAAACGAATTTTCGAACCGACTTTAAATACCGTGGAAATCGCGATTTTTTTTTTTTGTCCATTACTTTCCAACGGATTCGAGGGCATTTGGAAAAATCGTACGTAAGTGAATTCGTCGCCGTTATCGGATTTATGGTCGCGCCGCCGGGTCGATAGATACGTTGGAAATATAAATTTAATTACACCGCGTCGCGTGTTTTCCGGATACGGGACGTGTCGCCGTTCGAACGAATTGCAACACGTATCATTATTATCTCAGACCAGCGAACTCGTAATTATTTATAGTTTTTCTCTATTCCGTTTGTCGTTGGTGGGCTAGACGTTCCGTTATACGTTTATTATTCCGTGTACGAATGAGTCACGAGAAAATTCGTTCGATACCGCCGTATAATTATTCTTTTTACCCTTTATTTTTTTACTTTCTTTCTTTCCGTATACTCGAATCGACGTTTTTCCGAATAATGATCTCGGAACAAACGCAAGCGATCGGACCGATACGCGCGTTACCGGAGGTTCGCGAAATCCGTCTGTTTCACGCCGATAAAACATCTTTTTTTTCTCGATTTGATTTACACGATCCATACGGTTTAGTTTAATAAGCATAAGCGATAAAATTGATTTGTCTGTGTTTACACACGGTGTCTTGAACGGAGAAGCCATTTATCTAAATGTTCGGATCATTCGAGGAGTAGGTCTCGACACGATTCCTTTATTAGTCATTTATTATATTTATAGCATTGTTAGGTCTGCGTGTAGCGTTTTGTTTTAGACGTAGAAGGGGGGCCTTTGTAATCAAGCGAAATGTTTTGTTTTTGTGGAGATTTGTATTTTATTTAGGTTTGATTGTTTTGCTGAGCCCGAAATTTGGATGCCGTACGTTCAAATTGGTTTTAGTGGGATTTCGTAGAGATTTTGATTTAGCGTAGAACTAGAGTTTTGATTTTCAGTTAAAAACATAATCGAGGGCGCCAAGACGAGAGTTTAGTGTTAGTTCGGTGGTGGTTTGCACGTGTTGGGCCCAGGTCAATTTTTTGTCAAAGTGAACACCGAGACACATTGAGGATTCGGAGCGAGGACAAATGCCTTGTTTGAGAGTGGAGGCCATACGGGTGGATTTGTTTTCGTCAACTTTCACTTTCCGGTTTTTACGCCAGATTTCAACGGGAGAAAGGTGGCCCATTCGAATCCCATTCGATGGTGGTGCGGCTGTGGGCGCCCCATAGGATAACATTTAGGGGGAGGGGGGACAAAATAATTTATTATTTTTGATAAGCAAAAAAAAAAAAAGAGGTTAGGTTCAATAATTTAATGTAGTCTTGTGTTATTTCATCGATGTATGATATTGATTTTAATTTCCAATAATCATACCAAATTAAACCATTTATATTTAACTGTTGTATCATCACAGAAGAAACAGAAGGGAAATTTGTTCAATAAACAAATATATTAATAATGCTTATTAATATATATATAAAATGACTATAAAACAGAAATAAAACGTCGACCTTTACAATGGCAATGTGAAAATACCAATTTTAGCAACCATACTTATTTTCCAGGGGGGGGGGGACATGTCCCCCCCCCCAAATGGGCGCCCATGGGTGCGGCTGTGGTTTTCACGAACTGTGAAATTATCGCTTTGTCGTCAGCATATTCTGTAACGAATGTGTGCATTGGTGTAGTGGGTTGGCCCGGTGCGTATGCGTCGCAGAGGAGAGGAGTCGTTATAGCACCTCGGGGAACTCCGGTCTGTATCGCAGAGTGGGGGTTGGGGGGGGGGGGGTGAGCTGAGGGACAAGAACCGGTAACGGACGGCCAATTGGCTACCGTCTAGGTTAGGATTCCGAAGAGCGGGGAAAAAAAAGAAAACAGGCGCAACATCGTAACGCGCGATTCAATGCGATTTTCCGACGTCCTCGTCCGTTGTCACCGGGAATCCCAACGAGGCGACAAGTATTACGGGACTCACGCCCATCTCCGCTGCCGCGCGCACGCGTATTATAATTTTACCCCGGACACGGTCGCGGGGACATTAACCGTAATACGGTTTCCCCGCGAAAAACAAAACCACTCCGGTCACGTTATATACCGTACGACATGACGTACGTGAATCGCGCGACACACGCGTCGTCGTCGTACGCTCGACGCGTTTCGAAATCATCACGCGCTGCGATGATTCCGAACCGGGTTTTAGTCGTGGTTACAACCAGCGGTTGAATCGGGGAGGGGGACGCTGGGGGACTGAGTACCCATTCTATTTTTTCAAATATTTGAGCGTACCTCTACTATTTTTTTCCTTTTTTTAAAGAGGAACGCGGGATACGGTATTCGATTTTCCACAGCCGACGAAATGTAAAATAATATTGTTATGTTGACGAAACAATATATTTAATATTACCGCCAGTCACCATACAATACAGCAGATGCCGATTTATGGCCTATGAGTTCTATTCCCACTATTTGTCAGTACAAAAACGCGACTATCGGCCTATAAATTACCTATACTTGTTTTTTACATTATTCTTTGAACTGAGATACACTCCGCGTTATTATTTATTACTTATTACCTTATTTACCACGCTCGAATTATTGGCAAATGTGACAGACAGCAATGATGAACTTTTCGAGTACCTACACCGTTTATAAAAATGTTTTGAGGACGCAACTATTTCGTAAGCCTTTAGAGTATCCCTACTATTTTTTTTCCTAATTCAACCACTGGTTACAATACAATGAAACAATTAATAGATTATATTGTCGAGCGAAACAAAGAATACATATTTCACGGATTCCGAATATCGATTTCGAAATCAGTTTCAAGGAGTAAAACATAGGCGATTTTATCATAAAACACATATTATTTGTCAATGGACGAAAACGGCTTGGCGTGAAAAAGCAATAGTAAGATTTCAGTCGTCTTTTTTTTATTCGAAAAAAGAAAACATTTTACAGGTCACGCGAGTCACTGGGGTTTTCGATCCAGATTTAAAATAATTCTGGAAAAAACATAGTTTCTGAAATTTGAATTTCCGAAATCAGAGTCCAACCCCACTTGTAAAAAGTGTCTTTCGTACAACTGAACAAACAAAACAAAAACAAACAAAAAATCACCGGAATCCGTGACAATCGTGCACGGCGCGAGGGTTCTCTCTGTGAGGCCGGTTTTCGTGCTAAAAACGCATCGGCTCCGCCGACAGCTGAACTAATTCAAACGTTTCGCCGTGTACAGATAAACAGTATCGCCTTAGACAACAATAAATAATTTTCCGGACGGGAGTATGTCAACGTGTAATTCTGCGTTATATTATGTTGTCGAAACGTTTTTAATGAAATACGTTCACGGAACGCATCGAAAACGCGTGCCGGTTGTGCTGTTCAAAACGCAGCCGTAGGATTGAAATTTGGACACCGTTCTATTTGTTTCCACGATTTCTCGCGCACAGTTCCATTTCGAACACCAACATTTTCGTACTCTCGAAAAAAATGCATCTGCGTCGAGGTCGCTCGTTGCGGTTCATGTTTTACCGAATAATTTGTCGCGTTCAGAATATAAAATATATTCAAAGCCGGAACGTAACGAGTGACAAAGTGACATATAATGTAACTAGTTACTGAAAATCACTAGCACGTAGCTAAACGAAGCGCACAACTATAGCGCCTAACGAGTAACGTCACTCGTTATAGTTGTAGCATTAAAAGTTTAGGATTTTATCTTATACAGGATTTTCAGCAAAGAACTGTCGGAAATCAAATAAAATGGTAAATAAATTTTCGTCTCAATGTATCGTTAAGGTTGAATGTCATTTGAGTACAACTTTAAGAAGTGACTTAATTCGGTCGCTTTATTTTCGTAGAAAATGTTGACTTATCGAAGTTACTCGACACCAAGATAAGTAACTGTAACTTGACTCGGTTATTAAAATCGAGCAACTTTCCCAGCTCTGAATGTAATACGACACTATATATTTGACGGGAATTTATGAAAAAATTATTTTAAAAACTCGTTGGCGTTCACGCAGTATAGCCACATGTTATTTGTTAATTTATTTTGTTTTTGTTTACGGTGTTGAAGCGTTTTACTTAGTTAATCGTATTTTGAGTCTTATAAACCTACAGTACATGTATGTATATATTTTTCTTAATTCGATTATGTTTTGTTCAGTTATAAAATCGTATCTATTAAGTATATTATTTGATAAAACGAACTCGTGTGTGTTTTTCTGTAGGCATACCATTAGTGGCTTGCATAGTATATACATATATAAGGCCGGCCGGCTACTATGCTATTGGACTCACAGATATGAATAGAAACTAACAAATAAGTGCTAAAGGCTGTACAAACAAAACGTTTCTCAATTCATTGTTTAATGTATAATAATAATAATAATTGTTTAATAATAATAACAACAACAACAACAACAGATAGTCATCGATTTTCTTCGTCCATCGCTTCATTCGTACGAACATTCCGTTAGAGAATCGCATAAAATGACATTTAAATTATAACGCCATAATATTAATTAAATTCATGAAAACTCTTAAAATTTTAGCCGAGAGAAAACGTTATTAAACATAATAATGCTGTTGTGAGTATCGGATTACCAGTTTAAACGGAAATTATATGAAGTCTACCCTGAATTTTGATCCCGGCCACGCCATTGTTGAGTATTAAACGTATTTCCAAACTCCAAATTAAATTCGAGCCGAGGTGAACCGCGGAGCTTTTGTGAATTGTGTACTGGGGCCGGGCTAAACATGTCGGGCTTGAGCAGGTCTCTAGTGGGTATAGTTTACGCGATAAAAGTTTTCGAATCGTCTGAAATTCACAATCGCGAGCTTAACGAGATACACAAACGACGCCGCAGTAATTATTTCCAAACGGTACACGTCACGCGGCGCTCGGTTTCATCGCGCACAAATTTACAGCTAACCGATAAAACGGTTGATCTAAATGGCCGGTAAGTCGATACGTTTATTGGTTAAGTCAATCAAGTGCGAAACTCGAGCGGAACTTTTCGAAAAGTTGTACTCGTGACGCGATCAAACCGTAACTGTGGACTGGTGTCTATATCATTCAACCCCCTTGTTACGGTCGCGATTTCGTCGATAATCGACGAAAACTGGCGTGCAAGACGAATTCGAATATTTTTGACACGTCGCGTACGTGACGGTCGACGTAAAATTCGCAAATAATAAACAAGAGATTCCATCGAAACGCGTGCGGTTTATCCGTATTTCCGTGTATCGTAACGTCACGAGTACCGGAACGCGTAGACTAACGGTTTCCGGAGTGGTCGATGTTACAGTCCAAGGGGGCGCTAGGTATGATTCGAGTGGGCAATAGTTGTGTAAGCGCGTTTCGGTGGCTTTTAATAAAAAAAAAAAGAATGTTCTTCGCATAAATATAGCCGAACGTTAATAAATCGATGAAAACCCACTGGATACCTAACCTTCTCGTTAAAACGTATATATATTTTTATTTTTATTATAAATACGTCGCTGCATTTTTTTTTTTTTTTTATACTTATTAATTGATTATGGTAAAATTATGTGTAGGGGTAGGAGCGGTGAGATTTTTTTGATTTTTTTTTTTCGTAAGTCGGACACAAAATAAGCCTAACCACGTATATCAACACGAGGCGAAAAATCGGATAAATTACGAAAATAGTTCGTCGGCTTCGTCGGCTGAATGAGTAGAGATGAATTATATTACCGACGCAGCGTCGACGTGTTTTCTGTGTCGAGACGAGAATTCGAGTTTGGTAGATAAATCTGAGGTACTTTAAAAGTATAAAACGATTGAAACTGTTCAAATAATCAAGACAGCCTTTAAGAAAGATGCTATGTCGGATCGGCAAGTGCTTCGATTGCACAAGGCTTTTTTGAAAGGCCGGCAAGAGGTCAACGACGAAGCCCGCGCCGGACGGCCATCGACGTGCATCACGAACGACAATGTGACGCGAGTGAAAGAACTTTTGAACACAGGACGACGAATGAGAGTCCGTCTACTGTCACAAGAGTTAAACATTCCGAAAACTATCATTCATGAGATCGTTGTGAACATTTTGAACACGAAGGTGTGCACGAAGATGGTTCCAAAAGTGCTTACCGACGACCAAAAATCGCGCTGCGTCGAAACTTGCCATGAGACGTTCCCAGCCCCCGGACCTGGGTCCCCCGACTTTTATTTGTTTTCACGTCTGAAAGAACCCATGAAATGAAAGCGTTTCCAGACAATCAATGGGATCCAAGCAGCTTGTACCGCGGTCTTAAGGAGCATACCGTAGGACGCCTACCGTGGCGCATTCGATGCCTGGAAAAATCGCTGGAACCGATGCGCCAATGCAGGAGGAGCCTATTTCGATGTGTTGTAGCGAAAAGTACGATAAATTCGTTGTAATCGACTTTCCAGACACACCTTGTGTATCGTTTTATTGGCCGGCCTTTCGCCTCGTTCGATCAATAGACTCAAATGCCCGGGCGAGCAAACGAGCAAACAGAAATCGACCCGAACGCGTAATACGCGTAATGTATTCGATCTACGGAAAATTTGTTCGGCGTTTTCACCGGATCGTTTCGCCGAATCCGGCGCGAGGTTCCGACACGGAAATAAACCGAGTTTCACGCCAGAACCGGATGTATTCGAACGCAATGATTTATCGTTGTTTTACGAATTTACCACGACGGTTATTAAGCAGATCAATAACTTTGTAAAGAAGAAGAAGAAGAAGAAAACGGAAAATTCCTTTTTCCCCGACGTATGGCCGCGTGTGTTGAGAAAGAAAACACTTTTTTAAAAACCACGTCGGAAAAACTCGGGAAAAAGCAGTGGGCGCGTCCGAAAACTGCGGAACAATTTACTCGGACAGTGCAATCGATAACATCCGACTCCGGGCGAAGGACGATCCTACGGGGTGAAAGGGGGGGGGGGAATGTTTGACCGGACAAATCGTTCGTGCGCGGCCCCGCACTCGGTTTTGAGTTATGACCTAACCGTGCGTATTACGTACGGTAGGTACTTAAGACGTTATCGACGCCGGACGGGACGCGTGACGCACGACCTCTCGGGGGGAGTGGCGGGGGGGTCGACGTGGATTTGTCCGCCTCCTTTTTTTCGTTTTCCGCCCGCGCGGCTTATAACCGGGATCTTAACCGCGGGAATCGGTCCCGAAAGACCGACTTCCGCGCGGACACGCGCTACACAACGGCGGTTGCCGCGAGAGCTGAACACATTTTTAAATTCCATTGCCGTGTCAAACAACGCGTTCCGATCGTTTTTGGATCGCGGGGACCCCCCTCTCACCTCCCCCCCAAGTCAGTGTTTTAACGCGGTCGAGGGTGACCAAGTTAAATATATAAGTTATTCAGTGAAGGTTTTTGACCTTTTGGACAACGTTCACCGTAGCTCGGGAACAATTCTAGGATGTCGAGAATAGTCGGAATCATGCTTATTTATCAATAAATAACTGTAACTCACAAGTTTGGTGGATGAAATAAGTTTAACGATTTACAATAGCCGGCTCCGGCGGAGTCCAGTTAGTGTCCTAGCAGGTGGTATTCGCGCAGAACTGACTGTCTTTTACCCATACGCTTGTTGACTTATGAGTCTTACACGAACATTGACAGAGGGGCAAATGTCACCGGTCAGCTTTACACTACATACACCTGTAGATACATAATTGCGTGTACACATATGTATACACTAACCTATATACCCACTTGCACTTTCTCACACCATGCGATAAAACCCCGCGGCGCTATCGTGCTCGGCCATCCCGTTATCGAATACACAATAAGAATTGTCATTTTAAGAAAGAAAAAAAGTTTTTCATTTTTTCCTTACCGTCGTCACGACTGTTATGGAAGGTACGCGACGGAGTATAATTTTTAAGACTCGTCTCGTACGCATCGTCCCGAACAATTCACAGCGTTCGACCATGTTGCGCGTTCCAAAAGAAAACTCCGTTTAGACGAAAAGGACGTTTAGAGTAACTTCCATATACGTTTTGGTAGATCAAACATGCGATGACGACAATGTCAGTCAACAAATGTAACTCCGACAGTTTCTCGACAAGAACGAGTCGAGCAGCATTTACGGACACATCGGACCACGGTGTCAATGAAAGTAATTCCAACACAAACCCAACATTCTATCGGCCGAATGACTCTGAATAGACCTGTCCGCGCGTACTCGTAACACGCACGTTTTTTCGTTTTTGTTTTCTTGTTCGTGCACGAACGTCTGTCCTTTACGGTTTCATCTACTTTACTCGGAGAGCCGTGTGCCTGAGAACCGACACGTTTTACCTACACGTACCAACAGAACGACGCGCGTGCACATACACACACAGGGGGGGGAGGGTAGCGGACTGAGTCCCCGAAGGCCCAGGCGGATAAGTGGTTTCGGGACGCCTTAGACTAGCGCAATCAACACAAACGAGCGACTTGATGTTACGACGTTCAATTTTAAATAAAATTAATAACTCGATAATGTATAACCGGACATTTAAATTGACTTCGAAAAGAATGCGCCGAAAAGTGTGAAACAATTCGCAAAAATCTTTTGTCATTTCGGCTGTCGGCGTTCGACAACGATCGCGCCTTAATAGTTTTTCTTATTTTCTTATTTTGTGTAGGCCAATAGGCCGTAAAACAAGAAATACAGCTTGAGGCCCAAGTACGAGACTTCTAGAGGGCCCGGGCGGGTATGGCCTGCTACCCGCCCTGCTAGTCCACCGCCGCACACACGCACGTACGCCTATTTTCGCGCCCCTTCCCGCCGTTTACCGCGTCACGTATAACTGAATTATCATTGTGTACGACGTGCACAGGTGTAACGCGCTTCCACGTGAATCTATTCGTCCGTCCGTACGTTCTATATCGTACGTTATGTGTATACGCTTTGGCGATAACCATAAAGTCTCATCTAATGCGTCTATTTCGCCTCTACTTCGCGCGCACTAACCACCTCTATTATACTTTATAACGTACACGTGCCGTGTGTGCGCGTGCTTAGCGTGTGTGCGCGCCAAGAAAAATTCACGCACCGCATAGTGTACACACACACACACACACACACATATATATATATTATAGTAATAATATACGTCGGTCTATTATTATCATTATTATTGCTATATATATGGCGGAGCTGTTAAAGACGTACTTGATTAAAAATTTCCCGGGACTATACAGTAATTTCCACTCTAGTAGAAAAAAAAATGGTGTACATCAGAAAAAATATTGTTTTTACGACGAGTGCGTATTGTTCTTTTTAAAAAAAAATTATACCCAGTCGTAGACACGCACAGTGAGACGGATAAATTGTGAAACGTTTGACAAAAAAACAATGCCTTTCGTACGTCGTTTATTTTCATTGGAAATGTGTGCGTAGACATAGAAACTATTTGTGACATTTACGTGGAAATCGTGTCTTTTCGATGGCTCGAAGCAGTGGCGTAGCCAGGATTTTTCGTTTGGGGGGGGGGGGCTAAATCATTTTTTGCTGAGTCGTAGGTAAAAAGTGGTATTGGGGGCTTAACCACAACAAAATTTATAAACTGTTAGCATTAACATGGATTTTATTTATTAATGTACTTAGAACAATATTCGTATATACAGGGTGTTTTTGAACTGAATACCGTAAATTCGTACACATACTCAGTGGAGTGACCCAATGGCGAAAGTTTTTAAATTCTCATACGAATCGATATATCACATGATTTTTGCTAATTTTCACCTGATTTTGACGACCGCGAGATGCTCGTAAAGCCCGATGTCGCCAATAGTGATATAGATTCACCTCGGATACGATAAAAACCAACAAAATATGGATGGATGATAAATGTGTATTGTCTTTAGTCATAGTCTTTTTGTCATATAAATTTTTCAGACATTTAAAAAATGTATAGTTCACACTTAAATCGTATAATAGTATACATATATAAACACGGCCCGAATCCGATGTTTTCGGCAACGAGATTTCACTTTGTCTCAAAATAAAAAAAAAAAGTGTTGTAAACTCGTAAAAAAGTGTTGTAAACTCGAAAAAAAAAATTAAAAAAAAATTGTTACTCTGACAAGGATAGGTACAATACGTTTTTCTTGCCGTCGTCGATTTCCGATCGTTCGGCACTTCGGCCGCGAACACATCCGATTTACGGACGTCGTCGTCTCGGCAGAACGTACAATATCGCGTACGTCTATGACATTCTTGTTCACTTGTACCAGATCGTCTTTGGTGCACTGTGTTGGGTTCATGATACAGATGAGTAAGCGTTCATCTGTCTGTCGTTCGCCACATTCACACTTGTCGTCTTCTTCATTGCTAACACTCTATTTCACCGTGTTCGATGTTATTCTTCTTGCGACCCCAGTTTTCTATATATTACTGGTTTTCCATAGGTTCCACTGAAGGTCTTCGCCAGGTGGTAATTGCCGCATATGTCGAATGGGGTCGTCTAATTTCGCTTAATTTCTCCATATTTGTAGTCTAGCTTGGTCTGGAGTGTCTTTTCGTTCAATTGCCGAATGAATAAAGCTTTTTCGGGATTCGAGTCTTGTTCTTTTAGCTACACCCGTTATAATTCACAGTGGTGCTGATCGCCGTGTTTGTCGTTTGTTTCGAATAATGCACCGCTGTCGAACGTAACACACACACACACACATAACGTTTTAACAATCGTTTCGCGGTCGTCGATTCGGCGGCAGTATAAGGTACGCGACCGTGTCGACTCGACCGTTCTCCTGGTAATACGTCGCGTGTGGTACGACATTGAAACGTGGCAAGAGAGAAAGATGGGCAAAAGCGTGTCGGCGTGAAGGAATGGAAAAGCGCGGGCGGGCGGACGGCGGCTGCAGCAGCAGCAGCAGCAGCAGCTGTCGGTTATGACCGCTGTCGCGGCTAATGAAGTTTTGAAGAAGAAAAACATTAATATAACATCGCGTGAGTATGAACGCGTCGGCAGCCCGGTGGTTTCAAACAACTTTTCGGAAAATTCCCAAGCGGACGCTAAGGGAGAACGTCGCGCCGCAACACGGGAAAACTCATTATTTTTTCGTTCTGCCCGGAAAGTCGATTAATATTCAAAGAGTGGCGCGCATGGCGGTATTCATAACGGGACGGTTCTTACACGAGTGTATGAATAGTGCAATAACATATGGACGGTATCCAACAGACGTCTCAACCGTTGTTATCAACCGAATCGAATCAGCTCGGGACGTCCGGACTGACCCGCCAACGTCGATTTAGGCTTCAAGACGAAGTCCATTCACACTGACAATACGAAACTGAACAAGACTCGTGTTAATTTTGGATACATTTTCCGTTATAACACCAGTCGTCAAGATGAGTGAGATGACGAAGATGATATTGTTATAAAGCTTTTGTGGCAATGTTCGTTAAATAAATGACAATAAAAAAACGGAAAACTCGGACGCACGACATAAATATGGGGTTCGTCTCAACTATTTATCATGCCATTTAAAAATAATTATGAACTGTTTCAAGTTAAATATTAAAAATTGAATTTTTTTTTAAAAAAAACTTATGATTGAAAAGTAAAGAACGTGTGTTCAAGAGTCTTTGCTCGGAGCAAAAATAGACGAAACGTATGTGAATCTCGTGTTGATGATTGCAGTTTTTCAATTTTCCTTTATTATTATTTTGCTGTTCGTAACAGCATTACATATTTTCTAACCGATTGAACGCGTGCAATTTTAATAATATATCCATTTTGTTCGATTGGCAAAATGAATATACGCGTTTTGTCAAATCAATCGAACACGAACAAATATTTAACAAACGTGGTCGAGAACAAAAAAATGTTAAATTCGGTGTTTTGTGCACACTGCGAAATCCGTTATTCGAAAACTATAGCAATTTGAACAGATCAATAGTGTTAATAAATTAAACAGGAAGTTCACCACAACTAATTATGCTCAAAAGTTTAACACGTCATTATATTTGTTTATTAACCTATCAAGAAACTTCAAATCGATATCGTTTTTAGATAACAACACGCATACAGCCCATAAGCAAAGTTTGACATTAAAGCGTTGAAAACATTTATAATTGCAATTACTCGACGCGTTAAATATGGTTTTGATTAACTGAAAAAGTTACATGTTCGAAAACATTAAGTGTCATCGTCAAAATAAATGTATACAAAGTTATTTATCGATTGTTTGGGTTAAATTAGTCCGACATAAAACGATAACTTTTATCTCAGTTATTACTCTTGATCTTAGTAATCTGCAGAAAAATGTAACGACAACGCCACTACAACGTTTAAAAATACATTGAAACGAATGTTATTACGAGAACAAAATAAAACGTATTTAAACAGTACGGTCGCAACGGCGTTTGATGTCGAAACCAATTAGTTATTAGTTTTCACGTGCAATTCGACGAATGTGTTTCGTTTGAAAATCAGGGCTGACCGTAAAAAAATTAAGTGGCCCGGAAGATTCGGCGTTAAAATTGAACGTTTCTAACCGGCACGCCGGGACTCGGTATTGTTCAGTCAAGGTCGATAACATTATCGGTAAGTTCGAAATGAGACCCCCGCGGGCCCGGAGTGGCGTCGTCCTGTTTCGACTGTCGTCGTTTAAGCGGCAGTTACGTTTTATACCGTTATTAACTCTTTAACCGCTTTCGGCCGGTTTAGAAATGTCGTGCGCTTCACTATAACGTAGGCTCGGAGGTATTATAAAACATAAATTGTCGCCGCGAAACGCCGTTTAAAATGATAGTTTGTTAGTAATTATTTCCAGCCGAGCAATTATCCGACCCGAGGCGAGAATCCAATAACGCGTGCCGCCCGCTCGCTCCGCTTAAACTGCTCCCCCTCCCCCCCCCACACATCGTGTTTGCGCTATTTCGAAATTAATCAAACTCAAAACGCGTGTCAGACGCTACGCCACGTTTAACACGCGCACGGTGTTGCAATTGTTGTTCTCGTTAGCCAGAACAAATATATTTTGAAATCACGAACGTTCGGTTTCTGAATAGAATTCACAAATCGATTTCGTCTAGCTTTCACGCCGGCGCGTCCGTGCGCATCCGGCTTATCCGACGAAGGCGGTTCGGGCAATGGAAATAGAACGCGCATTGGGAATGGTCAAGACAGCAGATACTAAATTGCCCGAGGACATGGAAGCACCTTGAACATTAGAAAAGAAACGAAACCGTATTTAACGAGAACCCCCCGGACTTTCCCGTAGCGACGTACGGATCACAATCGCGGACTATTAATGCACCCGATCGTAGAAAAATAGAGTCTACAAAAATGTTCCGGATTCCCTGAACAGCTCATGGAACAAACGCATCAACATTCGAAGAATCGAACATCCGACAAAACAGGTGACTCTCAACAACAACGCAGCGTCAAATACTGAAATTTTCTGGACACATTATAATGACGAGATGGCCTAGAAAAAATTAACTGAAAGTCGCAAGGAAAGTGAGGTGGAGGACGTCAATACCAATAGTCATGCGAGAATCAGAGAACAGAGAAGTCTGGTGAAACGTCAGCAATCATACACTTGCATAAACGGTCACGACAATCGAAATCGAACGAACGCGTGCCCGCCCACCCTATTGAACCTCTCTTGACCCGTCGCGAAGACCTCTGGCGCGTTTTCGAATTCGGTTTGCTGAAAGTTCGTAGACCACGTGGACAATTCATTCATGTGGAATTATTACTCCGAGTCTGTTTTCAGCGACAACCACCGCGTAAACGAATTCGGTCTCCGTCTGACGTCTGACGCCTGCGTCGTTTTTATTCGCCCGCAAACGGGTTTTAACGTATATATAGAAAAAACCTTCGTTTTTATCGTCCGTCCACGTTTTCACGCGACACGTTTGGACATTCTCAGTTCGGCGCTGTTGGAAACGGGGTTTCGATCGACATATGTTCGTCGAAACGCGAACCGATACTTCTTTTCCGGTGTACAAGTTTTCGGAGATGACCATACTGCGTTTTCCGGGAGAACCACGTAGCCATGATTCAATCATATTGTTTCGTGTTCACTTGTTCAATCCCGAACAGATCATGTCGGTCGAGTTCGATTTGCCCAGAACCGAAACCGCGGAAAATCGTAAACGTTCCGAAATCGTCGACCGTCGCCGGACATTACTCGACGTGACGAATATACATTGCGTGCGAGAATCTCGCGACAGAGTCGGAGAGAAAACCGGGAAAACTCTGCACACAGTACACATCCTGTGCTATATATATATATATATATATCACGTACACGAGACCGCGAGTTAATTCGGTTATAGCGGCTTTAACGTAAGCCTTTTTTTTTCTTTTTTTTTGGCTACTCGAATTTTATTCAACGTGTACTATTATTACGCGGCCCTTTTTAATTTTCCCTAATAACCCGTCACATTTGTACGGTCATAAATCGTGTGTGCACCTCACGTGCGTTCAACGCTGCGGGACAGAGTTGACTTTTTTTTTTTAACTCCGTCAACTTTTATGGTAAATTTACAAAACAAAAAACCTGAGCGACTTCGCTCCGTATTAAAGTCGACGTTTTCTAATTAGCGACAGCCGAAATGCCCGGCGTGTAGTCTTCAATGTTATTGGAACGTGCGTGTTCTGAGTGGTTTTTGTTTTCGCGCGTTGATAACAATCACGATAAAATAATCGACGCGACACCGTGCGGACGGCGCTCGTGTTGCGCTTCCATGCCGACCGCGCCCTGTATGTAATTTTATACGTAATATATTAACGTCGATAATGACGCTCGTCGGACTCGGAACGCGGGTAATGGGATCAAGTACATTGCACGTAGTAGTCGGTCGAGGACAGTTCGGTTCGATCATTTCGGCGGCTGCGTGTTTTTGATCTGGTCGGCGAGTGCGTGTTCCGTGTTAAGACCGGAAAACATCGCGATTCGAGTCCGAAAGGTGAACGTCGGACGCACTTGATGTGGGATGGTGGGATGGTCGACGAGAACTTCGGAAATGGCAAACCGCTGGCAACCGAGAGTTCAGACGGCGACAGTTAAATCATTACAGCCGAAGCACTCGCGGACGAAACGGGCAAAGATGATTTTCGCACGTACGTGCAGTGCCGGACTTAGAGTAGGGGGTATCATCGCCCCGGGCACCGATCGTTGAGGGTCGCCTCGAAATCGATCGGAGAACGACATATTATAATAACATACATTCGTAATTCTCGGTTAAATCGTAGTTCATCGTCAATTGTATTCTGTGCTGTATACCATAGTCACGAACCGTGAACCGCAATTTATTTGTCCGAACGCTTTCAATTAACAGATTACACCGATTGAATAACAGAAATAGGAAAAACGCGCTTTCGTAATATCGTAAATTGTTTTTTATGGATCCGGTCTTCGTGGTGGTGGTGGTGGTGGTGGTGACGACTGTCGTGCAATTAAAATACGTCTCGACGAAAAACAATAATACAAAGCACTAAGCAAAAACCCGAGATAAATTTATGACGATAACAACTAAAACCGTTGTATTATTCTCGTCGTTACTTGTTATTAATAATCAATAGAACGTTCGGCGTTCGCTGTGAAATGTTAACAGCAATATTAACTCGAATCGTAATTCGTAATTACAATTATGCGATTTATCAAGTTGGGACAAGTATGAACTTGAAAAATAACATATGGTTCGTTCTGACGGAGAAGAACTAAAACGGTCGCGTCTTTTTCGCCCGGACCCGGAACCGCGTGCACATCTTTTTGTTCGCGGGCCTTGTCGGACTCGTCCGGTTCACAGACTCGAACGCTCGGGTCCCCGGAACGAGTCCAACGAGCGGCGTCAAACTGTTGTAATTATTTCGGTTCGTAACGTAAACCGAAATTCGTCAACAGCCCGACGACGACTTGTTCCGCTGGAGCTTTCACGGCTCTCGAAAGACTTTCGCCGCCTCTACCACGTGTCTCGGTCCGTCCCTATCCACGCTATTTTGGTATCTCCCGGGTACATTTGACTGAACCGTTCCTGTTTCCGTCGGCCCGGCGCTGCCTGCCCCCCCTCCACCACCCGGACATTCTTCAATAGTCCTTTGACGTTCCCGCACATGACCCGCCCATTCGAGGCGAACATTTACACCAGGTTTCCGGTAGATCAGTTGGACTTTTGTCTATTTGTCGCCCTTCATTTGTATGAACATAGGTCCGTATGTCCGCGTCCCATCTAACAGTCGGCATCGACGGGACGACAGTACGCCGGCACGAAATACCAGGACGAATACGTTCATCCAGTGAATCGGTGAACGATCGCGACGTGTAGGACCCGACCGTGCAACTTTTTGTTCGCGGCTCGTGATTTTATTCACGTTGCGTTATTCGACTTGCCAGCGGTCGCGATAATTCAATGACGTATAAATTCAACAGTACGCTGGCGACAAAAGTAAAAGAGAACGGCAATTTCCGTTTGAAACAGAATGTCGGGGGAAAAAATATATATTCATTTATAGGCATATTCGACATGAAATTGAAAAACGTGTTACTAGCCGTTCAATTTGCGTGGTGTTTACAAAAAAGAAAATTGTTTTCTCCTCTCCTAATGAAAAAATATACGGATTTTCATTGTTTTTTCTTTTCTTTTTAATCATATTTTTCATCCCCGCATTTATTTTGTACGGAAAATAATGCCGTCCCACCTTGGACGGTTTTTCATTTTAATAATCAATTTCTTTTTTTTGTCCACATAATATTATAATAAATTATTTAGCCGTTTCAGCAAAATGGTTTATGCATGTACGAGTATACAGTTATTTTTCTACTATACAAATATCATTTATACTAATATAAATAGGTGAATAATTTATCGTGTGAATTTAATTGACAGAGATTTGAAAAATAAAAGGCAAGTTAGTTGACAATTCCCAATATATCAGTTACGATACGCTATTGACTCAAGTGTTTTTTTTTTTACGAAAAATGTAATGATAAATTGAAACGAATACATTTTTCACCAATATTTACAAAATCCGATGTTCTTTGCGTCATGTCTGCGTATCACTTACGTCCGTTTCGAATGTGTGTAGATAAAATACGTGCTATCGAAAATATCGTTGGCGATAAAAATTCAAAATCGAATCAATTGATTCGAATAACTAGAGAGAGAAAATACTTTTAACGGACGTTAATACGAGGAGAAATACGTTAAATTAAAATTCAAAAAATCAGTCAAGTTAATTCAAGTTTTTAACTTAATTGCACATTAATGGCCGGCCGCGAAAAAATGTAACGGAAAATTAAAAATAATTATTATTCACGACAGTCAGTAGAAAAGTGTGTACGCAAAGATAACCGAAAGTCCGTATTAAAACATTATGGACGTAAAATAATTGGTTAGTGTTTCGAAACGTGTTTTTTTCACAAAACCACGCGAACGCGCGTGTACAACAAGAAACTGTCGATTCATAATGGACAACGACAACGTCCCGAAATAATTTTGCCACGGCCGTTCACAGTCGAGTCTCCCGGAACGGGATACTTTTGGTTTCGTAGACAAACTCTAAAACACGAATAAATGGTATTAACCTATTTATATTCATTCATTTTTCTTTGTTTCGTTTTACAGGTAATTATATACGAAACAGCTGGCGGACGTTTTTGAAATCCGAGTACGGCCGCGCCGGTTCCAGCATAGGTACGTAACGTCGTGTAAAAAATTCGTAGCCGCGTAAAAAACGAACAAATTACGATCGCCGACGACGACCGCGTTACAACGCACCCTCGTCTTGTTTGTCCGAAACGTTATTATTATTATTATTATTATTTATTCATATTATTATTATTATTTGTACTGTACAGCGTGGCGACGGGGTCGATCGTTCGTCGGTTCGTTTTTTTCTTTTCTTTCTTCTGTTGGTATTGTCCGCCTCGCGTCGATTTCTCGTACGGCACACGTGCCACCGCATATAGAAGAAAACTATAAATATTGTAATGCGCGCGACAGATAAGATTTGTAAAAAAATAAATAAATAAAACGGACGCTCTCTCTCTATAACTCTCTCTTTCTCTCTCTCTCTCTGCGGTAGCACATTGTTGAAAATCAATAAGGATTCGTCGCATTGCGCTGGCGTAAAACACGCTTGCACACGTACACGCATGCACACCGTCGTATACCGTATAAAACGTAATAAGCCGTTCGTGCTTCGAGTCCGTCTGTACGTTTTTTATACACACGTTGTCATCACATGTCGTGATACGGACACCGCCCGTTTCGTTTGAACAATTGGGCGTGTAGTCGTCGTCGTCGGAAAACCGGGAACCGGGCCACGTGCGTTTCCGCGGAGGCGGTCGAAAACAAACGGAACGTACGGTTTATACCGCGGATTTCACAGGCCAACGCGCGTTCCGAACCGGCAAGCGTCCTAACCTAACCTAACCGTTCTAACGCGCGATACGGACTAGACGGTAAACGTTCGGACGAAATGTGCGTTGCGTGTTTCCGAGCTGCCGTTTCGAAGGAAAATACAGATAAAACACGTCTGATTTGGTGTGTTAAGATTTCATTGTTTATTATTCAGCGCGTTTGTGCACCTTATTCGCCCTCGTAATCACAACGACTTCCGGACATATACTGCCTTCGACCGTTCCAGACGTTTGGTATACCGTCGCGGCGCGTAATTACAACCACAAGTTTCTCGGCGTCCTTTCTGTCCGTGCGCATTTTGTATTCTCCAGCTACGTTTTTCCATTCTCGGTTTTTTCTTTATCGTGATTTTTAATTTTTTTTTTTTTTAAACACCACCCTCGCAATAGGTCACGTCGGACGGGTGGGTAATAAACGCGACTAAACACACGACGAAAACCGATTACTGTGCGCGCAATACGTACGTGTTCGTTGTTACATTGTTCAAGATCACGTTAAAGTATTAACGCCGTTTAATTGAGCCGATCGGAAACGGGCGTTTTCTTTCACCGTCTTGCACGCACGAGCCATAGCGATCGATCTAGTAGTGCGACGAGGAATTCGAGATTTTTAAATTCCTACCCCTCCCCTCACCAAATAAATCTCTCCAAAATTAATTAAATTGGTAAGATTAAAAACAATGGAAATAGTGGAAAAGACGATTCTGTTAGTAAAATTCACGGCGGATTCAAATCCGTTTTCAGAATCCCTATCGATCGGTACACTTTTTTTTCTAACGACATTCTAACTATAAAATTATTATATCTCTACTTTTCTAATTGGCATAAAAATAGTTTTAGTAGTGACACACATGAAATAAGAAAGGGGAAAAACGGGTACAGCTCATACTATTAAATTTTTGGGACTGCCTGGAGCGTAATATTGAGGATTTATTTGATTAGGATTACGTTATTGGCGGAAAGAGTATTAAATAAATGAGAAGTTGAGATCGAGAGAAGAAAAAGGTACTTTAAATGAGTTCCATGATATAAGAGTAAAGGACAGTTGGTGAGAAAATGTTGGAAGTCACATGATGATGATTAAAGTACAGCACGAACCGTTATATGGCACCAATTTGAATGAAATGATGTGTACGGAGACACGCGACAAATTTCCCAATGAAACTAAACGTATTAGCACATCAGGTGAACGGAACTCAGCGGAGGCTCCGAAAATAAGCGAAAAAAAAAGGTCATTCGTGTAATAATGAACATACATTATTTTATATTATAATTAGTTAGGTTAGGTTAGGTTGTAACCTACAGTGCAAATCAATATCTTCCCCGTATAGTGATTAATGTATTGTGCATATTCAATGACTAAAAGATAACTTTAAAATAAAAGGAAAGAGATGATACCAACCCCACCTACCATCCATTCCCTTTAAATTGAGGCACGTGCCTCGAATTGTATTGTTCGCCACGCCGCCGGCGCGACTAGTCTTCGACAACTGTGAAACGTCGGTCGGTACGTTGGAAGTACGAAACGTTTGTTTTAACGTGTTGTTTGGCGTGAGCAAGACAATGACGGACCGCCCCCGGTTCCCAAATCACCTTGCCGTAACGAAACGCGCATAATTATTATTACCGTTTGAACGAACGAAGTCCGAATAAAGCAACATACGTTTCGACGAAAAATACAAAATACACGCGCGGAACGAAAAAAAAAACTGGTGAAAAACCGAGAAAAAAAACCAGAATCGCGACGTGTCTACGCAACAACGTACACAATGCCAACACATGTACAGACACGTGTTCGTCCGTATACGCAAACAAATTCAATTTGTTGAAATGCCGGATTGAAACCGATCGCCGCGTACCGTGGGTGTGTTATGCGACTGCTGCGCGGATGAGATTCGTTCCGGTAGATTTTTCTGACGTCTGGCGAATCGGTACGATGTAGGGACGGTAAAAGTAAAATAAAATATCGACGGACAAACGACGACCGACATTCGTTTTCGTCGGGAATTTTCTGGATTTTTTTAACGGATTTAAAACTCGCTTAAAACGCGAGCGAGAAAACGTGAAAAACAGTTCCCGCTGTCGGACGAGACTGAGGAATTCGCCGTCGCCCAGCCGCCGGAGTGCACAACGTTTAAAGAACCCGGTCTCGCAGACGCCGACAATTCGTCCGTTATCAATACTATCAATACTAAGTACAACGATAGCCGATCTCAACGAAGAGCGCTTTTTCTCTCGGCTCTTTTATTATTATTATTATTCCAATTCTAAACGTTTGCGCAGCTGCTCGAACGCGTTGTTTTTCCATCACGGTAGTCTACGCGTAAACTGCGCAGTTTAAGTCTGTGCGATCTCTATGGAAACGGGCGTGTTACCGCGTTGTGTTCGAACAACATTTGTACCAGTCTCGACAACAACGTGAACCACGTGGAACCCGATAATTATACACGTTGGGCGCACGTTTTTCCACCGGTTTTTCGAGGGTCGTTTTCGTCTCATACATATATCTGCGGACGGATCGCTTTTTCCGACGAGCTCGTCGGCTCGTGCGGAAGCGTGCGCGCTGGCGCAGGTAAACCAGGCGAAAAAGTGACGCGCTGCCATATCACGACGGACGACCACGATAAATCCACATCGTCCGCTACAACGCATTATATTATATGATAACGCGACGCGTTGACAGGTTTTTTTTCCCCGCGACGGTCTACCGGTGCAACGAGATAATACACACGCATGTGCGCCGCGTAACACGCACGATCAATTTTTGGCGGCAAAAGTCACGGGTCCTTGACTCGTTTCTATCCCGTACGTCGGTCGCGTGCACGTAATGCATCGTTTTCTCTTCTCGTCGTCATTCGTTCCCGTCCGGACGCTACTGCTGCGGTGAAATCCGATCGATCGTTCTCTTCCCCGGCGAGTCATAATCATAATAATCATAATAATAATAATAATAATGATAATACGGAGATTATATAAGTTTGTACGGATACTCCGCCGCGGTATTGTTTTCCAACCGCGCGGTTCTGTCGTCGAGTCTAATTACTTATCCGCCGCTCGCGAACCCGACACGCGATGACGCGAGTACGCGCAACACGACCGAGCCGAATATACATTGTGTACGTGTTCAGAACGATTTATCAAATTCAAAACGTGCGCGACGCGCCGAGTCCGCACTCGGTCGTAAAAAAAAAAAAGAAAAAAACGAGGAAAAACGAGAGAAAAAAGTGGGTGGAATAAACGTGCGCTCGAAAAAATCGCGAAAAGTTTTGCCGCTCCGTCTGCGTCGGTCGCCGCGAACGAGAAAACGAAAAAAAAAAATAGACGTAACGAGACTCGGAAAAATAACAATAACCGTCACGATTTCGCGGCGAACAAACCGACCCTGTTAATATAAACGTGCGTGTTTTTTGTTTTTCTTTTTTTGGGGTGGATTCAACGTGATTCCCCGGGCCATTTTTTAATCTCGGGAAAATAATGATAAACGGCCGCAGATATCGGTCGCGTGAAAAACGTGTGAATGTTTTCCGGCGGTGAATCGAATCGGAATTGTACGCGTTCGTCAGGACAGGTGCTCGAATTTGGTGGGGGAACTGGGGTGGGATCCACGAAGGGACGGAACTCCTCTAGTACATTTTAAAAAAAAATTAGTGTCCCTTCACTACGGTTTTCAAAGGAACGCGGGGCAGCGCTTATAACCGGCATATCTGGGGGCACCTCATAGATAAGGTTAGGTCGGTATAAAAATAAAAATAAAAATAAAAAAATAAATCGCGAACAAATTGAATACATTAGATTTTGATGTCGAGACCATTTAATTATTAGTTTTTGTGAGTGATTAGACAAATCTTTCGTTCGAAAAGCAGTCCTAACCCTAAAAAAATAGGAGGAAGGGGCCCGGAAGATTTAGTTTTCCTAGAGCTGAGCACGGCCCTGACGGCGGCTGATGTTCCGCTCGGGGTTCCGACAACGGGATAAAAATTTCGATACGCTAAATAAAAACTGTTGATTCACACCGGTAACTGGACGTCGAAACGATCGACAGACAAACGGGAGCGTAGTGTGGCAAAAAAATACTAAAACTGCTCTCGGGAGAAACAATACAATATCGCAAATTATTACTCATAATCACTATACTCGCTAAAAGTACATTTGAATTCCGCGACCGTCATTCCTTCCATCTGCGAAAGGAGTAGTATAATTTGGCCGCTCGCCCTTTCTGAAGAATGAAGTCATTTGTCGCTTGGAATATATGTAAATTCCCAGGATTCCGTGCCGCGCATATTAAACTCGATTGCGTTTCGTTGCCCCGTCGCCACCGCGAAGCGAACGCGATATTTCACTACCAAACACGCGGCCAGACATTTCGTATTGTCAAAACCGTCTTGGCTTTAGAAAAATTTGCAATTTCCATCGAGTCCAAACGACAAGCCGTTGTTTCGACATAACCGCCGTCTCGTAGCTAGGTTCCTTCGGCCGGTTTTTTCCTCGACCTGTCGGCGTCATCCAGTGTAGGATTGGGAATTATTTCCTCGAGACACGTGATATCAATCGGCGAAACAGCTTTTTGCGGTCCCGAAAGTAGTTGTGATTTTTCCTGCCCGCTGTATCTGCCTGAACTCGTGTTTCTTTTGGAATTCGAAAAGCCGTCTTTTGGTTTCGGGCGCAAAGTGAACGCACGTCTCCTCTCACACCTAACAATAGATTATTATCATCACTATAATTGGAATAGAAATCTGACTGTATTCATCTTGATTTTTTTTTTGTATGTATGAAAACCTTTAACATTTATAAATATAACTGAGCGTGTTGCTTTGATTGAAATGGTTGTGAACGGTATTAAACATTGAAAACGATTTTTCTTACATTGTATTATATTTTAATAACAACTCGAATAAATTATTGATTTTTTTTTTTACTTTCTTTGTCAATACGAGTTACAAAACTAATAAAGGTTTATATAAAAAAACTAACGATCATTTTTTTTTTATAAGTGTGTGGCTGTGTGAAAGAGAGTGGAAATCCCCGCACGGGTCCGCGACTCGTGATTAATTTACGCCTCACCCGGCAAATTACTGTCGAGTACCTCTTAAGACCAGAAACGTTGAATATGCACAATCTCGATACGATAATAAATGAGGCGAACGATTGAAAATTAGGATTCAACGATGAAACAACCGCGACAATAACAATATTTAAGAAAATTCAAAACCGTTATTGACGAAAACAACGCGAGATCGACAACGTTCAGACCGGTATACAAATTTAGAACGGAAGTACCTGGAAACATTTAGGTTTCCTATGATCGACCGGTAGAGCACCGAATCGGCGGTGATTCGTTTCATCCGACAGCCTGAATCCACGTCGCCCGATTTTTTTCTAGTTGATCCATTCGTTTGAATTTTTATTTTGTTGCTATTATTTCGCGATAGGCGTGACGTTTCACCCTAACGTTCGTAGTATAACGCGCGTGTACATTCTGTTCTGTTTTTTTTTTTGTTATCGTCACGCGTATCGTCGTTATTTATCGTCAAACGAAACGGATGTTTTCGGTCGTCTTCATCGAACGTCCAACAGTACAAATTCACAGCAGACTCGTCGAGAGTGTTTTATTTTATCGTATCGTCGCGACGGCGCATAATATATACGAGTATATTCACCATCTGGCCGCGTCTTCTTGTCTTGTGCTAGGCCATCGCTTTTCCCTTATCGTCTGCATCCGCGGCTTATATGTACAAGAAAACGTAAAAAAAAAAAGATCGACCGGTCCGTACGGTCACGTTTCCACACGGGACGTGCGAAAAAAAATCCGTTATCGTTACAATCGGTTATCGTTACGGACAGAGTCGTGATGAATTGTTGTCGTTCGACAAACCATACATCTCGAAACGTAGTAACGACACAAAATACGGAGTCGCGATACAGCGGCGCGACCAAGGAATGTGTGTGGGGGGGGGGGGGGTGTCCAGACCACCCTACGTAGACTGTGCCGTGAAAATTGGTGACCAGAAAAGAAACGAATATTCTCGCGTCAGGTTTCCGAAAGATTGAAGAACGGACGCACGTGCTCACCTTGGTAAACGTCAATAAATTCCTCAAGACATCTCGAGATCGTTGCTCGCGAGACCCGTGTTTCTAACCTCTTCCACCACGCGGCGTGTGAAACGAAATGTTAGTTGATCCGCATGGGTGCAAACAGGCCCCTACATTTTGTATAGCCCCTTCAAAAATTGATGAACGTGTCACTAGTCGGTCAATGTCGTTATGTTTTATGATTTTTTTTTTAAGGGTTTTGAATCGGTTTTGAAAATCTCATATGGGTGTTCGGGATGGATTTAGACTTCACCCATTTCCAAATCTTAAACACTATTCGCGTCTATGGTCGGCCAGCTGGACGAACGTGCCAGTGAGGTCGTGTGTCGGCGACGAGCGAGAAACACACGCGGGGAATCGATACGTGCGTTACTACACAAACCAAACAGTGCGCCGACCGGAATGGAACTGGAATGGTTGGCGGGTGTTCGTACCTGTCGCGTGTTGTTCGGGAATGTTTTCCACCGCGTTATCATGACATTGGTTTCGGTCACCTGCAGGGCTCCCACAAAAAGGGGGTGGGGGTGAAGGGTCAGTGCGAGTACTACTGCCCCGGGGGAAACGAACACAATATGTGCACATTATTGATTTTGAATTAGACGAATGATACAATATTTGGTATATAAATAATTTGATTCGTTACTACGTGATTTTGTGTAACAATCTGTGCGTACCACTTGGCGTCGGTAGGCGGTTGGGGGCGTGCGGAAGTTTGAAAACAATAATAATTTTATGTTTTTATTATTATTCACGTCGTTTTTTGTATTAAACTGCAGTGGATTAGTGCACGTATTGCTTGAAACCTGTTTTAAGATAACTAACATAACCGATGATGGTGTATGGGGCAGCAAAAGAAGCGCCGCGTACCCAACACGTTAGAACGTACATAACAAATCACTATAAACGCTAATGTACAACGTGGGGCCCGGATTTATTTACACACGGCCGGTAGTTGAATTAACGACGTGACGTGATCGTACGCGAAGCAACGCCAGAACGACAGTTTGCGATCCGTATTGGAAACGTGCGGACACATCGTAACGATCGACGTCGCGATCACGAGATCATTGTTATAATTAGAATAAATCTCGCGGCACGCGTACGATTCGAGATTCGTCGGTACCGGCGGTTCGGTCGGCCGACGGAGGTTTTCGAAAGTCGAGGCGAAACCGGCGACCGAAATAGACGGCCGAGGCGAATTCGGTCGGGACGAAAACCGTGTGGCGGCTCGTGTTCGTGTGCACGCGGGCGCGTGGGCGCGGGCTTCGTGCGCGTACACACGTACGTACGCGCACGTAATACGCGCCGTGTATTTATGTTGCACACACACACACACACACACACACACCGCGTCACGGCGCCGAGCGAAAAATACAAAACGTCAACCTCGCCGCGTCTCGAACCCAACATAATGGCGTTTCGACCACCGGACGACGCGAACGTTCGGTTTCAACAAAAAACAACGGTGAAAATCGGTTCGGACTTTCGGTCGTGGATCGGAATCGTAGTCTACACGACTGTCGGCTTCTTCTTCGCCCTGTACCATCGCCATTGGACGTCCACTTCGAAACTATCTCCCATGTCATCCGCGCCACACACCCGCAGCCCATAACCGTCCGAACTTACACGTCCGAACCGCCTGAGTCTATTCTCTCTTTCGTCTTATCCGCCGACCGACGCTACACTCTTATGTTTTTCTCTTACATCACCTATCTTCTCTTGTCACTGCACTGACCTCTGCTACGCCTATTATCTGCTCTATTTTCTTGTCGACCGTCCAACACTCTGAACCGTACAACACAGTCGGTCTTATGGACTTACCTTTCAGCCTCACTGGAATTCTCTTATCGCACGAAACACATGACGCTTCTCTCCACTTGATCCACCCGCACTTAATCCTATGGTTCACATCCTCGTCAAAACCGCCGTTCTTTTGTACAAAGGACCCTAAATACTTAAAACTTTCAACCTCATTTACCACGTCCCCGCTTATTGTCGTTACACTCCTCGTTTCATCGACTTGTTCTCTTTCATAAAACTCATACCCTATACACTCTGTCTTACTTCTGCTAATCCTCAATCCCTTTCCTTCAATGAGCTAATCTCCACACATCGAGCCTTTGGTTAACTTCTTCCCTATTTTCTCCTACCAAAACTATATCATCAGCAAACATCGTGCACCATGGTACTTCCCCTTGTATCTCTTTTGTATCTTTATCCGTTACCACGGAAAACAAATAAGGACTTAACGCAGATCCTTAATGCACCCCTGCTCTTACCCTAAAATCCTATGTTTCTTCACACATACTTTTGACACTGGTACATGATCCTTTATACATATCCTCTACCACATCAATATACGTTTTTGGGACTCCTTTTCTCGTTAACGCCCATTTTAAAACTTTTCTCGGCACTCCGTCATAAAACGAAGACGACTATCGATATACTAAATACTGGTGGGTATTCGACAAGTTTCATATCAATTATTTAGAAGGACGGACGTTATCCAAACGGGAATGTGTTCTTCTGATCGCGGTTTCGAAGCCGGTCCGAAAACCTGACCCGAAACGTTCCACTCGCCATCCCCCCCACCTCTCCCCACTTCCACCCGTTCCCATGTGATTTTTGCCTACAGGGGTGTCTTAAAATCGAGGTTGTTAATATGCAGACCCTCGAACGATTCGATGAGGCCGTTCGTGTCGGGATTCCTGAAAATTCGGACGATTTTTTCGTATTATTTAACATTTTTTTTTAACATTTTTTTCGCGCGGCGATAAAACGTACGTTACCAAACGAGTGCGGCAGCACCGCGGTCGTCCGAAAAATTATTGCGTTCGTTATGGTCGGACGAAGCGGGACGTTTTCGGCACGTCAACGTATATCCGATCCAAGGGCGCACCACTGGTTTTTTTTTTTTTTGGTGGGGGAGGGGGAGGCTAAATAAAATTATCTTGAGATATTTGTAAGATTTATTTAACGTGTACAGAAATCCGAAGGCACGCTTGTAATGAAGTAAATGTGTATTCTTTATATGTATGTCGATATTGATTTTCGCATTTTAGGTTTTTAATCTAGTCACGGTGAAGTTACGCCTGTTGTAGAGATTATTGTTAATTTATAAATTTATGAATATGGTGATTTTTTTTTTTTTTCTAGATCTCACTATTTAAATAATAAAGTTAAGCCGCCTTGAACATCAACTCCTCTGTGAATATCAAGCATAGCTAACCCGTTCATTCAGTCGATTCCGGCTCATCGTGTTCTTCCTGAGGTATGTTTGTATCTTTCTTAGAGCGGAAAATGATCTTTCTATTCGAAACGGGCAACGTTAAAAAAAAATTTTAAAAGCCGACAATTTTGTTGGGGGAAGGATACTTGAGTCCGTTATCCGCTCCCCCATCCCTCTATGGGTGCGCCCTCGATCCCATCCCGTCGTTACCGAATTCAAATAGCGTTCTGTTTTGCCGCCGCACCGCCCTAACCATCCCCAATCCCCCCACACAAATCACGTCGAATCGCGTACAACTAATGATGGTCACTGGGTAAATATCCGAGTATTACCTCTTGAAAATTGAGAGTTTTTTCTTTGGAGAGGGAGGTGGTATCATCGCCATGTTGTTATTATCATATTTCGGTATGTAAATAAAAATACCAAATACGTTGTATATTAATCCGTATGTTAAGTTTTTTTATGGTATATTACTTATGCTCTTATTAAAGCATAAACAACCGAAACGAAAATGTATGTTTGAGTATTTTGTTTGTTTTTCAAATACCTTATCCACTTGAACACCGTGATAAAACAAGAAATTCAAAATAAATAACGTTTTTAACGGTAATTATACGGTGTCAATAAAACGCGTTTTTTTTCACGAGCTAAATCCTACATACGAGCCGAGTAAAAATCAAACCCTTTATATCGATGCCGAAACGAAATGTTGTCGACGTTAATTTCGTCCATTCGTCCGAAACAAAAATAACCCAACTAAAAATATATATATTAATCGAAATCGAATAATTGCGTAAGACTCCGTGTGTGTGTGTGCGACCTTTTGTGTGTTCGTCGGGGGAAAAAAACAAAAACAAAAAAGGGGGGATCGTTCTATTTTAAACGCGTCACGCGCCGATACGTATCGTACAGACAGAGCCGACATACACGCGTCCCGGGTAATTCAAAAATATCAACCACAACAACACGTGCAAACGTTCTCGCGGTGTTTTTGTATATTGATTGTTTCGACATTGAGCCGTAAGTACGCTCTGTCCGTCCGTTTTCGATACGGTGACCGTGTTCGATGAGCCGCACCGACGACACCATTCCCCGTCCCTTGTGAATGTGACGGAAATCAAATTTCATCTGAACACTTTGACGCGAACATTATCGGTCGTGAACATACTAAAACAATAATACAATCATCTGCCGTTTCACGTGCTCCGGCAAGCGTTCGTAATTGCGCGTGGCACTTAGCTGCAGTTACGGTTTCTCGTTGGCGTAAAATTACCGTCATATATAATTTCTTCGACAAGTTACCGGCGTTGACGTCATCCCGTTCGAACGTTAAGATCATTCAAGTATCAAAAAAATAATAATAATAATAATATTTCGTACAAAATTGTCAACGTTTTCGAGACGATTATTCATTGATCGTGCTCGAAAACAACCGTCCAAAACGGTTATAATCATTTTTCTAACCACCTTTTGTATATATTTATATATATACGTGTGCCCGTTATTAATATAAGGAAAACATGTTTTGTTAAATTTTGGGGAGGGCCGACCAGAAATGTATTCCGTTAGATCAAAAACTAAGGTTAGTAAAATTTGAAGTCGATCAGATATAATCAACGAGGCGCGCTTTAAGCTCGAAGTTTTATGAAATAGTTTAAAATTTGTTCTTTTCACGTGTTCTCGCGTCAATTTTAAAATCACGAAAATATTATAAAGAATCATTATTGTAGTACTGATCATTTCCTAATAAATGTATATCCATATATTTGTTCGTTATGATACACCCTTTCTTGTGAATTCAAAAAAAAATGTATATCAACGCGTGTATTTTTTGAAGATCGTTTGGTTTTCAGATTCTCGCGGATTTGTGCAATTATTATTGTTCTACTCTATATTTCCGACAAAAACGTATTAATTTTTCGTCAAATTAACCATTATCTGTGAGTTTAAGGAGAACTATAAAAATATTGAAATTTTCTAATGGTTTTAAATCATAACGTGTCATTCTATTCCATATGATGAATTTCAATTAAATGATAATGTTATAAATATACAATCGGTTTCGTCGCATGATCAAAAAGCGAACAACAAGCCTCGACCGGAAGTTTTTTTTCGAGTTTTCCAAAGACGAAATGTGGTCGTTCTGCACTATTTTCTCTCTCTCTCTCTCTCTCCCTCGAGCAGTTGTCAAAGTGGCTAAAAATAAGTGTAGAGAATCCCCACTGTTCATAAGTGATAACGTTATAAATTGTACGTCTAACAAATTTTTATAAGGGTTCCGTTCGAATAACATTACTACTTGTTAATGAAATGTTTGTCGAAAACAAATATCATTAACACCGCGTATAAGTGACGAACGGTGCGTTATTATTTCATAGCTGCGAACAAACGTCTATAAACGTTGACATCACGCCGGTTCACGTAATTCGTCAAATGCACGTGTCCGGAGGTAACGCGGGTGATCGCGTGCGTCTCGCAAGACCGCTCGGTAAATTTGGCGGTTTTTTTTCGGAGTGTGCCGGTGCCGCGGGTGGGCAACGAACGAACGCGTGGCCCGGATGCGTCGGGATTCGAAATACGAACGAAACGTCCCCGGCGGCGCGTTCGCCGAGTTTGGCGATGACGACGGACGTCGTGCGGACCGACCCCACGGCACGCGATCGCGCCGCAGCTGGCCCGCGCCGTTTAAAAATACACGAAACGCCGCGCGGGCGGACAGCGCCAGCGACGATTCTTAAATAAGTTTCCCCCCATCCCCACCGACCCCCACCCCCCGGCCGGGCCCGTGCGAATCCCTGAACCGAGTGCCAAACGATCAGGAACGAGGTCCGCCGCGCGAACGAAAATAAAAGAAAAGTATATGTATGTGTACACACGTATTATAAATAATAAGTCCGCGCGTTCTCGCGGATCGTGCGTCGGCTAAAAACAGTCTCTGGTCCGGCGTTACCTCGTCGTTACCTCGTTTCCGACCGGAAGTCGTAAACGAGACCGGCAAATAAATCCGTTGGCCTCCCTCAACCGCCGTTTTATTCGGTGTGAACCGGGCCGCACAACTCACAACCCCCGACACCGCTCCGGGGCACTCTGTATTTGTCGTGTTCGCCGACGTTCCGAGCCGGTCGGCGCGCGTCCAAATACTATTCGAATCAATCCGGGTGTGGTCGGTAAGAGTGGTTTTTTTCAACGGGAACGCACGCCACGTGGTGTGAGGAAGTGGGGGAGGGGTGAGGGGGAACGAATAATGGATACGGTGCGTTACGAAAATTAAACGCCGGCGTACAATCATAATTGTGTTTCGTGCGCGCCGGACATTTGTATAAAGGGCACAAATGACGCGCCGCGAAAGCACCAGAAGGCCGTTGTCGAAATGTCGTTTACGACGGAGTAATACGGTTTAGGAACACCATTTTTTTTACATTCACTGTTGTCATCGAGACGTGTTGTCCGTCGCGTGAGGGTTTATCATTTAGTGTTATCAGAGAGGAACGCGAAAAATGGCGTTCGCCACGCGCGATACTTTGTTCTTGTATTTAGCCTGTGCCGTAGAAAATGCAAGTCCAATCGCGCGCGGGATTCGCGAGACTTTTGGGTACAGACACACGACGGTTCGGAAAACCGGAACAATTAGAGTGTCGCGTGTTCCTTGCCACGTTTCCTTCCGGATGAGTCAACTCGTTTGTTCGACCCGTTAAACTGAGCTATTGAGTCGAGTTCAAAGTTATGTTTTTTTTTTAACTTCAAAAGTTAAAGCGAAGACCCGACCCTCCTACTTCTAAGTTCCCTGTACCAATCAAGACGCGTCCGAGCCGTCTGAATTCTTGGTTTTCTCGCATCTCGTCTCCCGTCTATTCGTCTGCTGTCCAACGTGAAATGAAACGAATTCTAACCCGTAAACTAACCTGACCTCTGCTTCGTCAATCGATTTCCCTGGGACCGCGGCCCGTTGTTCCGTCATACAGATCCTAAACAAATGATTTTTGTCGATATACCGTTACCGAAATACACTGTCTACGAACACGTACAACCGCGAATACCGTTTTGCCGAAATCATAATAATATTTCGGAGACAACATTTTTATATTTATATATATATATAGTTACGTTTGTTTTTTTTTTTTTTTTTTGTCGTCTGAAATTGATTTATATAACGTGAGTTGCAATAATAACCAGAAAACATAATACGCGAGTGTATACTGAATAAATATATAACATGAACGGAAATTAAATTAAATTTTCAGTCGATTTACGTTGATATTTCGAATTATACACGGCGAACGAGAGAGAATTATTATTTCGTTTCCATCAATTTTGTTCAAATTGAATTTTTAAAAACAATTCAAACCGTTTTATTTCTACGTACCTATATATATATATATGCAATATTCTTGTTATTTGATATTAAATTTTTCACGGAAAAATACAAGTACATTTTACTTTTTTTCGAAATTGAAAGTAGATTGTACCCAGAGGCGTGCTCAGGAATTAATCAGGAAAATTATTATTCCTATTATGTGATATATCTTGTTATTATAATATAAGTCAAATGCATCTTCCAGAAGCCCGATGAAATGTCTGTGAAGTCTTTCTCATAATATGTAATTAAAAACATGAAAGCGACCTCTGATATAACACAGAGTTGATAATTATAGTTGAATACCTCAATCCTGATTTCAATAGGAATCAATAAAAACATGATCTAATAGCCTGGGGTACGTAATGGTTAGGCTATTATCATCATTTGCGATTAAAAGTTATTATCAAACAATACAGGACTGATAAGAAGAAGAAAAATTATGTTTTGAAAATTGCCCGATATGAGATCTAGAATACGGTTCGAACCCCCTGGCCACCCCCCCCCCCCAATTTGAGCACGTTAATGGCTATACCACTAAACGCGACCGAACTAATGATTGAAGTTCGGGTTGACGAGAAATACTTTATTTGGTTCATTCGTCTCATACAACGTAAAAGGCGATCGTGTGACGCGCGTCAGTTTACCGTTAAAAAACGGCCGTTCGAATATCGTTTTTTATCGTCATGTTACACACAATACGAATGCCCAATATCTTGTCATTCTGTGATCTCGCTGGTTTTTAATTATATTCACCAAACGTTTACGCTACATTTGGATTTCACGAATATAAAAAAAAAAAAATATTTTTTTTTCACGAGAAAGGTTTTTCCCGTGTGCAACGAATTTGGAAATCTACCAAAAAAAAAAAAAAAAAAACAAAACAAACTAAACGAATAAATGTTTACGTACGTTCTCATCCGCTTTGGCGAATTAAACGTATTAATAAATTATCAGAATTAAACGGCCATCGCAACGGGAGAATTTGAACTCGTGCGCGCCGTGATAAAACATTCATACTACTGTACATAATCGTGTTAAAACGTTTCGCCGTTGTCGTAATTCCCGAAACGGAACTCTGAACAGTGGAAAAAATGATTAAATATTGATCAGGGGTCCGTACGCGAGAACACTTACGCTAATGACTTCTAACGGCTTCAACTTCTCGTGTCGGTCGGTACGGCGCCTGGTCATGCATACGCGTTATCGTTTTTAACTCGTTCTGTTAAACGCCGCGATCGGTTAACAGGCTTTATTGAAAGACGCGAGAAACGTGTAGTGCATAAAAACCCGCTTCGGACTCGGATTAGGGTCGGGTGAAAATCGCGTCGGTCCTGATCGTTTGATTGTCCGGGTTTCGAGTTGCACGTACGACGACACTCGGTTTCTGAAGCAAAAACAAAAAACAAACAAACGAACGAACGAACAAAATGGCTCAACGTCGGAATCCGGTGCGCGGCAAACGCAATCGCTTGACGCGGCGGTTTTAGTTTTTAAATCGCGATCTCGTCGAGACGAATATATGCCGTTCTGTGGTGACTCGGAGCCGATCGTTTCGCACCAAGTGGAAATCGTCTTCTTCTTCGTCGATGTTCTGTTCGTATTACGAGATCACGAGACGTGTCGCGCACGGTCCGTGACGGATTTTTTTTGAAAAGTTCCGACAGCATGATCGGTGTATGGGATTTTAGAACGAAACTCCGCGTTTCTTGTTTTCTTTTTGTCTTTCGTGTCGCGGCCACTAACGATAGCGTGTTTCGTTATTGTAATTTTTTTTCGCCCCGAGACTCACATCGTGTGCGGTCGGTGTCGTTGTCGACGTGAGGAACGGAAAAAAAAAAAAACTACAATACCAGATTGCCCGCATGATAACAGCGTCGTATCTCGACCGATTCACGTAATAATAATAATCACGGTCGTAAAAAAAACGAACAGCGCATTTCAAACCGACCGAATGACGCGATCGCCATCCACATTAATATCATTTTACGATTTGTCGATGTGAATTTCGATTATAGTATTTTTTTTTTATCATTATCATTAAATATATCGTTTCGGTAACGTTCTTGCGGTTTTCTAAAAGCTTACAACAAACGCAAACACACTCTTCTCCCGGTCCGATGGTCTTTTCGCCGATTCCGAACCGAATTGTGGTCCCGCTTCGGTCTCGTTCAGAGTCCATCGTGAAAATGTTTTCTGTGACAGTCAGTTGATAAGCGCGTCGTTAAAAAAAAAAAAAGTCGTACGTAATTGTACGAACAACGTTCAGCAGCTCGTCCACGAAATACCCAACTATGTAGACCGTAATCACAAGAAGGCTTTCGGCGACATTTTCGAGACGATACGATCGGTCCACTTCCTCTCGCTGTTCATTCCGGACTCACTGCGGTAACGGACTTTTACCAACGAAACGCACACGGGAATCGTCAACGTTCGCGTTTCGAAATCGAGTTCGTAACATCTGACGGAGCACGTGGAGGACGTCGAAACGTTCGGAACGAAGGAAAAGAAAACGGCCGAACCCGTAGCAAGGGCGAGCAACGGAATACTGAAAAAATTGGTCGACCTTGTATTCAGATCACACTCACAACAAACGGAGTAGCTGATCGGTTTTGCGAATGTTATTGGTTTGAAATTGGAATCGAGAAAAGTGCAATTACATTACATTACAATTGTGAGAATTTCGTTCGTTTTTTTTTTTTTTTTTTTTTTTTTTTTTTTTTGTACGATGCTCGTCAATTTGATTCGATTCGTTTGATGTTCTACGTCTGTAAAAAAATCAATCTTATAACGAATAAACGCACGTTTATCTGAAAACCCGTCGAATGGTTTTCAAAAAGGGTGAAAAAAAATTTCCCTTTGGGGGGGAAGTGAGGCGCATACACTCGGATTTCCTCAGGCGCCAGAATAGGCTTCAAAGTCTGTCGCGAACTCCGCGAACTCCGCTTGAAAGCCGAACAACGAGAACGCGACTCGACACGTCCGAATGATATATCGCGCGCGACAACAATACAACGTCGGCATAAATCGTTTCTCGTCCGGTTATTTTTAATAATCTCGTACGGGAGACGCAAGAAAGTTTTCTTTACTTCCGACGCTCGCGTGTGTTACGTGCACGCGCGCGGCGGATAACAAAGCGTTTTTTTTTCGTCTTATCGTTTTTTTGTCCCGGGGAAAGTTTTCGCGGCCCCGCGTCGCGTTTCTACCTCACCGCGCGAAACCGTGTTGCGAAAACTTCACCGCTCGTCGTTCGATTCGAGTCCGCGACATTCGCCCAGCCGCCGCGGTCCGAAACGTGATCCGGCACGATCGAACGCCGACGCGTTTATACGATTTTTTTATTTATTTAGAAAAAAAAGACGATCTACACGCGATCCGGCACAATAAGTCACTATGATGATAATAATAATAATAATAGACGTTACATTGACGCGAATCACTTGATAGGGTAAATCACCCCCAATCGGTGATATATACATGATTATATATCAGGTTAGTAATCTTGGTGTGAGAAAAAAACAAGCGCATACAATTTCGTATTCGTTTATTTCTTTTCAAAAAGATAAGTCGCGATACCAATTTCTTTTCAATCTGCTAGGGAGTGTGGTCATACGGCATATGAACGGCGATCGGACGAACAGAATCGAAAACCCGATGAGTAGGTCATAGAAAATGTTTATTCGTTCCGTATCTATTTTTCGTTGGACGTCATTGATTTTACTATTTAGTTCGTCGATTCAAATAAACTTTAAAATTTGGCTTTTTGCCGCTTGTATTGCGTTTCGCGGACCACCGTGTCGCATAAAAACAAAGGAAAAAAGGCTATGTATATTTCAACGTCTCGATCATTCATGCAATCGTTTTCACAAGAATCTGTGGGCGTTTTAAACATTTTTTTTTTTTAATCATTCCGTTCTAAAACGAATACAATAACCGCTTAACGTTTTATACGGGGACGGAGGTCATAGAACGTTTCAATTCACTTCAATTATAACTGATTTCTGTTTTATGGGGTTCAAGGGTTCGATATACAAGTGTTCTATTGACTGTCAATTAAAATAATAATAATAATAATAATAATAATAATAATAATAATAATGATAACGATAATAGGTTATTGAGCGGACGTTCGATTAGCGATTCAGTATAGTTTTGAAATACTTCACGACCCGTTGGCGTGTTCAAAATTATTGATTGCGTTTCGATCGAATTGTGAATACTACAAGTACCAAAAACAGTATTTTCGAAGAGACCTAATCACACGGGTTTTCGATCGGACCTGTTCGTCTGATCGACGAAATCGCAGACACCCGGTCAATTGTACGCAAAGGCGAACGTAGGGTTTTGGGATTAATCCTCTCCCCCCCCCCGAAATTTCGGACGATATATAAAATATGTACGTAATATTGAATTCACATGAAAATAATACGACTAGTGATGGGCACAGGGTAAATATCCGGGTGTTTACACATAATATATTTATACCTCTTCGAAATCGGGGGTTTTTTTTTTTTGGTATCGTTGCCATATTATTATTATCATATTTTGGTATGTAAATAAAAATACCAATGACGTTGTATATTAATTTTTATGTTATATTAGTTTTGTTTTTATTTAAGTATAAACGACCGAAAAGAAAATGTATTTTTGAGGTTTTTGTATGTTTACAAGACCATTTTTCACACTCGAACACCGAAATAAAATAAGAAATTTAAAATAAATACCTAAAATATTGGGTGTTCAATTTAAACGTCCTCGGTATTCGCCCAAAAAATAAATACCGGATATTTGCCCATAACCAAATACGACCAAAGAGCATTTATTATTATTATTATTTGCGTATTGACTATTGACGTTTGAAGTTTTCGGAAATATCTGATATTGAATACGTTATTCACGTTATGTACAATACGTTTATTCCATTACGGATATCGTATTCGATCGTTGTTTAATCATTGCGATTTACGAACGTGATAAATTTACAACGCGTGATTATCATTTGATCATTCGTTCTTCGACTATTGTGGATCATACGCGTTTCGACGGTTTTGTTCAAATGAGTTCTGGTTCGATTTTAAAGTTTCTTTAAACCGAAAAATACAATCACCGTTCCGACGAATTCAAATTCATTGTTATTAAACTTGTACGGAGATGAGTTGAGGTTACGTGCGAAGAAGTTATCGATACAATGGCTAAATTACCCCGAACAATACGGATATTTGAATATAATAATCATCAATGAAACTTTTGAATTTGGATTTGAACTTACCCGCGTTGATATAATTTTATCACAATCCACCGAATTGTTTTCCTGCGTTCGCCCCCGATTGTCGGCAAAACGGCTGTTCAAGTTGAAGAGAAAATTTAATTTTACAATTAGCGATAATCGAATTCGCTCTCCCCGCTCTTCCTATCGTCATTAGGTGTATTATAGTTATTATTATTAAAGTCGTTTTGTTTTCATGTTATATAGATAGTTTTCGCACATTATTACGAGTCGTCGTCGTCGTGTCCCGCGTTGTTACAACACACACAATTTCAATATATTATACATTTATATTATATTTTTTTTTTGTACTTAATCGTATTTCGCCATTGTGTGCACTTTATTCACGTATCGCGCGTAGACCATATGAAAGCGTTCGTTTTGAAAACTGTCGCTACAATACGTACAATTAAATATAATTCGTAAGTTTATATTATATAGTTTATATGTAATTTTTTATAAAAAATTATTGTTCCGTTCGAAAACACGTTTGCACGGTTTTTTTTTTTGCAATTTTAACAAATCGAATAGCTATAGCTTATAAACATAGCTCTCGAATGTTTATGAAAAGTCGCGTGTCGTATTTAAACGTAACGTCGCCTTTAGAGGCAACAACGAAAACCGCACGGAGACGGTTTATTTTTCTCGCCGCGTTCCCGTGCTCGCGCGCGAATCCTCAACGTTTCGCCGCGTGTAAATAAATATCACGCCGGACTTGTTTCCCGGCGGTTTACCGTCCTCGGGGACCCGGCGCGTCCGACGGGTCGGTTTCCAGAAAATTATCCGTCCGTCTATTTATTAGCCTTTTGTTTCCCGACGCCGTTTTTCGGCGTGCCCGTAGCGCCGCGAGCATTAACGTCCGCGTCGTGTTCACCGTCGGAAACGGCTCGGGAGCGACGCGACGGAGTTTTTTTACCGCCCCGAGTCCAGAGGGCGTCGCCGCGTCCGTTTCGGGAACGCTCTCGGAAAACGTGCGCCGCCAATCGAGTTGAATGAACGATTGGGGTCTTCGACTGGCGTGTCGGTGATTCCGGGATTTCGGACAATTCAAAACCAAAAAACCTCCCCACCCAACATTCTCCGATCGCAATATTGGTGCTACGATAACGGACGTCGTCGTTGGCCGACTTCGGGTCCGGAAACCAGCGCGTCCGGTGGCCGGGCGGACGGGGACGGTCGGACCCACGGCGTTTTTGCACCGGCTCCGAAGACGTGATTTCGGGACGATCGGTTCGGGGTAGCGAAGGAACGCGATGCTGCCCACCCCGGGTCGCCCGGTCCGGGCAAGGCCGTTGGCGACGAACGCGGCTCCAGCGCCGAGACGGTACGAAAACGAAAAGAGGGATTCCACTCGGACGGAACGGTTACGGTGCATAACTAGCATGACGACGGACGCGGATAGAGAACATGCCGGCAACGTACGTTTTCTTTTCGGCCGTTCGTCGAACGAATGAATAAGAAGAAGATGAAGCAAAAATAATAAGAAATCGATTAGCGTTTAATAGCGATTTCCGTGCCCGTTTGATGAACTCTCGCGAGAGGGGCCAAATTCAATAAACGTTTGAAATAATCGAAAGAGAGAAACTTTTAGCGGCAGACGACGTTCACGAAATAGTGCCGTGGGAATTCGGTCTTTAAGGCCGACCTGACCTCGTCGAAAACACTTCTGAAAAAAAACAACACCGACACCGACAACAATAAAAACGATCGTTTCGCCGTTCGCCCCGTCTGGTAATATTTTCACGCGATGTAAGTAACGTCGTAACCGTACGATATTTCACTAAACCCGTCCACGAGACGCCGTTCGCCTCGTGACTCTCCTAAACCGGCGGTTACGTTTTTCTATTAATATCATCTGACGTTAGATCACTGAACAATACAGACACATAAATTACGGATAAAGGCAAACGACATACGGCCAGACACCAGAACGTTATACGTTGGTCGTTACTTTTCGTCGGTGTCGTCCGGACCGGGAAAAGGCCGTCGATTTATTGCGGGCCGCCAAAAATTAAAAGAAATTTCCAAAACGGTGACGGGGTCGTACGGCGAAAAGTCCGTTTCCGGACGTTGGTGGCAGTCAAGTAATGTTCGTCAGAACGGCTCGGCCTCGCCGTCTCGCCCACGTCACGCTCGTATTGAAAAAAGCCCGTTCGCGATTCGCTCCGTCGCCACTTCCGCAATCTGACGCGCGTCGTTTTTTAAACGAACCCACGCCGATCGGGTTGGTCGTGGATCTCGCAGTAAACCGCGTTTGGCGCGTGTGGACCGCGTGGAACTTTCGGGTTTTTTCTTATTATTTTTTTTTTTGTTTTAAAAAAAATCTAACCGTTTAATTCATGAACCGTGCGCGCGCAAAAGACGGGTACGAGTAATTCGCACGAATTCGAACACGAATATAAAAGCGATGAGCGATTGCCGGCGTTTGTTTCTCGGCCGATCATGAAATTTCATGTCATAATAAAAAATTCACAAAACACGTTCGCACGCTCTGCACGGCGTTATTTTATAGTATAGGACGTGTCTACGCGCTGTGCGATCGTAAAAAGAAAAAAACGATTTTTTTCTTTTTTTCTTTCGAAAATTACCTTGACGACTTTTTACTGCTACCGGAATTGAACGTTTCACACGAGACGGGAAAGTTTAAAGTTATCACGCCGAATGAAACGTAACGAACCGTTCGGGGGAAAAAAAAATCACACGTCCGCGAGCACGCCCGACGTTTGTCGGTGGGCGGGAACGAATAATTCCGAAACAACAATCTCACCACGTAATACAATAAACCGTACGACGGACGGGCGGATGACGTTGAGTTGTATTTTTTTGCGCGGTATTTCGAAAGTCTTTAGAAAACCACCGGGAAACCCCGTATGGAAACACGCACGTTTCGACCGAACACAAAAACGATCGTTAATTTCTATTCGGTTCTTGTTGTACGATCGACATTTGTACAACGATTTGAACACTTGATCGACGATTGTAGAGAAATATTTTTTTTATTTTCGTCGAAAAAACTCGGACGTTGCCGCGAGACAGCGAACACATTAACCATTAGCTTCGGTGGCGGTCGGTCCCGGACACGGCGTGGGGTGACGTTAAAAAACACCGCGTTTTCATCATCATTTTCATTTGCTTTTTTGTTGAAAACAAACGGAGAAAACGGCCGTACTTGGATATCATACGCGTCGTCGGAGGAAACGGAATGTTCGCGGCCGAACCGACCGATTATCGATCCCTTCGGAAGTGCTCGCGCGCGTGTGTTACACACTCTCCGTATGTATATGTATATGTATACGTACTGACCGTATAACCCTGCGCTGCCCGGGTCGGACCGATCCGTTTTAAATATCTTTTCGTGTTCGGAACCTTTTTCTGTGAACAACGTAGCGATCCCGTGCAATTTCGTTCGTCCCAGTGCGTCTTCAGCGTGTCTTTAGTGCACTGTCTGTCAACCCGTTTTTACCCCTTTCCGACCCCGTCAAGCATTGATCTCTGAAAACCATATCTCAGCGTACGCCTTCACCGTAAAACGAAACGGCCGGCCAAACTTCATACGCATAGCCTCGTCGGTTCCGGCTAGGCGATTCTGTCCGTTTGCGTCACCCTTTCGTTGTCCTTTCTTAGCGGATACGTATACAGACGTGATCGTTCGTACACCGTTCCGAACCGTTTTGAAGGCCACTGCCACTGCACCGACTTCGTTCGGTCGCCGGACTAGACTTCTGACCGAACCGAACGACAAGACCGCGTAAACCGTGTTTCACACGCGTTCACACGATCCGAAATGACCGTTTTGCGGACCCCGGACACACTAACTAAGTTTTCAGTCGCGTTCGGTTCTACGACGGTTTTCCGATGGCGACGGTAAACGATGTTAAAGCATAATTATGTCGTAGGCCGCGTTCAAGAACAATAAATGAATTACGGTATTATTACTACATATTCGTTGATCGAAACCACTTGAAAACGTGGAACTTCGTCGTAAATATCTTTTCGCCGATTTTCCGAAACGTTCGAATCCGATTTCCGACACAACGTTGGCGTCGTCGCCGAACGGTTTTATTTTGAACTCGTTATTTTCGACCGTTTATTTGTCGCCAAGTCCGATTTCTCGAAAATATTTGATATTTTATAGCGTTCGCGAAAACCAATATCCGTGTTGTACTCTCGACGGCATTACTAGTGATGATCGGCAACGTTAAGTCGTTGTGCTTCGCGTCCGAACCATTTAAGGTCGTCTCGGACGTAAACGGCGCACACAATGGTCCGAGAAAACAAACGACTTCACAGAATCTCCTATAAACTGTATTTGTATAGGCTGTCGATTAGTAAACAATGGAAATCAACTCAAACGTTATGATCGAGTGTTTAAAAACATAATAATTCACTTAATTTTAGTTTAAAAAAAAAAAAATAAAACATTGATTCACCCAGCCTTGTTTTGGTTCCAGTTTTCATCAATAAAACATGTGATTTTTTTTTGTTTTTAACTCTGATAAGAGCTTACTCTACAGCGTTTATAATCGTAATTAAATAATTTGGGTTTTATATGAACGTATAAACCGTGTAAAAATACAGTATTACGGACGTGAATGTAAATTTGTAGTCTAAAAAAAAAAAATTCTCCGGGGGGTATGGAAGCGAAAACCCCTTACGACCGCCCCGTGAATACTAATAATTAGGGCTAGGATTTATATGCATTGGCATATTTTTTTCGCAACTCCTGATTTCTGCTTTTGTTTGAAATGTCCACGAATTATGTCGTAATGAAGTAAATGGTGGTTATTTTATTTTGCGTATTTTAAATAAAATGCGTATTATTGCGTATTTCAACAATAAACATCTAAAATGCATTAATTGTTTATAATTATTTTTGTCATGGTTTGTCTAAATTTTTTCACAGTTTTTTTTTCTCTTTTGTTGCATATGAATCCTAGCCCTACTGATAATACAGTTCAAACAATACACGAGTAACAACCACGTACACGCGTACACGTGTAAAATACCGTGTAATAATATCACGCGTTATTAACGCGTAGTTCGTCCGTCGTGTGCAATAAATTAATAACGCGCGTGCACGTGTATAATAATAATAATAATAATAATAATAATGACGACACGTAAAACGGGGCTCGGCAAACGTTTCGCCGGAATTGTTTATAGTCGCGGAAGGAACGATGGTGGTGCGAGTCGAGACATGAATCTCGCGAGACGCGCGTAGTCTCGGCTGCGTTTGTATTTAGTGTTTATTGTCATCACAACGATAATGACGGTAATCATATCGAACGGAACCTATATGTGAATTCGATCTGCCCGCGGCTTGTCCCTCGTCGCGCTCTCTCGTCCGGATCGATGATGTTTTTTAAGAGTCGTCGAAAACAAATAAAAACCGACAAAAAAAATTAATCGAGGAAGTCGGTGGCGGACCGTAGGCCAGGCGGGGCAAGTTCGGACTCGGTGTGGTGCGAATTCTAAGTGAAATTAAACGACTCGATGGCGTTTAACATAAACGAAAAAAAAAGTTTGGAAAAAAATAAAACCGACTTCGAAAAAAAATGCGCGAAAAAACGGTTATTGATTATTTTTTTTTCGATTTCGGCCATCGGCGTTTCAGTGCAACCGATTGCCGTGCGTGATAAGATATTAAAAATCGTTTGGAACGTCTATTGGTTAGCGTATTGTTTTGCGCAGGCCGAGACAAAACATAAAACGCATAGCTTGACGGCCGGGTACGAAAATTTCCTCGTTACCCGCCATGCCAGTCGGCCCCCGGAGTAAGTACCGCGTCGAACAAATTTTCGGCCAAACGTTCGACGGTCGAGAGCTCGTAAAATCTAAAACGTCACGCGCCACGTGCACAACGACGCGTATACATAAATTATGAGGTCTACCTTTTTTTTTTTTCTTCCGGCGCGGTCCTTTTTCCTATTTTTTTTTCTTTCTTTCTTTCTTTCTTTTTACCATCGCAATCGATAAATTACGGCGGACGTGAAAACGAGGTGCTGGAATACGTATTGACTGTACAAAAAAAAAAAAAATAGAAAAAAGAAAGGAAGAAAAGAAGAAGAAGGCAACACCACCGTGTTTGATTCGGATGTCGTCGTCCCGGCCGTTTCCGATCGTGGGTCTCAATACGTTCGCTAGTTTTCAATAGTTTATATATACTTATATATATAATTCGAATACGAAACCGAGACAATTTGTCGTACGAAAAAACAGAAGAACAAAAAAGAAACGAATCGATACCGGCTTACTACTAGAGTACAACCGTACGGTTTCGATTTAAAACCGATTTCGCCGGCAACGTTTTATTGCGACGGGCTGGCCGCGATCGTCCGGCCGCGCTTCACTCGTTCGATACGCACGATGTCTAGATCGGTAACGAACCGATCGAAAAAATATTTTAATTTTTAAAAAATAAGCAAAGGCGGTACAGGCGTGACCCGAGGCGATTCGAGCTCGTTGAGAGATTACGACAATCGTCCGCGCGTCAGGATTCGGACGATTTCAGCCGACGGGCTTCCGTACGCGCGTTTGGAATGAAAAAAACCTAACCTCGAACACGACTCGGCGTCGTTTCACAATAACAATCGCGTTTCCCGGTCGCCCCCCGAGCCGGTTTTCGGTACCAGTGTAACGTGCGTGAATCCATGAGTTTTTGGATGGCTGTCCGGCACTGGCTTATCAACCATACATTGACTTCGGGTGATACGATTTTTGTCGACGAGTTTTCATAAGATACTATTGTGGTTTATGGCTCACGGCCGATCAACCGACACGATCAGTTATAACGTATTATGCGTTGTAATAACGATGGTAGGTTTGGTGGGCGCGCGCGCGTGACAAGACGCGGCAAACGGATAATTATAATGTGTCGAATCCATAAATGTCGATGGTCTAAGCACAAGACGACGTGCGTTTGAATGACGAAATGTTACGTTTCTAGTTGGATTTTCTTTCAATTTCATCGATCAATAGAGCGGTTAACATTCAATTGAACGTGCATTCAATGCACTTTTCGTTGCACTGTATACGTGTATGTCTACGGTGTGGTGCTAACGCACAACAAGCCACGTGAAGGGTTAGGACGTCAGCTAACGAAACTAGTGAAGCTAGGACGTCAGTTGAATTCGGACCGACTGGAAGACGACCCCGGGGGGCAGACCAAAGAAACGTTAGACGGATGGATTGCGTCGGGACCTAGACGAGATTAGAAGTAATGGGTTGGGGCGTCCGGGATCGTATTTATTGGAGGTCGGCGACGGTGGCAGCCAAAACTCTGGCACGGTCCTAATGCTACACGAACCCGACAAGAATAATGCTAATCGACCGACAATTTGCGAAACGAATCCTCGGTTTCGTCGGTTCGAATATTTCCAGTCGTGAGTTCGATTTTCGAACCGTTCGTGACGTATAGCCAATTGTGATGCGTGCTATGCACGTGCGCACAATCGTATCTACAAGGTTTCTGTGTACCTCCGGAAACACGTGCACATGATTACCGTCGTGTTTTGTCGTTTTCACATTCCTCTCTGAATTGTTTCGACAATTCTATACGTTTCGACATGAATCATCATATAACTGTATCGACTTTTGGCTCGCGAACTTACCATTACAATTATACATATATAACTATTATTATTATTTATTTATCTCCTTTTTTTTTTCATGGGTTCGAATAATTTTCCGAAAATTTATTTAGAATGCTTTTTCGAGAGAATGTAAAAAAAGCGTTCGAGTATTTAACGAATTTGTTCGGAACGCACGAAAATAAATTCAATTTTATACGTTACCACTTTTTGACTTTTGAATAAGTGAATGGTAATGGTTTGATTACAATATATATTTTATCGTAAAAATATTTTTAAAAAAAAAGTCAATTAAATTATAAAACCGTATTTGTCTCTTATACACGGGCTGTTGCATTGCATAACCATTATAAGTACGATACAAAAGTCGAATATCGGACAATCGTTTACACAGATATTATTATTTTTTTTGGTATTCCACTTCATATTTTTTTAATTAAAATAAAAAAGCGACTAACCAAAAATGACGTCGTGCTCCGACGAAACCGTGCGAGACATTGGCCGGTCCAATTTTAGTTCTGTAAAACTCTATATATACACGCCGACGGTTTCTCGGATCAACCGTAACCTTCGCGTTCCAAACGTTTGTCACTTTAAGGTTTTTGCGAAATTGAAATCGGGCCAGCCGCGGAGCGTGGAAGTGTCGTGAGAGCGAAACGTCTAACGGTCGAAACTAGCGGAGAATGTCACGCGCGCGTCGATGATCGTTTAGATGTCGTGAATTGTATCTAAGCCGCTCGCGAAATCGCGAGCACTTCGAAAACGCGTTTACAAAATTCGTCTTAAACAAACAAAACAAAAAAATTTGGGAAAAAAAACAATCCCTCCGGCTACCGAGGGTGGTGTTCAATACGCCGCTCGCGTTGTCGGCGGAAAGCTGACGGGCTTCTCGGGTTTGCGTTTCCTCTGTCGCTGAAAATCCGCAGACCGCGCCCGTGCAGACCGCCGTCGGCGCGACGAAACGCGATCGTATTCCTTTTTTTCTTTGCCGTCCCCTCCGAAACCGTGACCCAACCCGGAGGAACGCGCCGGAGATAAGCACGACGCGCCCGCGGGCTCGCGTAGGTTCCCGTTCGGATCGGTCCGGGCCTCAGACGTTCGGTCGTCACCCTGACGCCTGGCCAAAAATGAAATTTATATTACGTCGCTCCGACACGGGACGGGATCCGGCGGCAGCGCTTTAACACGTTTGCCCGAACGCTTTTTTACGTCGTCCCGGTGTCATGCAAAGACTCTGGGTGATGGGTAGTGGCGTGTTTAGGGGTTGGCGGGGGGAGGTTAGGGGAGGGAATTGCCCCGGGCATCACGTTTTTAAGGGTTTTGTTTGAACGATATTACTACTTGTTTTTGAAATACTTGACGGTCCAGGTTTTATTCCACAGTTTGGAAAATCAATATTATTAACACTCTGCGTATACCCTATAATGAACCGTATGTTATTATTTTATAGTTATAAACGCTGTAAGCATTATCAAAAATAAACGTTAACATAATATCGATTTATATAATTCGTTTATTAGTACTTTTACATTGAATATTAATATGCGTCTTGAAAGGAAAGGGGTTGTGTATGTCTCGGAAAATTGCTCGGTAAAGCATTTTTTTTTTATGTCCTTATTCGGAACGTTATTTTTATGTCCGTAGTCCGAAACCCCGAACAACACGAATAATAATAATTATCGTCGTGCGAGTTATTGTCCATTATCGTTTTTAGACAACGTTTTTCTATACGAAACCAAATAACCCTACCAACTGGATCGGTATAATTTTAGTCTTAATTATATAATTAGTCATGATTAATAATCGTCATATTTTCATATGAGCATATATTAAAAACATATTGTCAAATGTTTGTAAATATACTTTATGCCTCATATACGAGTATAATAAATAATATTTGATTTTAAATGTATATATTATAAAGTAACCTTTATAATTCTAGTTTTCCTTTTTATTTTATTTTTTAGAGACGTAAACAACTAATATTTGCCTCGACAATAACAATTAATTTAAAGAAAAACAAAAACAAAAAAAAAAACACAGAAAAACAAATTACGACTAAGAACTCTCAGAAAGGAAAAAATTTAATAAGGAATGAATAAGGAAAACATTGGAGGTTTGAAAGACACGAGGAAGAGTAAAAGGAATATTATTGGAATAGAATAAAATGGAAAGAATGAGACGTTTACGGGAAAGGGCCGGACAGTTGAAGAGAAGGCGAGAGGAATTGCAAACAAAGGATCCACCATGCAGTGTACGAAAGGGAGAATCGTTCAAGGATAGATAGTAGGAGTGGGCCGGGGGACGATTGTGTTAATATCCTTATAAATAAATATTCATTAGTTTGTACGCCAAGCGTGAACACTCAACACTGAACAGTTGACATTCAATACCTGTTTTGTGAATAAACTTGATTTATTTTTATTTTTAATTTAAAAACGAGAGAGAATTTTTTTGATTTTAATTTGCTTTAATAATTGAAATTGTTTAGATTTATTAATACATAATTATTTTATGTGTACGGAATAATTTAAATATTTCTATTGAGCACAAATTTAAAATAATTTGTCAGGTTAGAGTTGTTAGAGTAAAAAAAAATTTTAAAAATTAAAAATGATCGACAGACAATTTTATTTCGGGTGATTATTTCGAGTGATAACTCGATTACGAGAACATATCGATCACCAACAACTCGACTACGGAAATAATTCGATTGTGTCGATCACTGGTCGAGACGAATTGCGATCGACGACGCGCGTTCTCGCGATGGCGCCCGATCCGTTTGCTCGTCCGTTCCGTATTGCGTGCGGGAAGACGATAATAACCGCGGTCACGATTCCGGATGACCGCGGAACCACGTGTTCGACGGCATTGGACCGTCTGAGACGTTCGACCCGAAACGCACGCAATAATAGTCAGCGTTCCGGACGTTCTATGACGGTTAGCATTACGTCAGAAGCAATACGTTTACATACATCATAATAGACAAATAAGACTATGACGACTATGAAACGAAACCCGACGTTGAAAAAAATCGAATAACATTTGGTGATAAACATTAAGGACACTGCAGGAATCACGAATTATTTGAAAGAAAACGGAATTGATCGTTTCTAGCCGGTGAAGTTTCACGGGTGACCCGAGACCCCGGGGTGAATACACACAGTGTTTCGTTGGTGCATCTAAACTCGTGTGTGTGTATATATATATAATGCTTGTCAATAAGCAATACTTTTTCTCCTTTCATTTCCGACTACTGTTCCTGACTACACGCACGATTCAGCTACGGACGGACGAATAATACGTTTCCCGAATAACGCATGACGATATCGATATGAACGGAAATACAATTTTTTCGCCAAGACGTTTGACGTGGTACCGGTCAACGTTTCTAGGGTAGTATATAATTACGTGTTTCCCCGGTCACTCCCGTCGCCGAAATAATCGTGGCAATATATTTATGTCCCGTACAATGGCGGCACGACGTGCGCGGCTCTTAACGATTCTCGAACGCGCTCCGCCGCCGCCGACGACCACGTCCCTCTCTCGTGATGATTATAACCTCGTTCTCGCTGTTTGTTACTCGCGTCACGCTCCGACCCGTCGCCGCCATTCTCGGGCCGTATTCCGACCGTTCGCGGGCGCGGGGCTTTTATTTCATCGCACCCGCCAACGGAAACCCCAGTCTGCACGTTCCGCAGAGACGGTGAAGTTTCCGGAGGCTAGAACCCATCTCGCGGTAAACCGACAGACCCGGGGTCGGACTTCGGGGAGAACGCTCGGAGCCGACAACGACACTGGGCTTGGCGCCGCTACCGCCGAGTCCTCGGGTCTGAGATCCTATTTTCAAGGATCGAAACGATCCTTGGCTGTTCACAAGTCGAACGATTCGTAGTCCTTGGGACTAATGTCGGAAGACTGGCGTGTATGAGCGTTGTTCGAACCGAACGGTCCAGCCTCCGGGGAGACTGGAGCGTTGTTTCTCCCTGAACGGTCACACGTCGTTCAACCGAACCACGAGCGGCGAGCCGACCGTCCGACCCCCCCGAAAGGAGTCGGGTCGCCCCGCTCGTACCGCTTGGGCAACCGCTATCACGCGCGGTTACCCCAATCCCGCGGTGGGCCCCGTCGGGTCTGTCGAAACCTCTGTGCCGACCACGTTTCGACTTGCTGGACTTGCTAACCGGGTTTTGCGTTTTTTTTTTTCCTTTGCAGACATCCCGTCGGGCGACCGAAGACGCGGTAGACGCGCCGCGGTAGACGTTCGTTGGTGCGTTGCCGGGGACACCCGTCGTCGCCGCGCCGCTTGAGCGACTGGGCCCGTTTCGCGCGTCGGAGACGTCACGGCGGCGAGTCGCCGGAGTTCGCGGGGCCACCGGACACACGAGACCGAACGCGAAATGGCCGTGGTCAACATGAACAACTTGCTGAACGGCAAGGACTCCAGATGGCTGCAGCTGGAGGTGTGCCGCGAGTACCAGCGCAACAAGTGTTCCAGACCGGACACGGACTGCAAGTTCGCGCATCCGGCCGCCAACGTGGAAGTGCAGAACGGCCGCGTCACCGCTTGCTACGACAGCATAAAGGTACGCGGAACGCTCGCGCGCGCACCCGGACACCGTGTCCCCGTTTCGACGTGTTTTTTCAATGGTTTTTTCGCGCGCCCATTCCGAGTTTTCTCGACCGACCGACACTCACGTCGCCGGCTGACAACGTACGTCGGCTGTGTGAACACGAACCCCGACGTAGGCCGGGCCCGTCAGACGGGAGTAAACGGTCGGACGAACGTTTGACGGAACGGCCTTCTCGTCTTCAACGATTCGAATGATTGTCGACAACACCGGGGAAAACGCAATCGCGTCTTTTTTTACGTCGTATAGAAAAAACGATCGTTCGCCCGTAAAACAAAACGCAAAACAAATGTGGCCCGTGTCGGATTTTTTAATCGTTCCGACGGCCCGAATCAATGAAACACGACGGGGTAGGGCAGAACCTAACCTCGCATATATGTGCACATGTTACCGTCGACTTGAATAATTTAGACGTTATTTAAAATGTCCAGACGTCGTCGGGCAAGGTGCAAAATAGAAAATCTGTTATACATTCTTATACAGGAATATTCAATTTCATTTATTAGTGCACATAAATGGCGAATGACGTTTAGAATCACAAATAATATCATTCTTTAGGTTTGTTTGGACGTTTCGTTTGTACGGTTTATTCTTACGTGACCGTTTAAAAAAAAAAACCCTGGCAACTCGTCCTCGGGGTACCTCGGTAACGGCCGACTTCTGGCGTACTGTAAACCGACTCCTACCATGTACTACAACCGAGCCGGTAAAAGTCGTCATCTCTTCAATCGGATTGAACAACATGTGTGTCATACAAGAGGCGGCGCTTTCTACGGACGGCTAGTACTCATTTTTACATTTCCCGACGTGTGTTGGCCGATGTCCGTGATGTCTGAATCGTTCGCGTTGCCGGTAACGCAAATATATTTTGTTCGGTTCAGTATTTCTATTCCCCTCCCCCCCCCCCCCCCGGACGCGCGTGAATGGTGTTACCGTCCTACCGTCGTTACTGCGCCGGCCGATCCGAACGAAAGCGGATTTCGACTATTATTCATTTTGCTCGCGGCAAACAACCGCGAACCGCGAACTCCCCGACACCACCGGTACGATCGTTTCGAACACGTAGTATTTTATACTGCCCGGCGCACGTCTGAGGAGGCGGAAATTCGGTATGGGACGAACGGATAAGGACCGGCCCGAGAATTACCCGAGCGTGTCCCCCTCCACCCGACTCCCTGCCGACGCGGTTAACGCGCGCATACATAATAATAATAATAATAATAATACGAATACGAATAACGATAATGATAATGATATTATGACGTAATCCAATTTACGAAATTAAAATCGCCGCCGAGGGACGGTGTTGTGTGGGGGGTGGAAGACGGGGGTTGACCGGAGAATCGCTTTGGAAAGCAGAAACTCGATGATTAACCGTATAAACCCTGTTATCCGATACCTTTGTGTCGGGCGAGAAGTTCAAACGAATTCCGAAAAACGTTTTTCCGTACGACGAGTAAATCAAAAATCAAAAAAAAAAACCTACCGAACGTGATAGCGGTCAGGTTCAATGCGTTCCGTCGGTGGATTTTCGACGACGAGAATAAATACTAACGCGAACGACGGCCAGGAAAAGTGTACGTTTTTCTCGTAAGACCCGATTTGCCCAGGCCGGTCGGCTCGGGAAGACGCGGCGGCGTCGAGGTCGTCCCGGCGAAATTCCCCCCCCCCCCCCCCCCGGTACCATAGGCCGTGCAAACCGGGTACTGGTTGGAAGCCGGCAAGACAAATCGATGACGGGGAAAAAAATCGAATAATAAACGACGACGACGACGACAAGGATCGTTAACGAATGACGAAACCACTTTAAGTTGCCCGACAAACATTTTGAAATGAACTGGATTTCCATAAATTTATCGGTACACGACGAAATTTGCATTGATGACGCGTTGACGTCCCGTGTCGTAATTCGATTCGAACGGCGTTGGATTGAAATTTATTAAAAATCCAATTACGGTTTGCGTGTGCAACGTCGATGGAAAAAAAAAAACGTACGGTTTATTTTTTCTCTCTTACAACGTATTTATATTGACCGCGTTCAAAAGGAAACGACGAATATTGTGCCGAACGAAAAACATCGTCTCGATACCATTCCGTACGTTCTAACCTCACGCGAGCGACCGCGTTTGAATACGAATCTGAAACGTGTGACTTCGTATCGGTGTTGCGAAAACAAGCTGTTTATAGCTGTTTCGCACGAAACCGACGCATTGTTCATGTTGTTGGCCGAACCGTGTCAGCTCCGCCGGATACATACACACGCGCGTAAATCGTACGGATTCTTTTTTTATATATGACTTTGAACACGAATCAATGTCTTTGGGTCTTATATATATACTTATAAATTAGTCGTTCGAATTAACGCGGTTATTGCGAGCGACCGTTGCACAACCGTTGGCCGCGTCAGAAAAACATATTTGGTCGTGTCGGACGCAAACACGTGATCGGGTCAAGGCGCGATTTATTGAAACCATTGGCTTCGGCATCGCGTAACGCGACGTTTTGCGTCCGTTGCCGTACGACAATTATTCCGTACGGGCGGACGAGCGGGGCGGCCGGCACAAGACGAAATCCGAGTGCAGACAAGTGTGCAACTCGCCGCCTTCTATACTTGTTCTTAAAAAAATATTTCAAGTACCGTCACTGATTTATTTATTTATTTTTTATTTTTTTCTAAATTCAGTATTATGATAAAAACTGTCTCATAGGTTTTATAAATTTGAATCGTCTTGTGCATTTCATACATTTTCATTGATAACTGAAATACAGTTTTACGAAATAATAATATGATAACTCGAAAAAAGGAACGATCTTGTTCTTGTTTGAAATTGATTTACTATTGATTTTGAAAACTCCGATACTATAGTTCCTCCATATCTAATTGGTCGGATATATTTTTTTCAATTGAAATCATTTTGATTTGAGAACGAAGATCGAAGTTTTTAATTATTTTAAATTTTGAAAAACTTCTTGCATTAATTTCGTGCCATTTCAAATTGCAGTAGGTACCTCCTAAATAATCTAAAAATCCAACTTTTTTCTAAGGTATACAAATTTATAGTTTGTCTCATATCTTGTACCCGAAATGACGCCCTAACCGAGTGCCGCCTTAGGCAAGTGCCCACCCCTTGCGCGCCGATCCTGACGACGAGACGCGCTACTGACGTGTCGACCAGGCGTCTCGGTCTGGTACGTGGGTTGATTGTACACGTGCGCACGTAGACCGTTTCTCGAATCGTAAAACGTACGGAACACCAAGCTCGCCCACAGCGTTGCCGTCAGGTTTAGTGGACTGTACTCCGGACCGAACCCGGTCTAACCCGGGCGTTCTCGGCTGCCGCGACCTCCGCGCTCGCCGAATCGTATTGTACGCGTCCTAACGGCTAGTCGACCGGCTGCCTAACACACGCAATCGAAAATACCGTGGAAGACCCGACCGTATGGCAGGAAGTGACGGAAAATGTCGACCGTCGTCCGTCGGGAACCGGTTACGCGGCCGCGGACGAGCAGGAGCTGACACCGAGACACTTGGACATCGTCCCTCGAAAAACGTAACCATTACGGTCGTCGCGTACAGCGTGCCACGGCGGGAAAATAACGACTTTCAGACTCTCGTTTATACACGGTCAAGTAATTCACGGACTTGGCGTGTTAGCCGGTAGTTTGACGGTCTGGCCCGTCGTTGCGTTGAAATAAAAAAAAAGCGAAAAAAACGAGAAATATCAATCAAAGTGTTTTTCCGTGTTTGGACACGGCGTGTTTTTCTTATGAACTCGACGGCGGCAACAGTTTTTTTTTTTTTTTTTTTTTTTTATAAGGTCCGCGAGTATGTAATTTCCGAATCGCGTGTCAACGATGTTTGCACGTAAAATATGATTAAAACAAAAAAAAATGTACGGGTGTACATATATACTCGGTTATATTTATGTGTTTCATTTAACTTCGGTATGTGTAAATGCAAATGGTGAAAATAAAAAAAACTGTTTTTTAGTTGTTCTACTGCACCGAAATGATATACGAAAAAATCATTAATTTTATACTTGCTAACGTAAATTATTTATGAATGAAAAACATTCAGCTAATAATAAATCTTGTGGTGGATGTAGAAAATATGAAGATTACGAAACATTAAGCTACGTGCACGCAAAATTATTAACTGTTTTCTGTCGACGTCCAAGAATTTGGACCAGTGTCCAAAATAGTTCAAGAAACTAATGTTAAACACTTTACGTTTAAATGTTTATTAAGACGGTAAAACTTACTAGTCACATTAACTGTTGTTGTTTACCAATTGATTCGGTGATATCTAAATCAATAATAATAATCATAGGTAAAATGTCAGCAAGAAAATTATTTTTTTCATATGAATTTTAAAAGTTAAAAAAAAAATACCTTGTCAGTGTAATAGCAATAAAATAAGTTAAATAAAAGAAAATTCTAATTGCTATCATTGCTATAGTAAATTTTTTTTTTTTTACTCAGAAAAACGATTCGACTGTTAGCACACATAAATAAAAAAAATTTAAAAAAATTGTCGAAATGGAAGAGTTTCGTATGCTCGAAAACCGATTTACCGCCAACGATCGCGACACATTAAAAAAATGATTAAAATTGAACCTAGACGTCGACGAACACAGTATTTATATAATATAATATTTGAGTTCGTAGTTTCGATTTTGTGCGGGATTGTAGTCGGAGTGCGAAATCGAGAGAAAATCGCGGTTAATTAAATGTTTAAAAGCGTACGCTCTTGATTTTTTTTTTTTTTTGTCACCAACACGCGACCGAACGCACCTGTGAAATGCAGCGAGAGACACCGGCGCGCGCGTCAGGGACGTGAACACGGTGATTTTCCCGGATAATATTCTTGATTTTAACACGAACGTACGCGTATTCATGAACACGGTGTTTAAGTACGTGTAATCAAAGTACACGTGTATTTAGAGTCCGTGCACCCTGATCGGTGGGGTGGGTCTAAGCGTGGTACACAGCGGCGTGTGCGCTCTCCCCATTGTTGTCAACAAAGAAATAGTATATGATGTTCATTTTAGTTTTGAAATCCGAGACTTTATTGTATATATATAATTTTTTAACGTGTATTTAGAGTATTAATTAACCACGTTAACTCAACAGAATGGAAATTTTACAGTACACGACAGAATCACACGGCTATATGCCTACATTTAAAAAATAAATGTCATACAGACTTCTGGACCTCGAATGCACGCGTGTTCATGTATTTTACGATTTAAGGAACGGACTACGTGTACATCAATGCACGTGCCCGACCGAGAGCCCCGATCTCAAACCAACAACGATTCGCTCGTGACGTCCGGACGGAACGCCATACCGCGAACCGTCGTTACTAGCTAGAGAACAGTAATCCGTCACGTTTCAGATGGCCCGTCAACTGCAAATCCACGGTTGTAGAATAGACGACAATGTACTCGCGAAAATGTATACCAGCGGAGACGTGGTAGAGACGTCGGACCGTTTTCGTTGAAACGATTCTCAGACGTTTGCTACACGACGAGTGTGTGCGGACACGTTCGCGCGTCTTTGATCGGTTGTCATGTGATATGCGTTAGGTTCTGTGGTCGGACACGCGAGTACGACACGGAGCAGATTAGAAACGACATCGAAACGGGATTGCGTGCGCGGATTTGGTGGGAAATCGATACGCGTCCGCGAGTTGCACGGCGATTCCACGGACTCGTCCAGTAGGACGAGTTCGCCCGAAAAGTTTGCGTTCTTTGTCGCGGGACACAATAAAAAAAAACCGTCGTCCTTTTGTGGTGAACGATATTTATGGCGAAATCCGGAGAAGAAGAAAACGATTCGCGGAATTGAAAACGTCGGGCGTAAAAAATATGACAAAAAAAAGGTCGAACAGCCGATTTTTTCGAGGGGGAGGGGAGGGAAAGTTCCCGTCTTCTCAATCTCGGCGGGACGTGATTGCGCGTGTGTCGCCCGGTCTCGAAACAACGCAAAACAACACGCGTTTATTTGGCGGACGGTCGTGTGGAGGCGCGCAACATGCAATCGAGCCCGTTCCGCCGGCCGAGTTTCGCGGGGATCGGGTTTCGGTCGGGTCCGTATGGGACGAGCGAAAAAAAGAATTTTTAAAAAAAATTTATAATATACCGACGCGAACGACAATTTCCACGTTCGAATTATTGGTGAACGTGACGGACGGCGGTGTAGAACTTTTCCAGCGTCTACGCCGTTTATACACAAATGTGTTGAGGACGCGGCCATTCCGTAAGCCTTCAGAGCACCGAAACTATTTGCCATAAACTATATTTCAACCCTCCCACCGCCAATTCACAACCGCTGCTCGCCGACGACCGCACGGAATATATCCCGTTCGTGCGTTTCGGTGTTCAGAACGATTTTTTTCCCCGGACGTTCTCTTTCGCGCCGGGAGTCCGAACGTCCGCGTCGACGTGATGTTGTCATACCCTCGCGATATCTTACGTCCGTTCGAGACGAAAGCGCGCGACGATTTCCCGTCGGGGAAACGGCCGTCCCGCGTTAAAAAAACGTCGACGTCAACGACACGGGTTTCGAACGACTGGTTGCCGCAACGGTCACGGCGGAACGGACGTCGTCGAGCGTTGCCAGTTCGTCGTTTTCTCCCCCCACGCCCCACGCCGCGATATGACGACGTTGACAACTAAAACTGGAAAGGCCTCCCTCCGTGTTACGAAACAAAAAATAAATAAATAAAAAGAACGACGTGTGAGATCGAGCGGTTCGACGGACGATTCGTTTTGCCGTTTTGTACTCGTAAGTGTTCTTCGACGAAATTATTCAATCTAAAAAAAAAAAAAAAAAATGAACAAATTCATTAATTGATTCGACGTGTGTGTCGGGTAAAATCATTGAAAAACTACACGGGGTTTTTTTTTTCTCTCCGTTGTTATTGTGACCGTAACCCAACCGAGATAACCGAACGAGGACAGCGCATAGAGGATACTCGCTGTATTTTTCCTATCAAAACGACAGCGTTTAACAGAGCGTTTCGATCGCGCGGACAAAACACGGAGCACGACGTTCGCCCGAAGTCGTTCCGCCGGATCGTCGTAAACGGTATTTCGCAGTGGGTCTTGAGTCCGCACGTCCCGTCCCGTCGGGCACGAACCGTTCCCGGTCACGAACCTCTAAATACAACGTTTCGGTTCGACGACATGCTCGTGTTCTCGAAAAGCGATGTTGTCCCGGACGTTTCACGATCACGCGGTCGTTTTCTTCTAGCGATCGCGTCTAAAGAACCGATCTCAATAACGCGTTTGAACAGTATTCGGACGGGAAAACGATTTGTAATACGCTTTCGAATACTTTTCCGAAAATTCACTAAAATCGTTTTATTCAAAAAGTATACTTGGCGATTTTTAAAAAATATACATTTTTTGACCGAATTTCTGATTTACTATGCTCGGAGAAATTATCGTTGTTTTACACGTGATATTTTGCGAGACAAGCGTAAAAACATAAATGTAAAATAATCAGAACAATTATTCGGCTCAAGGAAAAAATTAATGGTATTTATATAATTTCATTCGAATGGTCTACAACACGTTGGTTTCGGGCGACGTCTTTACGGTTTCTTATTGGATTCCGCGCACATTCTCGTTACAGTTGGTGGCGTTGTATTTTTAAAGAAAAATGTTAGTCGTGAATATTCGCCTCGACGTTAGGTCGTTTATTCATTTCGAAGTCTATTGAAAAAAAAAAAAAAACAGTTGTGCGACGTAGTATTTATGGTGCTCGTTAAATAATAAGATAACAAAAACAAAACAAAACGCGTTGTCGCCCGACGGCGTCGTGTACACGTTATTGTTGTTCGTACGACGTAATCTGACGAAACCGTCCGGAATAGAAACGAAAAAACAAGAACGCGTACAATTTACGTGCCGCCGCCCCGAAACCGAACGTCGTAAAACGTCGCAAACGGTCGCGAGACGATATTCGCCCGTGTCCAGACAATGCGTTTTACGTAAAATCGCGAATGACGCGAAACGCCACGAACGCACGTAATAATAATAATAATAATAGCAGGGGTTCCCAAACTCATTTCCCTTACAGCCCACTTGCAAAAAAAAAAAAATTAAAAAAAATCTCACCTTCGCCTTGATCAATTAATAAGTATAAAAAAGAAAAAAACAACATTCAACAGCGTGTTCGTTCGCACGTGTATTTCAACGACTTATTTGCAATAAAAATAAATATACGTTTCGACGAGAATGTTGGGTTTCCTTGTTCAATAACGTTCGGCTCTTTATGTGCGAGAAACGTCGTGTTTTTTTTTGTTATTATTAAAAGCCACCACTCGAATCATACACTAGCGTCCATTTGGACTGTCACATCGACCACTCGGGTAACCGCCGGTATACGGTTACGGTTCGAAGAAAAGGACAAACTATCGGTTGTGTCGACACGAGTACACTCGTATTTGTGCGAACAAACACGAACCGTCGCGACGGTCAAAAAACCGAATCATATATTTTCAACTAGTAGATTTCAAAAATACCGGATTACGTTGTGTACGATAGAATCGCGTCTAAACGCGGGTTAAACACGTGGCGTGTAAATGGCCCGTGTGTCTCCACGTTGATAGCATCGTTCAGTGTGATGAATTCGATTTGTTATAACCGTTGAAGGTTTCGGGCGGAGGAAGGGGTTCGAACCCTCGAATACGGTTCTCGTCCGCCGTGACAATCGGCCGTTTCGGGATTACGTAATGAACACGCGCGCGTCGGACGGGACCCGGTCTGAATTGCGAAATGCCAGTCTGGCTCGTTGCGCGACCGTCGACGTTTAAGAGCGTTCGCGGACGAATAATGCATTGGGTTTTTTTTTTTTTATTTTACTCGCGAGAACGTCGTGAAATCGGCCAGACGCGAAGCTTATGTGACTTCGACGTACAGACGTCGGAGCTCACTGGGACGTGTGGGCCCGCGAGCGAAACTTTCACGAAACCCGTCTGAACCGTACACGTGTTATTATGATTCTATTGCAGATGGTTCGCACGTCCGTTGTTCGGACTAGCTCTATGTCGCGGCCCGCGCAAAACGTGTTCTCGCAGGCCACTATGACACTGACGTTCACGAACAATCGATATGATACAATCATCAGTATACATGGTTTTTTCGTCATGCATTTCTCAACAATTGTACAATTGCTGGACCGCTTCATGAAGGGTTTCTTCAAATGTTCGAGATTCCAAAAACGTCTTCGTCCGAATGCGTATTTCAAAACCTGTTTCTCTAATACTTAATAATTCGTCACAGAAATCTATATTTTACACGGATATGCCATGTTATAAAAGTAACCGAATATTGTGTATACGTATTTACGTTCCCAAATGGTCAAAATGACAATGAAAACGATGTAATCAAACGCTTTTAATTAAAATAATAAAAATAAATAATTTATTTAATAGTAACGCTGACTTGGCGTATAGGAAATAAAATAACGCCGAAAGCACCATGCATCATATATGTATTAAATAAAAATCCCCAAAGTATTTCACTTTTATCGGCTAAACGAAGGTGTATATTACATTTTGAACACAACATATAGGTTCTTTTTTTACGTCCTTTATACTTGCACCTTTCTGCAATTTGTTGTCATCGAAATCTGCCATCTGGTTAACTGTTTCTGTACGAACATTATTTGAAGGTCTTTCTGAGTCTACTTAGTCGGTTTTAGAATATTTAGGCGTAGTACACAAGTTTTCTACTGCTACTGGTCTTCCACTTCCCCTAGGACCGGCAAATTTCCCGACGTTTATAAGATCCAGAGCTAAATCTGTCGTGAAGTCTATCAAGTCAAGTTGGGTTTTCTTTGAGACCTTTAGTTTTTCAACGTCTTTGGTGTACCGTAACCAACTATTTGAAACTGCTACGTCGAATACGCGACAAAGCATCCGAAGACATCACTTGTTTGAACGAATAAATGTTCTGTACAAACTAATGATTTTGTCTACTCCTCACACAGATTTATTCTGATGACCAGTCAAATTACGACTTTATTGCAACAAGCAAATATTATCAAAACGCTTATCGAAAAAAAAATAAAAATAAAATAATCCGTCGCATGACGGTGCATCGCACGACCACACAAGGTGCATCCCAATGTGCACTTTTTATTCTGTATATAACGTCGGAACTAAAACATTCGCGCGAACAGTTCTTACATCATTACGAAAATACTTTTCGTGACAAATTTCCCGTAAAGGTCCTGCCATGTAGTGTTGGTCTTGTACGTACGGAAAAATTCGATTTTCTAAACAATCAACGAGTAAAAAGTAATTAAAAAAAAAAAAAAAAATGAAACAAACGATTTCACAAAAAATGAAAAATATTCATTTCGGACGAAACGTAAAGTTCAATTATTACACGCTCGTGAACGAACGTTCTTGCACATTTCAGTAACACAATAAACGTTTCAACTAGTTTCGACTAGCGTGTCTCGTACGTCGAACACCGCGTGCTCTACGGTGTACGGTGTTATTTCGTTCTTCGAAATCGTCGTTCGTTGTTTCCCCGTCGGAATTGCGTTTTTCACTCGGTCGTTTTCGCCCACACGTGCGGATTCGGGTTTAAACGATCGTTGCGTTCTCGTCGCGTTAATTTTGTAATTTTTTTAAATTTTTTTATTTTATCGCCATAGCGTATAACACAAAACGAAAATAAAAACCGCGCGGGTCGGCAACAGAGTGACGTCCGCGGACCCGTCTCCGTTTTGAAACCGATTTTGTGCCGGCCAGGAAGAATATTGTTTCGTCCGGCAGGATACGCGAGTGTCGTCGGGAGTACCGTGCAGATCGATTTTTACCGCCTAGAGTGGAAAACTTAAGGTCCGGCCGGTGATTCGATTGGATTGCGCGTGACGAGGGTACTGTCCTTTTGTGTTTTTTTCGCAACGACTTCTGGTTCGCGTCGGGTCACGCGCGCGGTACGCGACACATTTGATTTATTCTTTTCTACTATTATTATGTTTCGCTCTTTTGGAAAACGTAACGATTGCGCGTTTTATGGAAAACCGGCGCGTCCGAACACCTCGCACGTCATCTCCGAAACGGGTGAACTACGTGTAATCGTACCCGTCGCTATTTATTATTTAATCTGTTGATCGTACGCCGTCTGTTTCGATACCGTCAGGAGAAAACGTACGACAGCGTGTGCACGAAACGCTCTACAACAATTATCCGATCTAAAAACGTTACGAATAGCATTCAAAACGTTCGGTCGTGTCGCGCCGCACGGTTTTGTTTACCGTTGTATTCTTACGTTCTGATCAGAACGCGGTGCTGCTGTACGGGAGAGCGTTCGCAGACAAAACGTAAACGAAACAAACAAACCGAAGCCCTTTAGCGTCTAATACGTAATATAAACGTCGTCGTGTAGTAGTTCGATGAATTTTAGGAAAGTCGACTGGAGGTCGGTAATCGTGTACAATCGTTACGGTCGCCTCGGAACGTCAAAAACAAAAACGAAAAAACGAAAAAAACAAAATTCCGAATACGTCACCGAGAACGAGTATCGTCCAAGAGCGTCGGTGTTGTTAATAACGCGAGATGAAAACCGGACGTGCGCTATAGCCGGGAGACCGTAAAAGTGCACTCTAGTTACGCGCGTATTCAACGCCATCACAATACCACGTCGTTACACATAACGAGAACGTTCGGTTCTTTTTTTGTCGATTTTCCTCGTTCCGTCGTCCCTGTAATTTCGAACGCGTGTAACGGGTCTTGTTTATTATTAGCATTATTATTATTATCATTATCATTATCATTATCATTATCATTATTATTATTACGTTGTACACGCACGTTTCTCGAGGCGAATAATGTCGTCCGCGTAGCGGGAAAACCACGTGTCCGTGTCACCGGGCTACCTGGCGCAGGACGGACGAGCTTTTTATTAAACGGCTGCCGTTATCGTACTGTCGCACGCGTTCCGTCGCACGTTCTTATCCGTGCGGTTCGCCTACAACGATCTCCCAACCGAAATCGCTGGGCCGGTTCCCGTTGTCGAGCGCGACTTTAATACGAGTGCATTTACGTACACGTGCAACACGCATCGCCGACGCACCTGTTAATTTAGCGCCGAAACGAACGGCCCGAGTTCGGTTTCACTTCCAGACTTCCGTAGAACAACGCCCGCGCTCAACCTCGAATAACATAATTATTATATTACAGTAGTCATAAGTTCGCAAAGGTATACGGCCGACGAACAGCTGTAGTTGAACAACACGCGTACAATTCCCCCCGGTCCATCGAGAACAGCAGTAATTTCTCAACAAAAACATTTTTCCGATAAATACGGTTTTTTTCGATAGCCCTGTAATAACGTGTCGTCCGTATAGCTAGCACAGTTAATTGATAATATCTTATTGGTTTTTCGATCAAAAAAAATTACGGAATTCGCGCCAGCCACATGTCACCACCACCACTCGTACATCAATATATTGTTTAAAATCGAAAACACCACTTCCGAGCGGAGATGGATTTTCGCGAAACCAATCGAATCCGACAAATGGAAACTGCGTCTTTTAGCTTCTCACGCGAACGTGTTTGTTTGTTGTTCGGGTGGGTTTTTCTTTTTTTTCGTCGAAAACCGACGGGAAAACTCGAAAGATTTAATACACGATACGCGCTGAATATCTAACAACCGAACAAGGCGCGTCCGTCTTCGGTCGGGCACGCGTGCACCGGGAACGGGAAGAAAACGGAAAACGTCCTCGGAATCCGAAACGAAGCGCGCGGCCTAGGTTCCCGAGTAATCGTGCGTTCGCGAAAATCGTATTTTCACGCTCGTCCCATTGACCGTTTGTGGAGTCTCGCGGGCGCTCCGTATGGAAACCGCGTACAACTTGCGTTCCATTGTTTTCGTGACCCGGGTTCGGTCGCCGACCAAACGCAGTTTTGATCGGATTCGAACGCGGACGAGTGGTCGACGCGGTGGCTGTTCGGCTGTTCGGCACTAACATCTACAAACGTGTTTCGACTTCAGGTGACATAATTTTTGTCGACCAGTTTTTATAAGATAACAATCATGATTTTTATAACCCATCAAGGTATGACCGATTCGAAGAGATAGCGAACGGGTCGGTTTCAAGGAGCAATAACGAGTTGAATTTTATACATTTCGATCGTCTAAATGCAAGGAAATTTAAATCATAAAACGTTTTGTTAAGTGAAATTTCAATTAAACGTTAATATCCAAATAAGATAATAAAGTATATAATATGGCGGGTGGCGGGTACTTCAATGTTAATTTCACCCCTCCAATTTAAATTTAGTTCGGCGGGAATCCGGACTTGTCCGGGAGGACGGACCGTACCCAGACGTGTCCGTCGTCTCGCTTCGTCCGACGTCCCCCTGGCCCGACAAGTACCGCGGGCTAGGCTATTGTGATTTACGATAAACGTCTAAGCTTCGCACGCGGCCAAGTATGTCCTCGAGGTAACCTTACTAACCCCGGACCTTATATTGGCGACGAAGTGCTACTGAAGAGCAGCTCAAGCACCTAACCCGTACTTCTACCCTTGCTCGCGTCAATAGTAGGACATGCCTCGAACGACATTCGCCTCAGCCGCTCTACCGTCTCAAGACAGTTTTTATCGACACCAGACATCAATTGCTCGGACTCTTGAACCCCCGCGGCGTCATCGGGAGACTAAATTCTGAGCCTCTGAGGCCCTGCCCGAGTGAATGACCCGTAGTTCTCTCACCCACCCAAGCCAGTACGGTGGATCTGGCTCAAGCACCCCCATCCTCCCCAAGGATTTCGACCGGACGGAAAGGACACCTCATCCGCCCGGCCGCGCCCGGCGCAACTAAGGTCACGCTAAGGTACCCTGAACAGCCCGCCGGGAGACATCCACGGTCAGCGACCGCTTATTCGAACATTCGTGGTTGACCCCGCGACAGGGTTTTTCCGTTACCTGCCGGTCGCTCGGGCCCGTGCATGGCGCCGACCTACGCAGGCAAATGCCCAGATGGGCCGGAGCGTGGTTCCGGGCCCGCCGCAAACACGGTTACGTGCCCGTAACGGTGGATTCGTTTTCAGAATATCCCGGCGTTCGCGCGCGGCCAATCGGCTTATCCAAAGCCGATTTGTTCGTCTACACGCGATTGTTCGGTGGTGAGGGGGGGGGAGGAGGGGGCTTGCGCTGAAAATCGGATCCCGGTAAGCTATCGCACAATAACGTAAAATACAATATACTTTATGAACGTCGACGACGTGTAAACAACATTCGTTCTATACTCGAGCGCGAGATTTGTGGTCGGGGGAAGTATCGGTAACGCTAGTTTACGCGCAGTCGATATAATCGAATTGCAGCGTTCGGAATGTTCCCAACGCTCCGCCATCTATATGGCGACGGTGCGATAATATGTAAACGTGTTCTATACGCTCTCTTACGTTTTCGATTAGCCGAACTCACGCGATCGGATATTACTTAAAACCCGGTTTTAAATTCATAAATATCGTTACGGGTCGACGTACATATATATATATATATAGTATGTGTAGCGAACTTTACTATTATTATTTTATTATTAATATTAGGACAGAAAATTATACGCGTTGAAAATTTATTAGATATGCTCAATAATGTCAAAATGTTATCTGTAAAAACGAAAAAATACGAATATACCAAAAAAAAAAAGTTTCCCTGGTTCGAATTGAGTTTTTGAATACTCGATTTGTAGAACGTCCGAACTACGCCTTAAAAATACAATTATCCTAAAACACGCCAGAAATATTTAAAACGAATACGTACGTACAGAATAATTGGTTAATGAACAAGTCTTGTCGGTATAAAATAGTAATTATTTTTTATTATACGGAGATAAGCGATATTCCAAATAAAGTAATTTACAGGAAATTTAACGGGTCTTTTTTCGTTTTTTGTAAAAAAAAAAAAAAAAGATAAAAACCTAGTTATAAACCGCACTATAAGTTGCGTGTACAGATTCAAGTAACTTTTTCGAATGCGGGACGACTTCGTAATCCATTAAAAAATCTAAACGTTCTGAATACACGATACGCATTTACACGTGGCGTTTTCGTGATCGCGCGTTCACAAAAGATATTGTTGGGTTAACGACGAATCCCTGTACTGTTCACTATTACAACGTCACTTTTTGTCACGTTCGAAATTTGAAAAAACATTCAATCGTCGAAGACTACAAACTCGTTATCTCGCGTCGAATAAAACGTTACCAGATGCTATTGACACATGGCCGTGAACACGTGCATGTACAATACGTGTTTTTATCGCTACTCGACACGGTCACAGCGGTGTACGATTCACAACCAAAACGACCATTCGTTGACCGTCACGAGCAATATTGAATCGTAATTTAGACAATTATTTGCCCGCGAGCAAATACAGTCGGAAACCAAGTGTCGGACAAACGTGTCAGCCATTGTAGTGCGAAGAAAACAATGCGTATTCAGAATGTACGCATTCGGGCAGTGAAAAAACTCAAAAAATAAAATTAAAATCGCGTGCTACTCCCGAAAACACTGTTAGTCAAATACAGATTTATTCGCGTTACCAGCAGTTTTAAACGTTGAATACCCGCGAGTCGATTCGGATTCGAATTGGAAAACAACGACAACCCGGATGGAAACGCGAAACGTCCGTTGGTAGTTACGCTTGATAAAAAGTCGACACCGTGCGGACACGTTTGAAAATCGTAAAATCACACGACGGTCGACACGTAGTTTCGAATGAACACGTACTATGTAATAATATTGTATTGTACACTAGCGTAGTATTCGTATGAACAACATTTTGCGTTTTAAATTGTTGTTTTATGTTACGACGTGAAAAAAAAACGGTTTATACACAGATGTTCACGGGTTATGATGGAGAGTCGTCATGTAACGACTGAAAAATTTCAATTGAAAAATACGTGTTTTTTTTTCATTCGTATTTATATCTTAAAGGCCGCGTGTTGTATATGACCCGTTAACATTATTAAACTAAATACAGATTACGTTATACTGTTATATACACACATTAGTTATTGAGACTGTACTATATTTCAGGGTTTGAGACCGATTTTAAATTCCGACTGAAACCGTTAAAAATCGAAATCGATACTCAACCCCTTATTGAAATCATAAAATACCCGAAATCGGTAGTCAACGTCTGACCAATAACTAGAAATTTTGACGTTGGAAAAGCCGAAACGTCTATCGGGAATTAAATAATTGTCAGTTACCAGTTAGAATCTTATAGTGGTTTTTATGACGACACACTTAAAACATTCAACGAAACTTCGAACAGAACAATTATTAACCCTTGTAAATTATTATATTTACATGTTTACCGTTTTATTAGAAAAGAAAAAAAATATATCCGTTGATCACACGGCGCATCGGATAGGCAATTCTGATACAGAAACGTAGCGCGCCACTTGTTAATATTATCTCCTCCGCACGGAAAAACAATGAATCACGTATACGTTTTCCGGAGGTGCCGTTAGTCGTGGCCAATTATGATTTATGCCAGTCCAAACAATCTTTAAATAGTGATCGTAATTCCCGACGTCGTGGATATCGAAGCGGTGGCGACGGCGATTGCAGCGGTGAAGGCGGATTAAATAGTTGTGATAATAGTGGTGGAGACGGCTGTGAGCGTCGTACGTGGTCTTACGCGAAATCGGTCAAAAGAAAAAAAAGTCGTATCCATTCCCCCAAAAAATTATATGTGTTGGAAAAAATTTTGAATTTAATCCATTGAAAATCAAAGTTTTAGGTTTTAAAAAAAGTGTCAGTCTATAAAACTAAGTCAACGCGATACGTGTGATTGACGGACTCACGCATAATTCGCTTTCAATATTTTTAAGCGTCGTAGACGTTCTTTTTTGGTTTTTGTCATTTTTAATTTGCAAATGTCGATTCACACACGTACGATGTTTAAAACGGAAGTAAAGTTTGCAATGGCGTTTTACTCACTTCAAGGTATTCGTCTTGCAAAGAAATCCAAAATGAATCGATTTGAAACTCGTAAAATACATTCTAGTAAATGTGTTCTTTTTTCCCGTAGAAGTTAAGTTTGCATTTAAAATATTTTCTTCTCCACGTGGACCAAAACATGAAACCATCCATTGTTGTCGAAAGCGATTGAAAATAACTATGTAAACTTCGAGAAAGTGCCAACGAATGCTCGTTTATTGTACTTTTTAATTTCATTTTTTGATATATGCTTAAAAGTAATAATGATTCTTCGACTGAAGGAAAACATGAAAAATCCTCATTTTTTATTAATGATAACCATAAACTAATTTTTTCTTTTTAACATTCCATTTTATTACTTGTGAAAATTATATTTTCTTTACGACCTTGCATAGTCGATTTTAAAACATTTAGTTTTTGAAAGATGTCAGCAAGGTATGCTAATCTAGCATACCACATTTAGTCATCAATTTTTTTTTTTTAATGATTATTTATTATTTATTCCCATTCAAAAAAAAATTAATTATTGATCTTGCAATTCTAATACACGATTTAATATTTTTTAACTCGACAGTCATCGTATTTCAGTATGAAATAAAAAATTAGTGTGTTCTGTATCGATATTTTTAAATAATTGTTCAAATATTTGACATTTAACTGGTCGTGTTTTAATGTATTTTATCGTTTCAATCACGTTTTTGAGAACATTACTTAATTCTCCACCGTCCAAACTTTTTACTATTAGAGCTTTGCGGTGTGAAAAACAATGAATTGTAATTAAATTAGGATTTTTATTTTTTGTCTGATAAAGAAATCCTTTATATCGACTACAACATATTATTTTCTTCGAAGTAATTATTAACAGCATTCAAGATATCAACTCCTGTGGTAGTAGTTTGTAACTCACGGCAAAATAAAAATTGTTCAATTATTTTAATTCCATTGACAAATCTCATGAATGAAATTAGTTGAAATTTACCGAAACACCACTACTTTCACCTAGTTGTAATGTAAATTCTTTATTCTCTAGTAAATTTACATTTTTTAAAATATTATCCGACATTGTTAAAATTCTTTGGCGAATAGTATCATTTGACAACGGAATGTTTGAAATTGTTTCAGCTGCTTCTATACTAAACATGATTTCAACCATTTACAAGCTAGTAAAATTAATTCTTCTCCAATTCTAAGTGATTTTTTCACATTGATAATAACTCGGAGATTTCAAATGAACATGAATGAGAATAATCAGGTATTTTAAGACGTTCTTCCATCAAAATCGAGTTTCTTTTTTATAATAAAGTTGAGTCCTTTTTTTCAAATTATAAATTTGTCCATAATAAATGTATGTTTTTAAATATGATATATTTAAGAAAATATAACGAAAGTACGCTCGGCGATTACATCTGAAGTAGTGTTTTTTTACGTAGCTACACATTTTAAGTGAATTTACTAGTTTTATATCGGTAATCAGTGAGACAATATTGATTTGTTATCTGTGGTTTTTACCATCGTGTCATAATCTCATAATAACGTCATATGTTTGTGTTTTGCACACGCACAACATAAATTTACTAATACGCGATTAACATTTAAATTGTACAAAAAATTCAAATCGAATTTCAAAAACAAATTTTTTTGGCGTCACATATCGTACGAACCACGGAGTTAGTTAATGCATACTATTGTTGTTTAAACATGAACGTTTCGGTTACACCCTGCGCCTGTGTCTAATCGAAACGGAAAACGTAAGACGGATCACGACGATTAATAATCGGTAAATTCAAAACCGTAATGACTTCGGAGTCGGTTTTCGAGCTGTGAACGAAACCGAAACCGTTGCGAACCCACACAATCCAGGTCGTTGTTTCGAGTTCTAGCGCGTGTTTGCGAAAAAATGAACGGTAGAGCTCAGTCACGTTGCTGCGCTGTCGTAACCGCAACACGACGAAAGGAACGGTGTTCACGGACAGCCGAACTGTGCCGACACGCAGCGTTACGCGTGCAATCGTTTTATTAGGTCGAGTCATTGTTGCAGGAACGCGGACGACGACACGCGACGATCAATACTCGTAGTTTAATTTTACGATTTCACGGTTTGCTTTCGCCGGACAGTGTAACCACGGCGCAACACGGAACAGTACTACTAATATAACGTGTTTTAAATATTGTTTCCGACGTCCCGGTGAACACGTTTGTTGTTGTTCGGTTTAAACGTTATAAAATCGCGGTCGTAAAACGAAACACGCGACCAACTCGTGTCGAACCACACGGGGAAATTTCGTTTTTTACATTTGCCGACACACTATGAAAACGTACCGTAGGCCAATCTCAAAAACGCGACAAAAATCGAGAAAATGCCGCCAATATTATGTCTACAATGATATAATTGTAGACCAAGACACGTTCTGAATATCTTATTTCGTTTTAATTTATTTATACCAACAATATTTATTAGTACGACACGGTATAACATAGAATACCTAAACACTTTTGAATGTAATTTTCCGGTTTCTATTAATACGTTTTTATTAACCACACCGGTTCGTACGGTATACGCATGCTCTTAATGGTTCTTAAGATATCGACGAGAACCTCATAAACAGTTTTGGAAAATCGAACAAGAAAAAAAACCGATTTCAAAACATTAAAAAAAAAAAATATATCAAAATCGTACCAATCATACTGTGTTTAATAGACGTTACGACGGAATACATCGATTTAATTTTCATACTATTTATTAATTGTAATAGATCGCACGCGAAAATAGACATGCATGCGCTTACAAACGTATTGTTTTTTTTTTATAAAGATAAACGGACAAACGTCTTAAGCCCGTTGACGTATTGCGTCGAAAACACAATCGGAAAAAGTTCGACGGTAACGTTACTCGTGTACGTTTATGCCGTCCGATTATAACGGGTACGAGCCGTATACCGTATAATAAATAATTGCCGTGACTCGGGCAAAACTTTTAACCCCAAAACGAACCCCCGCTCGAGACGTGAATTAAACTCCGAGTATAGTATACGCTGCAAACGCCACGCGACGCTATTTTCGAGGATTAAAAACAAAGTTGTAAAAGATTTGTAGGAGTATAAAAGTTTTGATAAGGTATTATAATTATCGTTGAGTGTTTCTCCGATACGGTAGTAATTTAGTTCCGCGGGTACAATGTGTGTGACCTACGCCGATATTCGTTGTGTTCACGCGATCGTGACGTTTTCACCGAGTCCTACTATAGTTCGATCGAACTGTTATACCGAAAAACGTATTTTTTTACGACGACGACGACGACGAGCACAAGTGTACGTGTACGTGAACACGATGGCGCGCGGAAAAGCGAAATCCCGTCAGCACGCGAAACCGCGAGAAACAACCGCGTTTCGAACGTGAAAAAAAGTAAATCGTCGCCTGGACGACGTGGAAAAACTCGAGGCGAGGAAAATCACGGAATTTTGTTGCAAACGTACGAATTTAATTATTGTTGAAATCGGTCGATTAAGACAATAACGTTGTTTTCCGAGGCGTTGTTCCCCGTAATACACCGTGTGCGGAGACGGAAAGTCGCGTCGTCCTTTATTTTTTATTCGCCGTTTTTTATTATTTTATTATATATATATTTTTTTTTTCCGGTCATTATTCCACCGTCACGGTATTGTCCGGGGGGCTTTTTACCGAGACGCCGTACCGTACGGATTTTACGTGCACGACGCCTACTCTGCTTACCGTCCTCGTCCGCCGGCGTACGCTTTCTCCCGTACACGCGACCGTCTCACGACCTTCTTAACGGCATCGACGACGACGTTTTTTTCTTGTCGCCGGCCCCCGACGTTTCACGGCGACCACGTAGCGGAACGTTATTTACGGCCGCGCAACAGGAACGTCGGGCGATCGCCGTCGAAACGCACGTTTCATATTCATAGTCAGTCGACCACGAGCCGCCACTGTACGAACCTTCCGACTGTCTAACCCAGCGATGGGCAAAGTACGGCCGAAGTACACTATAATTCCGGTCCTCCTCTAGGATTTCTTAAACATTAAAAAAGTTTGCCCACCACTGGTCTAACCGTTCTAACCTAGACGATCAAAAAAAAAAAAAAACGCCCATCAATATTTCCAGACCGGTTCGGACGATAACGTTCCGCCGACTCGCCTCGTTTCCGTTATCGTCCGTTCGGTTCGGTGCGGTTCTGACAACCGCGAACGTCGTAAGTTAGCCGCGGTGTTTCACTCTCTGTCCGTGTGTTTTTATTTCTTTCGAGCGCGCGCGCCGACCTACCCTTCCGCGACCCTCGCCCGTCCCGTCGAATAATCGCGTTTAATCAGCACAGTCCGACTCTTAGGCCGTGCGCGCCGCTAATGTTACCATGGTTATGGACGACGATACGGCCGACCTGCTGGCGCCGTTTCCCTCCCACCCCCATCCCCAACCCCGCGACGACGACGCCGCAGCCGGTCGTCATTCCGTCGGCCGCGCCCCGACTAGCTCACGCGAACCATAGACACGCGACGACGACGACGACGACGACGGGCCGAGTGCGTCGTTACGGGGGATAACTCGTCGAAAAGGGAGTCGAGTCGCGGTCGGTGATACGCCCGGAACAACGACGACGGGCGGACGTTTCGGCGGACTTCCCGTACGTATGCCGTGACGCGGGCGAACGTGTTCTGATAACGGATAAATCGCAAACACCCGGGTCCTCTATAAAAACATAAGCGCGGCGCCAGTTGTCGCGGCGTCGGGTCGGTGCGCGACTTCCAATCGCGAAACAGTCCCGGTTTCATCGTGGCACGGACGAAACTGAACGCTCTTCGTACGGGCCGGGGACGAAAACATTTTAGTTGACGATTGTTGACCACCTTGTTGCTGTCCAAAAAAAAAAAACGTTTATTGTTCTGATTGGAAAAAACATTGTTTCCTCTGTCCACGACGCCGGGGTCTCATGATAAATGTGTACGGTCGAACGACGTCAATCGCACTTGTTAGATGACGCGCACGATTTTTTCGATATTCGTGACGACATCTGTTGCTTTTTCGTACTCGTCGTCGTCGTTCTATGTTTCCTTTTCCGGAGTGTGTGTCTCTCTACGTCGTCCCGTTTGAACGCGAAAACGTTGCCCTGTGATTACCGCGAAGAGTCCGATTCGGCGTGATCGAATCCACGTTCGAAATTCGGCCGGCGCGGCTTTCGTGTTACGCCTTCGCGACTGTTGTCCGACTACGCTACGAGAAATACACACGCGACGTTTATCGGGACACGAGCATCATTTCGGACGATCTTTCATCGACATCCGCCAGCCACGCCAACAGCCTTAAAACGTTCTCGAACGCTTTTCTTTTCTCTGTAAGACATACGCGTCCCCGCGATCACGTGCTGCGGACTTACGAAACTGGTCGGAAAACTGTTAACCGACATTAGACGTCGTCCGGATACGATACACATCGATACGGTTGGCCACGATTCTTTCGGTGTTGCGATATACTGAATCCGGCGTTGTGCGTCGTATACGTCGAGTCCCCGACCTCCACGACGGCGCGCCATTTTATTCGCGCGTGGAACACCGAATCGCGCCAATACGTATACGTTTCACACGACGTTGTCTATCGAGCATTCGAATGGCCGTTGATTATTTTATTTTTGCTTTTTTACTTTTTTACTTTTTTAAATCTATTCGAACAGGTATTTGATGCGTTTTTGATGCAATCGTTCTTTGCGACATTGTCGACGACCTGCTGCGGAAAAATTACGAGATTTCACGCGTAGACTATAATGACGATCGTAATCGTAAACAGCAATAGCAACTAGGCACGTGTCATAATAAATATAGTGACGGGCGAAATGATATTTCGCGACGTTAAGCAAAAAAAAAAAAAAATAAGGTCGCGGAAAATATACAACGTCCGCCTGTGAATTAAAAATAAAAACCTAATATAATATATTTTGTTTATTATTTGTATTTCTTTTTCTGTACAGTATCATACCATCTGGTAGTGCTCGTAAACTTTCATTATTTATGTTAGTTTTGTTAATTCCCCCCTTTTTTTTTTTTTACGAAACCATTTGTTATCGTTATATATTGTATATTGTGCAGTACGTCGAGTTTGTTGAGTTTCGGTTTTCTTTTCTCTTTTTTCCTTTTTTTTTTTTTTTTATACGGACAATTAAAATTCCAAACAATGTGTTAAAATAAAAATATCAAGTACAATATAACGTCGACTCGACTGAATTCAATTTTTAACGTTCGTATTTTATGACCGCGCGTGTATCAAACATTATTAGACCAAGTAAAAAAAAAAAAATTCTCTGGAAATTTATAATGAAAACTCGATAAAATCATAAAAGTTCCGAGATATTGTACGGAGCGCGTCGGGTTTTATTACGAACGATTGTTCGCTTTGTTCTTGTTAGGATGCCGAGGAAATGAATTATTTTTCGCAAACGGACGATTGGAACGAATTCGAATACGGTCCGGTACGTGTATTGATATACACGTGTACACGTAGACCGTTTGTTAAATCGTAAAAAGGATTACCATTTCATTTGTATTTCGTTACACGCGTTTTCAACGTTTGCGTACACGTGTATTTTCAATGTCCAGAAGTCCGTATGGCATTTGTTTTTCGAGTAGAGAGGAATATTACCGTGTACTCTGAAACGGTTCGTGGCATTCCATTCCGTTGAGTTAACGTGGTTCGTTAATACCCTTAACGCGTGTTAATGTTTTTCGTAAAAAGAAAAACGGTTTCGGGCTTAGAAAACAAGATCAATGTCGCAAACTAAATTTCTTTACAAACAACGATGCGGAGAGAGGAGAGCACAACGACAACGCTCCTGCGTGCCGGCCTTTTGATCCGCCGCTGGGTGCACGGACTCCATGACCGTGCGTTTTGATCACACGCGTACTCTCAACGTGCGAACAATGCCGTTCCGGACAACGCGCCCCGAGACGATCGGACCGAGCGCGATTCGTCGTTACGGATAATCACGTCCGTCGGTTTAGAAATACGTGCGCGCGCGGACCAGCGGCCGTCTCGCTTCTTCCCGGCCAACGTCGAGTTTCCAGACGGTTTTCCGCGCCGTCCTTCATAGGCAGGTTAATCGCGGGCCGCCAAAAACAAAAACTTAAATAATATATACATAAAAAGTTACACGACGAAAAACAACGTCGTCCGATTTCACGGCGCGTAGTCGTCCTGAACCTTTCAAAAGGGTCTTGAGTGGTTTTCGGTGGAGGATAAAAAAAAATTCTTGAAATTTCTATACACGCTGTTTGTTGTGCACGCTCGTGGGACGGGTGGGCGGAAAATCAATGAGATCCCGCGCGTACCGATGGGACGTTAGATTCTATCGTGCAAATTCGAGAGTCCAATACATTACGTACTGCGTACGGCTTCCGATCGTTTCGGTCGAACGCTACGCAACAAATCGAATTCAGTGCATTTCGTACAGCAGTACACGCATATTCCGATCGACGGGTTGCCAACTCGACGATCGTAAATCGAGAAGCGTTACAAAAACAGAAAACAAAATCAAACGCGCTTCGTGCCGACGACACGACGCGGACAACAAGGTCCGCGACGATCCGATTTGTGTGCGTGGTTAGGCTCATGGATCGGCCCGTTCCGTTTTGAAAGCCGGCCGAGCGAGGCGAAACAACAGATTCGAAACATGGAACGCATACCGTGATGAGCGCGAACGTAAATACGATTTGTCGTTTTGCGTCTAAACGACTTCCGTCGTCCCGACCGGGAAGCGAGAAGACGACAGCACGGCGAACAGAATTACCGTCGTTATCGCGGTCAACGTGACGATAATTAATATCATCCGTAAACGTACAGTAACGAATTCGTTTTGCGCAAACGTCCGACTCGTCGGAAAGGCTTCAGAAACGTTCCCGCCAACAACAATTATATCGTGCGCGCGACCGTTCCGTTCGCGATAGGTTTTCATTACGCTCCGTGTGACGAATCTGCCGAATCCGGAACACGCGGCTCGTCGTTTCAGATTGTCGTTCGTACGAATATTATCTCGACGTTTCCACGTGCGATTAGTGTACAGTTATGTGACGGCAGTCGTTAAGAACCGTAAAAGACTCGCACACTTTATCGGGCAAAACCTTAACGGTATGATATTTTCATCGTGTTAAATCGTCTGATCGAAACAAGTTGTTTCGCATTATTTCGTTTCGTTTCGTTTTTTTTTTTATGGATTCTCGATATACGCTTATTGTACGTTTTTCGTGCAAACACTGTAGTTTCTTTTGAAAGTTCTGAATCCTTCGACGGATTTTCCGTAGCCTATATGGACGTTAATCCGTGAAAGCTTTAGTAGAACGTTTATTAATGCGTCCGCGACACACGATAAGGATTACACGAAATAAACTCTTCGCGCGAGTTTAACGTTGATCAGGACACGGTTCGTCAAAACGTTCGTTTCACATCATTCCTGCGTGGGTTTTGGATTGCCGGAGAAGTTTACCGACTCCTTGCCAACCACTTTCGCTGTCGCCGAGGGATCGTCGAAAATTATATCCGTTCGAGTACTATTCGATTTCCATTGGAAGGCTTTTGGTCGAACTTCACGTTGGATTTCTGAAACGCGAACAAGCGTACGATTTTCCAAAGAAATCGTTTTGTCGCCGCGCGTTTGACGTCGACGTTTGTTCGATCAAAAGATAAACCGGTAGTGTTTTTTGGCGAATGTACGCTCGTTCGTCCGCCATCACGTTTCCTTTCATTGCCTAGTGTCCCGGTACACACACGATCTGTTCGCCGCGTTTGAACGTCTTCGTTTTGGATTTCAGTTGCGATGCCTCCGGGGAACGAATCGGTTTCGAATCATTTTTGGTTTGATCGTCCTCGAGGGTTATGATTCCGATAGCCTTCGAATGAAGAATTTTCACAAATGTACAAATATTTACTTCGCACATCCGTAATATAGGACGTTTTCCGTGTAATTATCGTCCGTTTAAAACCTATTGTGTTCGTCGGTGTTTATCGAAGACACTAAAACGCCCGAAACCCGGAGATTACCGTACGAATACATTGATTTCGACACGAGACGGCGCGTCGTCGACGAAATAGGTATCCGTGATGATTACGCGCATATTTTACACAATCAAATATATGTATATATCGAACGGAAACTAATTGATATACTGTCGAAATATTTACAATCGCGTCTCCGCGCGACGGCTGTTCGCGAAGCGCGTGAACGCATGTATAGGCACGACGTCCGTTTACTCAACTCGTCTGTATTGGTGCGTTTTACAGGGCAGATGCAACCGTGAGAAACCGCCGTGCAAATACTTCCATCCGCCGCAGCATCTCAAGGACCAGCTGTTGATAAACGGGCGTAATCACTTGGCCCTGAAGAACGCTTTGATGCAGCAGATGACTATGGCCGCCAGCCAACAGATCGTGCCGGGGCAAGTGCCCACAGCAGTGGTGAGTCTTCTGTCGAAGTGGTGAGGCTGTCCCTGGTACAACGAGATACAAAAACGTACTGAACAACGTGAAACGTGAACCCATTGCTTTGAAATTAGACATTATTTCCCTATCGTTCCTACATAGTGACCGTTCAGACTTGCGCACTTTTCCCGAGCTACGGAGTGACTTGAAAACGCCATCTCGGAAAAACGCAGCACGTTTTCCGTCGAATTACCGCTTTCTTCTAATTTTTAAAACGAGTTCCTACCAAGGTTTTTTGTTTAACGTAAAAAAAAAAAAAAATCCGATAGTGCCAGATCAAGGCTAGCGTGGTGGATGTTGCAATACTTCCCACTTGTAGCTTTCCAGACAAGCCTTGGTTTTTTCCGCTGAATTTGAAGTTGCGTTGTCATGCGACAGTTTCACATTTCTTGAACGTAAATCGCTCTCTCCTATTGAATTGTATTTTTTCTTTCAGTTTGTTTAATGTTTCACTGTAACGTGTGGAACAACAGAAAAATACTTATGAATTATCGTGTTAAAATTTTAAAGCGCTAAATTCATTTTTCGTTAATCAGTACATAATTGTACGTTATCCATGGGACAATCCTCGTATATATATACACACAATAGAAATCGGTTACAACGAGTTCCAAGGTTCTAAGTGAGTTTTTCTCGTTGTTTTCGATTAGAAAGAGTGCTCGCTGTAAATGCGAAACGGACGATCTAGACGATTTTATTTCTATTTATAATCGATATTAAAACTGTGTTTATATTAGTCAAACAATTTTAAACCCGAGTGTTAGTTCAATCGCCAAAAACAAATTTTGTTTGATCGAACAGAAAACGAAAAAGGACCTGCTGTCGTAGTAATCGGAAGTTTGTTGATATAGCCCGTTGTGTTTTGCTCGTTCTGACCGCACTAGTCGTAAACGTATAATTTAACGTACAACCGTATAGGCACGTACCAAGCGTTTCGTTCGTTCTAAACAGTATCTCGTTGTGGTGATTTCTACTGTATATACCTGTATATATACACACACACAAACACACATTCGCGGGTGTGCTAAACGCGTAAATAATTTCGGACGAAACACGCGCGCACAAAGTAATTTATACGACCGTAGTAGTACTTGTAGCAGTGGGCACCTCTGAGCGCTATAAATATTGCGCGTCCGTCGGCAGTAGCCACGCGGCGAGATCAGAAAACGGTCGTTTGTATGTTATCGTTAATCGTGTGTACTGCAGTCGAAGTTCAAACCTACACACATACGTATATATACTAACTGACCCGGCAGACGTCGTCCTGCCCGTAGGTGCGCGATAATATTGGTCAAGAATATACAAAATAATTTTACAATAAATGTATCTATTTGATATTAGAAACTTTTTATTGCAATACGAAATTGTATTGTTAATGAAATGTGGTTTTTTTTTTTTTTAAATCGTCTTAATGCTAGATCGTGAACAACATTCGTTTTTAGTCTATCAGGTGCACAAATAAAATGAATCGATGTTTTTCTAGCACGCGAGCACGCAAAATGTAATTGTTCGTGTGAAAAACCCCGATGATCAACGTCCAATCCACATATGATCGTTTGTTTGTCCTCGGGACTCATTTATAATTATCGCTCCGGCCAAACGTATTGGAAATCGTAAGCGTTCGGACCGAATCGTTTCGTCGGTGGATATCATTGGAACGCGTGACAATAAAACATTGTCTCCCCCGAACTTTCCATTTAACATTGTCGCTCCTGTGACGTTTCCCGTAATCTTTTCAATAACTAATCTCGTGCGGTCGCAAAGTCCCGGCGCGTTTAGGTTTCGAAGCCAAATTATAATTGAATCGTAAGTTCAAACGTAAGTTATATGGTGGAAATCCAGGTAAAGCGGGTGAACTTAAAAAAACTCTGTGGGACAGTTTACAATTTCGTTTTCATCTGTCACTGTACCGATCGATTCAAACGAAATTGATTCGCCAGGCAATGTTCGTTGTATTGTAGAGTTGATCGCGTCAACATGGACATTTCCAGTAGCCGATATCGATCGTTCCCGGAGCCATTGATGCTTGCTATGATTGTCGCGTATATTTGGAAACACGCTTTTTAGCAATGCGTATTAATTGTGTATTTTCATGACACTCCGTTTTTCCATTATCGATATCCGGACAATTGTTCGGGAAATACTTCAGCGGACAAATCATTTTGTAAATGTCGCACAGTGTATGTACATTTCGCCAAAAAACGGATGATTTTAAAAATGCGTTGATTTCGTCCGCATACGTTGAACGTGTGAAACAATCGGTAATGTTTGTCCGAAATCACCTGACAATAACATTAGAGCATCACCAAAATGCCTGTCGTTACCATTCAAATCTTTTAGAGTTCGACTTAATGCTTCCAGTGAATGTTCGTGGGCCATTCGTCCTAGATAACAAAGCCGGCTAACAGTTACTTAATAACAACAAAACCGAGTTGAGCAACTTCCATTAGTCAAGTTAATCGTTCGAATAAAACGATGGAACCGTGATAAGTTATTTTTTTAAATTATGCTCAAACGTAAATAGAACGACGCTGGGTTTCGAAAACACTATTTTATTTCAACGGCTTATCGTGAGATAAAAACGCGTTTAACATTCTGTGGGTTGATGTTACGAACTGTTCGATTTTCGAACCGAACTAAACGCAAAACAGTTGGATTCGAATATCGAACCAAGGAAAATGAAACTCCTGAGGTACCCGATTCTTCGTTATAACCCAAAAACATTTGATTTTAAATAATACATACCATTATTATTTATTTTCTACATGAATCATTAATTATTTAGATTAATCAACTTTTAAATAAAACAAGTACGTAGTTGCTCTAAATTAATTTAAATCCTTTGAACATTTTATGAAGTTCGGGTTCATTATAATTATAATGAGTTCGGTTCGGGGAAGAAAATTTTTATTATTCGAACTATCTATTGAAACTTTCTATTTATATGAATGAATTTTTTAGCCGTATCGGTAAATAAAAATACAATATAATTTTTACGGTAATATTTTAGGGAAATGCTCACTGAGTTGTGTTAAAACGCATTCGGAGAAAATCTACCGTAAACAATATTTATGAAAAACCATAAAAAAAAATAATAATAAAAAAAGTTAATAAATTCCGTCATGTCTATACTACATATAGTTAAAAAACGTAAAAATGTTAGAAATTTAAAATCCTCCCCAATTATTGATTTTCATAAAACATAAGTTATAAGTGATTTATTTGAACTCATCGATTTGAATTTTTCAAGAAAAATTATTATTTTTACTACTAGGTAAAAACAAATAACAATTAACCATTTTTTTCTTAGACTGTGAATTTGTTCTTTTTTTCTTATTAAATTCTAAAAATTGAAAAATAAAAAACTATTTTCACGAATAATGAAAAATAAAAAAAATAATTCTTGTTTTCAAGCGTTTTCGTTTTCTAAATTGAAATCACTATGACGCATCAAGTTTACACGATAACTTATATTCCTGACTACACAATTCGTCTTTTAGAGTGCCACAGGTGAAAATAAATATAAATACCAAAATGTATTAGCTGAAAATGTAGATACTTCGACCATGTCCTCCGAATTAAAAATATTATTACGGGACGGTGTAAAATGGTAGACCATTACAACACCGTATACAACGGACCGAGATCCGCTACAAATCTTTTTTCTTCTAGGAAAACGACGTTTTTTTTTCTATGCCTTTTTTTTTAAATTAAAAATAATAGTATAACTCTGAAAGTAATCCGCAGACATGGACCCCGTTGTGCTCACGCTTTTCCGTTTTTATCGTTGTATATAGTTTTAAAACGTGGTCGGGTTTCGAGTTTAGTGCAAGTAAAATAGTACTTAGATCAAACTTTCTTTGCTGCGGTTAATAAAATAAGGAGACCGTAGACCATATAGTATGATTTTCAATTTTCCGAGGGTTCGGAAAGTCCCATAAAAGAACACGACCGAAACAATACGAATTCAAAGCACTGGGTTGGCGGGAAGGGGAAAATGGTAGCACCGCGATGTAACTTAACGTTCATTTCACTTCGGTTCCGAACAATTCCGATTTCTCGTATTATTATTCTAAGAAACGTGTTAAACCCAATTCCGGCGGCTTTCATTTCCTACGCGATTTTCGCGTAACATCCAACATTGTGTTTACATTTTTGAAAAGTTTCAAAACGTTGTGATTGTTATTGAAACGTTTAACTTGCTTGCTGTCTGCTATGTTGCTTTTGGTCACTATGTATCGGGTCGTCTCGTTATTCCGATTTCGTCCCGATGAAAATGCGAGGCTCTGGCTGATCCGATTTGGATTTTATGAAAAAATAACTCAAGACACTCCCACGTGTATTGCTAGTGAACAGTGGAGGAGGTTTTCCGAAATTAAAATCCACCTTGAAAACTGCGGTCAAAAGACGTTTGAATTAGAGACATTTTAATACGTTTTACCGATAATAAAAATTTGTAATTCGAGAAACAGCTATACCATAGAAGTCCAAACACGGACGATTCTTTACAGATGTTCAGTGCGTGAGGCGTACAAACGTTGTTTTGTTTATTATCGATCCCGAACTGCCTGAACCAATCATTTCAAGTCCGTTATTACGCTGGCAACGCTGCACGTGCATATGCACACGGCTTCGAGAAATCGTATGCATTTGCGAGCCGACCGTTGGTATTTACACGGCAGAAATTTGATCGCCTAAATGTATTTTGATCGGAATTCCGGTCGGACTTATTTCGAAATGCAACAATATATAACCGGTCATATGGATGATCAGGGATTTACATATAATGCCCGAGCGTTATGCGAAACGTTCGAAATCACTAGGCGAATGTAATTACTATCGTTAACCTAATTAACAAATATGTCTACGCAACTACAACAATGACAATATCTAAATATATATATATTTTAAACGCATTGGCAACTAAAAAAAATAACTACGGGACACGCTGATCCCGACCATAGTTGTTAATGTGGATATGCTGCTGCTAAACAAAACTCGGACTAGAATCGGACATTTGGATTTTCTGACTTTGGCAGGACAGTCTATTTTCTTACGTCTTGTCCTGATAGACGTGCTTAGGTGAGAAAACGCCGCGCCTTTCCGAAAATGTACATTTGCTAGTGGGCATCTCTAAAGTTACAATTTTTCTGTTCGTGAAATCAAACGTGATCGCGCACTCGTTCCCGACGACGCGGATACCGTATAGTATTATAAATTCAATATTATCCAGCGCAGAGCCTTATGAAAAAGTCAAAAATGATAAAAAATTCCTTTAGAAAGTTTTCTCGTCCGAGGAACATCGAAATCGTTAAAATTAATTCTCGTGGCTATTTCGTGTTACACGTATGATTCGACAATTGAGCCATAACGTAGATCCATCGATTAACGTAATGGCTGACCCGACTCGTGATAATGGTGTTCTATTCCCAAATAATGTTCCGTTAGTTTTCCAAACAGCGAGACGTGTCCCGATCTGGCTGCGAACAATTATGGTAATCCTTTCTGTACGTTCGTTTCTGACGCGACGACAAAATATTTGTCGAATAGAACCGTCAGCTCTATTCGTATCGGACTGCGTGTCGGGTCGGGCGCAAGATTAGATTTTTTTCACTGTTCGGGTGCAATATTCTTGACCGCGTCGCGTGGTACTGGACCGAAACGTTTTCAGCGCGCCCGCGCGCGTTTACATTCTGTGATTGCCGTGTCGGGGCCTCGTCCAGCTGTAATTTCTTTCGAGTCCGTCCCGTGCGCGGGCAATTGATAAAGAACGTCAAAAGTGACACGGGATGCGGCGAGGTCGAGAAGTAATCATAAAGTGTAATTGTGAGCAGGGGCGTGAATACGTCCATCGATCAGCCTGCGCATCAAAAAAACTCCAGGTTTGGCCAGTGTTCCCAATTAACCGATTGACTTTTTGTTTGAATTTTTTACAATTAATGTTCCGACGACTAGCATACCGTTTTCTAGTCTCGTAGTTCGTACGGCTTTATTACGTTGTCCGACGGTAGAGTACCAAACGTTTTTTTACGATTATTCGTTTTACAGATGTTTACATGTCACCGGCGGAAACCACTGGTAATAGTAACAATGATGTATAAATATTGTTCTGGTCGTCCAGTCGGCTGTTTCGCCGGTAACGTCATTTACCCTTGTACCAAAACTATACGGAGTTGCATACTTAATTACATACGGATTTGCAAAAACCCGATATCCTCACGAGTATTCAGATTCGGTAGTTTTTTATTTTTCTGGCAAAAACGCGGTTTGAAGTACTAATAGAGAACACTAAGGGAATCGGTAATAATTGTTATCGTTTTCATTTTAATCAAGCGGGTTGGATAACGTAAGATGGTCGTTACTTTATTGGAACATAAAAAAAAAAAAATACTCAATGTTTAAAACTTTTATGTTTTCGGTTCACATCGCCCGAGACGAGTCGGCGTTGCTGATTACATCCGTAGTTCAGATAGCGCGCGCATAAAACGTTCCGCGAAATTTAAACCAGTAAACTAAACGTGCAATGTGTTAGTAGCGTACGTTGAAAAAGCGTGTGTCCGGGATAAAAAACAAACTTCATTTGACGTGCGTTGTGTGTGTTGATGACGCGAGCTCAGCAACCCTCGTCATAAAGACGACATTATTATCTAATGGGACGCACACCGAAATAGTATTACGTTCCGCGTTCCCCAGTGATTGGTGTAGCAATAATGTATAAATTGGCCCTAAACAAAAAACAAAAACGCCGTACAGTGGCGTAACAATACGCCTTTTCGGAACGGCATTGACAAATGCAAATGACATTTTAAAATTAACGTTACGAAATTATTTACCTCCGAATCTCTTTACATACGTCGTATTAAAACAATCCGAAACAAATCGAGTGTCAAATCGTCGGACGTGTAATTATTAGTCTTCATCTTGTTTTTTGTTTTTTTTGATTTAGTTACCGGAAATTTTTATTAATCAAGTTTTTTCATTTCAATATGGCTCACCAATATTTATTTGTTTCGACAGAAGTTCCAAAAACACGTGATCAGCGTGCGAACTTCGGTCAGGGTTCCGGATAAATTTTGCGCGCTACTTATATTGATTTTTATGATTTCCGTCACAAAACCCACGGGAACAATTTATTCGTCGACATAACGGTGTGAACGCTGAAAACCCGACCGATAACGATTCAGCAGACTCCGAACAACAGGCGGACAATAACGTACGGCCGACCACGCTGTATACGCGTGGTCCTTATATAGATTTACCATTGAAAAACCGCGCGTTCGTTCGAACAAACAAATAACAATTGCGAGATAAAATTCCAAATTAAGATTTCCCCGGTACGCATAACGAATCCGAATTGTACTTCATAAACGTCTCGTGAAGCCGGAGAACCGAAACAAATTGCAAATTGTATGCAACAAGTCGTCTACAAGTCCTACACTAAAAACGGATTTACTAACGCGAGATTCGCATGTATACATGACCCGTAAACAAACGGCTGCTCCCAATCCCTTAACACAGGAAAACAGTAATTAAAACGAGCTGTTAAAACACTCTTCCGTACCGCATCGGTTGTACCATGTAAAACGTTGTGGAACATAATAATTTTCATTCTAGTCTCTCTTTTTTTTTTTTTTTTGTTAGAATTAGAAGGTTAACTTTTTCTAGGAGAAATATTTTTTAATTAATTTTAATGAACGTATTGTGTTATATACGGAATTCAAAACGTCATTCTCTTTGGTGGGGGTTTTTTTTTTATTTAAAAATAAATCGAACGTTATAAAAAAATAAAAAACCAAAAATAAGTTTAGTATGCATCGAATTTTGGAAATATTCAACGCTTATTGTTTAATCGTCAAAACACCGTAAACGATCTGTTTTTATTGTTTGATGAAATCGGTCGAGTATTTTCGTATATTTTGACTGTTGACTGTGAGAGATGAATGGCGAAGAAAAACAAATTGCCGCGGAATTATAATCTACTCTTACGTTGTTTTTTCTTTTTTACATTCAAATTCAAATTTCAAGAGAAAAATTTCGAGAAATCAACCGACTAAAAAACTGACCAACGTCGAAAACGTCAACAACCCGACATTAAACGTATACATTTTCACGGTGCGTTCGGAGTCGATTCACGGCAAACGAACTGTCGTCCGAACACGACGAGGCGAACAAACGCGGGTTTCGGTTCCGGGACACCGTTATAAACGTAAAAAACCGATTGGGCGTGTTGTTGGGCGGTGGGAAAATGACGGTACGCGGTTTTCGTTTTGAACCGTTCGTCATCATATTCGTTCGCCGACAAACGACGAAACGTGAGACGACCGACCTGACGGCCCTTAAACCACTGACGAGCAACCTTAGACCGCGTGATTTTTCACCGGACGTCGGACCGCGGGCCGGCGTTAGATCACGTCGCGCGTCCTCTGGTCGTTCGTAAAACGGAACGAGATGTTCAACGGTGATTTGTTTCGCCGATTTCGCCGCGTTCTCAATTCGTTCATTTTAACGACAACCCCTCGGACGATTCCCCGTGTCCGCACGTGGGGCGTGTGTACGTCTTGACGCGCGGTCTCGGTTGCTCGTCGTCGTTATCATTACACAATCCAACACACCGCCCAACGCGATGTTACGTGTCGTCGTCGTCGTCGTCGTCGTTATGATGCCACACGTCGTTCGTTCGCGTCCCGTTACTTTGTTCGCGCGTTTCGTTATGCGGACAGACGACCGCGACGGTTCAATCGTTTTCTATTTCCCCAAGGGCCCCCCCACAGAAATAACGACCAGGGTGGGCACAATACTTGTTAAGTTATACACACACACACACACGTACGTATCCATATAAATCATAACAAATAACGTACAACAACGTACACATTTAGTGTTTGAAATTCGTTCATTGTCAATCATATGAATCTGTTGTAAACTAAATTATTATAACTAAATGTTTACCTATCGTATTTGTATTATGTCTTGATATTGGCTGTGAGAACACTGAAAATACAAATTTTTGCTATCGTAGCGTAGTATTATCAATAGTCGAGCAATGAAATATTTATTTGTAGAGAGCTATTATCAAACGGTTTTATTTATAATACAGAACAGTACGATCAAGAATAATTATTTCGCGGTAACCGACAAATCGTGTTAACACAATGTTCGACATTTCCATCTATTATTATTTCGAACTCGCGTGAACAACGATATTTTATTGAAAAAACAAAAATATTTATCAAACAAACATCGACTCAAATAGCGACGGGTTTCGTTCGCACCGTTTCGTTCGCGAACGGACGTCGGAAACGTCCATCGTCGGCCGCTCGGCGTCATATAAAAATAACGTACACGTATCATTATTGTTATTTCGTAACAAAGAAGAACAAACGCGGCGCGTCGCGTTTCGTTCCGACCGAGGAGGCGCAAGACCGGTTATCGTAATTGTACTCGCGCTGGGTGCGTACGGATTGTTAATATTGCACGCGCTTTCGTTGTTCAAGTCGCGACGTCACTAAGAACTGTATAAGAGCAAAATAAAAACCAATACGAATAATCGTTTTCCTCGGTTCGCGACATCGCCGATTATTACGTTTGACGACGTTACGCCTCTATCAGCCACTCGACACGTATCGGTATTTTACGAACCAAGTTCGTTTCACGCGTTTTAGATAAACGTCCGAGGAAAACGTCGAGAGACGAAGCGGAAACGGTCGACGCGTACGAGTTCCGTTCCCATAACGGATTCCCTTTACATTTCGCGAATAACGCGAATATTTCGAAAAGCACGCGATGTCTGTCGACGTACGCGCGCAGGTTAGGTTTCGATGGCGTTTCACGCGGGACGACGCGTTTTCAGAAACGGCTCTCAACAACTCGGCCTATCCTACGGACGTGTCGTGCGTGTACTTTTGCAGCGTCCGAACTGGTACGCACGGGCCGCGGACGTCCCGGCTCATAACGGACGCGTCGACACGTATCCCCAAAGCGTTTGAACGCCATTTCGGTGTCGGGCGCACAGAGACCCGCTCGGCTCGGCGTCCGTCGAAAAACATATAGATATCTGTACATACGGATGTATTTACACGTGTAAACGCGTCGAGAAACGACCGCCGTCAGTCGTTAGTCGCCTAACCTAACCTAACCTTACGTTAATTTTTTTCATTTCTTCCCCGTTTTTTCACAGGCCACGCCAACAGCGTACTTGACCGGGATACCTGGCGCGAGCACCCAGGTCGGCAACGCTTACACGCCGTACTTTAGCGCCGCCGGACCGTTGATCGGGCCGACCACGATAATCACGTCCGACCCGAACAATCCGCTGGCAATGGCCGTGCAACAGACAATGGTCACGCAGCAGAAAATGCCTAGGAACGATCGTCTAGACGTAAGTGGAGAAAACCAACAGATAAATGCGTTATTTGCCGGCGGTGAGAGGGTGTGTATCTATTTCGCACGTGTACGCGTGTGTTTGGATTCCGTGCATCCCGATCAGTGATGGATCTAAGGGGCGTGTGCGCTCTCCCCGTTGTCGTTTATGAAGAGTTAATATTTGATATTCGTTTTATTTTTTTGGAATCCGAAACCTTTTTTTTTATATATAAAAAATGTGTACATGTTATGTGTATTGACATTAGTTAACCACATCAACTCTGATATAAGAACATCACGAAAATTTTGTGGCACACGACCGAATCACACGGCGATATTCCTAAATTTAAAAATAAAAAAATATTTTACGAACTTCTGGACCTTAAATGCACGGGTATACCATACATTTTACGATTTAAGGAATACGGACTACGTGTACACGTGTATATCAACAGACGTACCAAACCGAGAGCCCTAGCATACACAGCGAGTGTATCTGAAATGAGTTTCACTCGTTGGTTGGTTGTGCGGTTACTCTGGTAAGGTGAACAAATGAGAACGATTTTTTTTTTTTTAATCTCCGATATTTTGGACTCGGCCTGAATTGAATGGACCTATAAAATGATGCCGGATGGTGCCGCCTGGCACGACTATTTAGTGAAGAATAATGCGATACATTTTTTTAGGTTAAAATTTCGCCACGAATCAAGTGGTATGGATTATATTTAATTTTAGAGCCTAAAAAGGTTATTTTCCAATTTTTCACATGTTTTATTCGAGTTAGTACGACAAAAAAAAATGTTTTTCATTATTAATTATGGAAATTAATTAGTTATCCAAAAGCAATTCCATACTACGTAATTCGTCGCAAACTTTTCGGTGAAAAGTAATGTGACACATCATTTAAAGGTAGAATTTCGCAACGAATCACGTGGTATGGATTACTTTTAGTTTCGAATATTATTTAACGAGTGAATAAGTTAACTTCAAAATATTTGAGATAAAATAAAACGAAAAATCATTTTCCCATTTGTTCGGCCTATAGGGTACAACCAACCAACGTGTGAAACTAATTTCACATACACGCTGTACTTACTAGGACAAACGTCTTATACGGGTTTTTTTTCGCATTTCGTGGCGTTTTCAGATTATACACTGATCACGTTGAGCGGAAACGTTCGTGATACGTCTTGCATACCGGACGTATTTTTTTGTCTTTGAGAGCCCTTTGTACATGTAATTAATATTGTATATTAAATAATATTGACTGCTTTATTTTTATTCTTCTCGACCGACAGGAAACCCGATTTTTTAGATATTTTTTTTTTACATTTTTTATATTATTATTACGAGTGTGTTAACTTTAGCTACTATATATTCGCCCGCAAGACGTTGCGCTATTACTGTTTTTCCCTCTTGTTTTTATTACACATTTTATTACATTTCACAACAGTAGTTTTAACGCATACATATATAAATATATCTAATCTCCCGTATATATCAAATCGGTGTTCGCGTCAGGGTTGTTTCATACCTATGCACAATTATAATTTTAATAACAATTAAAAATAATATGCTTGTTTCCAATTTCAATAGCAACCGTATAAGGAAACGAAAAAATTAAAAATATTATCGACATTTTCGTTGGTTAGGTTTGGGTTTGTATACATCACGATCGGAAAACTTTGGACATTTTGTTCTTACCGTACAAAACGCTTTTCGCGACAGGAATGGAAACACGAAACAAAGCGTTCGGAACACGTCGCGTTCGATTATGTCTCTAAAAGTATTCGAATATGACGAATGTATTCAAATATTTTTATTTTAATAATAATTTGACTCGACACGCGTATCCAGACGATGGCGATTTCTTCGTATCGACCCACTTTTCGCGACAGTCCGATACGCGAATTTTCGTGAACAAACCGGATAAATAAAATATATACGTTATATAGTCGACCGCGTGGCGTTAATACGATTTTGGCGATATTCCATTATACATCAATATTGTACAGCACTAAGTACGTGTTTTCTATTTTTTTTCGATTTTCGATTTCAAAACGCTTGTATAGTGTATTTATACTCGCGCCGTACCAATCGATAATTGCGTTTCCGGTTGATCACGCGTCGCTACCCGATCACGCCCAAATGTAATTTACTCCGTGTTCCTGAAATTCGTTGTACAGCCCCCAGTGCCGCTTCTAATTACGGTGTATTTGAATATAACATAATAGTCAATGATACAAATCTAATTTTAATCAATCGACTTTTGTCGATTCCGAAAACGAAGCGTGCAACATGTACACATATATATATTTGCGTATAGTTACGCTGGGTGGTAATAAAATCGATTGGCCCGTCCGAAAATAAACGTTATAGAAATGCGAAAATAATGGTCGCGGTGAATATTACGAAGATTCAAGATGCAGTCGTCGTCGTACGAGTACGAGGAAAGAAAAATATCGGAAAAAAATCACGCGACATAATAACGACGACGGTTTGTTCCGCACGGCGAACCTCTAACCGGTAGGCACGACGGTCTGCGCGAATCCGAGAGACCGTTCGTGTTCGCGTGATGATTTCGGCTTCGGAAAACTAACGTCTTAACGTGTTCGAACGCGAAACGATCGGTTTCGAGATTTCGGTTTGACGGGAAAAACGGAAACGTTTCCGGAGCGTCGTCGGCTACCTATGCCCGCGGAAAAAAACGCCTTTATTATGGTACGACACCATATACCATGACGTTCGGTTGCGCGCAACGCGTGAACGCGTAACCATAACGAGAACATTATAATTCATACGGTGTAGGAACCTTTTTAACATAATCGATACTACGGAAGTTCTAAAAAAAAGAGAAAAAAAAGTAATAATAATAATAATGACGTACGAAACATTTATTATGTGGTTCACGTTTCGCGGAGTTCCGCGGAACAATTTGTAAATTGAAGTCGACGCGCGATAATATATATATAGTTTGTATTACAGAGACCGTCGCCGCTCTCTCCGGCTAACCTAACCGAACTCCGATCTCCAGTTTATGTTACGTGACCGCCGCAGACGTCGACTCCGGGCGCGCGCCCCGTGTATATACACGCCGCCCTCCGACGGCGATTTATTTCCGTCCGTACGTACGTCCGTTGTTCCTCGTGCAAGTGCGGCTCTGTTGAACAACGAGACTCTCACTCTACAAGCTTTTTATCAACAATTTCCAATAATAATTTATTCTTTCGATACCTCCGTCGATTTCGTTTTTGCGGCTCCGACCGGCTCAACATGATGTGTTCCCTAACAACGCGCTTTTTGATTCGGGTAATAACCAAAGGTCACGTGCAGCGGTGTTCGATACCGGCGTTCGGTTTTTTCTCTTCATCGATCGATTTTCGATCGCGGATCATCACTAAAACGAAATCGTCTGCCTTTGCCGCTTTTCGTTCACGACGAGCAACCGGTCACAACGGGGAAAACTGATTTTTTTTTTCTTATACTGGACGGACCCACGTGTCCAGAACGCCCGATATCGGTTCCCAACGATCTCGAACGACACGATATGTCGACGCCGTAAGTACGCAATGCGTCCGCCCCGATTGACGACCGCGATTTTATTTTCGACCGTGTTCGGAACGATCCGCGAACAATACAATGTAAACGGACAACGGGATAATAATCTCCGGGTACGACTCGAACCCCGCGACGTGTCCCACGGGACGAGTCGGAGGAGTCGTTTTGTCGGCCGTTGGTCGGTTCGCGCGCGCGCGACATCGCGATAAATAACAAAACGTTCGTCGTAACAAACGGCGCCATTAAAGATGAAATCCGGATAGCCCGCGGTCGCTGCGTCCGGTTCTCGTCAGCCGTCTATCTAACACGTCCGTCGACGTCTCGCCGTTCCAGAAGCTGGGGTCCCGTTCACACCGTTCTTATTCGCCCCGGTTCCCGTGATCTCGTTTCTCGTTCCCGTCGGAGTTGTCGACGGTTCGCGCGGTCGGTCCCGCCGGCGATGAACGTCGGGAGAATCGAACGAGCCGTTTCTCTGGTTTTGAACGGTCGGTCGCGATGTTCCGATGTCGGTTCCGGTTCACGGAAGGAACTTTCTAAACGCTTGCAAACGGTTCGTGTCCGCGACAACGCCGTCCGGGACTTATTGGACGACTTGTAACACGGGGGGAAAAAAATCGATCGCAATGTATCCCCGTGATGGCGTATCGGTTTCAACGTCCGGTAAATGTTGAACGCGTTACGTTACGTTAACTCGCGAACGTTGATTAGCTAAGTGGATCGCGCGTTTGATTTATTGCGCTTGGACGGACGGCGATTTACGCGTTTCGACGCTGTCTCGAAGCATTTAAAAAACTTACGATCCCCTACCGAAACGGGGTTTGTTAGGAGGCGAAAAAATGTATATCAAGATAAAACTTCGCGTTCGCACGTAAACAACGTAATAAATATTATACGACTAACAATAAGTACTAATTCCGAACAACGCGAAACACGTGTCAGTCTTCCGATTGACCTACTTTTTACGGTTAAATAAAAATTAAGGAGTTTTTTTTTTTTTTCGTTACGTCGAGACCGACAAAATAAATCACTACTGGGTGTTCTATTATAAATATTGAAAATAAATCGTCGTTATAAATCATACGTGTTTAGTCTCGTCATTAATCGTGAACTTAAAGTCAAAGAAAAAAGAAAAAAAAATAATGATACTATCGATCTACATAAGTTCATGCGTTTGATAATTATCGACCGACGCGCAAAACCATTAAAAACGCAAAACCGACGGAAAACGCTTTTCGGACCGGTCGGTATCTCGAACACGGGTAATCGATGCGACTGTAACTCCTTTCGCCCTCATCATTTATTTATCGTCGTTATTATCGCCAGTGTATAAAATATTGAAATATCGCGTTGTTTATTTCGGTTTTCAATCAATCGACACGCAATACCTACGCTGTTGCCCAATGACCTGCTGCCGATATCACCTGATTTGTTGTATCGTGTTAATTTTACATTTCGTTTCGAACATAACCTATTGTTATATCCTGTCAAAAAAATAAACCCAATAATATATAATGTGTATGCACTTAAAACGATTGTAATACGGAACGTAGTACAGGAGAATACGTAGCGAATTATGCAACGCGATTGATGAATCGAATTAGAAAACAAAAACAAAAAAACGCCATACAGTTGTGACGCGGACGAAAAATTTTCATGCGGCGACTTTGTAGAAAAGTATTGGAACTTGGAAATAATACGATGAATTCCTATTACTCTTTATCAGATACGTTCATGACGTTTGTTTGGCGTCTGATGAACACGGTAAAAAAATGTAATAATCGCAAAACAAACGTAATTGATTGATGGAGTGTTTGAATTGAACGAAACGGATTCTTTTGAAATAATTACGACACCGACATTCAATTACCTACGTGAAACTATGCCGACAATTGCCCAGAATCGTACGTTTAATTTCAGAAAAAGTTAAAAGTGACTTTTTATTGAATTACATGTGTATAATAAAAAAAATTGTTTATTATATTTGACGAAATCGCCGACCCGGCAAAATGCACGTCTCTAACCTAACCTAACCCCGTCCCCTGTTACGTGCCGACGGTCAACATTCGTTTACGTTATACATACCGAGTTGAAAATTGTACGTGATTTTTATTGAATGTTGTGCTCTATGCTCGCGGGTATGCCGTACCGGCTGATTCGAATATGTCCCGTCGTACGCGTGTAATTACAAAATAAACGTAAACTGTATATGTGTATTGAAACGTTGATTGCCATCGTTCGGAATGTTGAATAATCTCCTCGCCTACGACATAATGATACGCACGATCGATGTTTAAAGTCTGCAAACAGTATATCAACGAGTTATGTGTTTCAGATGGATATGAAAGCCGTTGGAACATTTTATTACGAGAATTTTGTAAGTAAAGAAATCGTAACTATTAACACGCCTGTGTGAAACGCGCATAATGTTTGTTATCACGCGCACGTTACGTTCATCGGCCGTAATAAATGTCGACCGTTCCCGAATCGTCCCGGTCGTCGCGTGCGCATCGGAGGAACGTCCGCAACGCCTTGTCCGGTCGATTGCCTGGCGTTCGCTGCTTGTCTTGTATTATTTACTTTGTTATGCTTGCTTGTACGGTTCGCCGGCGCCAGTCGATTCACGTGTTGCACGACGTCATTGCGCGCGGCAACGACCACGACGGCAACCGCCGTCGGCCATTTCCGTCCGGCCGGCCGTTTAATCGCAACGGACCAAATCGTATTTCTGGACGTTATCGTTCACGTTTACGGTCCACGGTCGATCTCAACGTGGCGGCGTGATAAGGTCGTTAACGTTCTTCGACGGACTTCCGCGCGGGCTTTACCGGCCGATCGCCGCGGCGCCGCTCTGGGCACAACAAGTGAGGCGCCGTCCGTTTTTCTCGGTCAGTTTTCGACGTCGTTTTTCCTCCTAATTGACCTTGCTCCGACAATGTCGACTTTATAGTATTATGGATCGAATCGGGGGGGGGGGAAATAAGACATTGTTGCCGTTCACGTTCAAACTTGTCCGGGGGGAGGGGGGGGAACAGAACCGAACCCCCCGTACCCGTTGCAACCGAATTTCGCCGACTGTTCACGTACGCGTACAGCGAGATTTCGACAGGGTCGCCAGAAAAAAGTCTCGCTCCGACGAAAAGCACATTTCCGGAAATAATCTAATGCGTCGTTATGGCGCGATTGTAAATTTCTCTGTCGTTCTGTAAACGGGGCGGTCAACGCGACAATACAAATTACGGTCACGCCGTCGGAAACTGAACCCGCGAGACACGATAAAATTACATTTACGAGCGTGTCCACTCCGCCACGCGCCTATCGAAAAAAAACCCGAGCTTGACCTTGTCGCGGTCCTACAACTGTCATGTGATGACGTTCGCGTTATTGTCGGTTTGGCATAGGACCGACAACGTTCACGAACGAATTTACACGGTGTATTCATTAAAGCTCCGTTTCACCGTCACCGCGATGATCGAAACCGATCGACGTTAACTAAACTAAACCGAGTCAAGTCCTTACGGAACGGACTCACTTTTGATCGTTTGCGTTGCGCAAAAATTATCCCCCGGACGAAATTATAGCGGTGGTGGACACGAGGAGAGGCCATAGAATTTATTAGCCGTTTCCTCCATCCCTGCATCCCGAATTTAAAAAAAAACGATTGTCTTTAGTGTTTGATTTATTGTATTATCAATACTGTGATGCAATTATTGTTACGTACTTGTTGGCGAGGTCTGTTTTAAATATTATTTTTAATGTATAATTGTACGCATTTATTTCGTACGTCGCATCGTATTTCAAAATTACAAATGGTTTAAAGTAATAATAAATCATATAACTGAAGTATTCAAAAGCTGTGTTTAGTTTAAAATATATATATATATTTCTTTTTTGGCGCTAGGTTGTGATGTTTAGTAAGATAGGGCAAAATCGTCAGGTGTAAATTGAGGTGTTTTTTTTAAATATTTGTAAGCACATTTCAACGAAGATTTCAATTTTAAACAATAATTTTAAAATATTAAAAATAATTTACTTTTATATTATATACTCATATTATAATGTTAAGAAAACTACAACGAAATATTGTCGACACGTCCGATTTTAACAAAATCAAATGTCTCTTTCTTTTTAAAATTCCATTAATTGTTATGAGAAAATAATGAGATTTTTACAGTTATTCAACTTAATATTATACATACACAAAATGTGTTTTGAAAACATTCGATCAACATTTTTAAAATGTCAAAAATTTTTGATTTTTTACATGATTGAAAATTAATAAAAAATTAGGTTTCACTATGTGCTGAAAATTCAATACAAAATCAATGATATAGTGTACTAATTACATTTGAAAAAAAGTTTTAAAACGTCAAACATAATTTTTTTTAAGTGTTCAAAATCCAAATTTTTGTATGAAGTGTGAAGAGTTTTGCACATAATGACGATTTTTTTCAGCGTTCGTGACTTGCTAATCGCTACCTTTTTTTTTTTTCATTTTACTCCTCAAACTAGATCTACTGCTTATGTTTAATCTATTGTATATTCACGAGTGATTTGTTCTCGATTTGCTTTTGTTTCGCCAGCTTGTTCCCGTTGCTTTGTTTCTAAACATCCTACAATAATTTACACATATTGCTACGCCTCAACTATCACGCGTTGAACATCGTACACAACAGTACTACACAGCCCACGCGGACACATGCATGCGTTTTGATTTTTCATATGCTTCCTCTGTGTGTGTACATATAGATATAATATTATAATATCAAGTGTGGGAATTGTAAGGCTGGGCTTTAACGAGTTAAATGTAAGTATTGAGTTATAACGATAAATTAATTTTTGAATTAATTTACTTAAGCGTTCATGTTTTCAAAAATTAACATTTTACTCAATACATTACCGAATTTTTAATTGGACGTGTTCAAATTGAAGTTGATTATTTTTTTGAATCAATCAATTTAAATTAAGTGAAATTACTAACGATATAGTTAACGTCAGATAAACTATAGACTGTTAAATATAGGGTTTTGATGACCTAAACATAATAATGTATATTGGAAGTCATGGTGCTTTTTTTTAATTTAAAAACAAAACGAACTTCTTAATTGATTTCACTAATATATCTCTTCAATTGACTAAAATCGGTGAAAACGGTCCCTCTCCATTAAAGAATCAAATTTTTTTTCAAATATTCTTTTGCGGACAATTCAGCACGTCGCATTAGTAACGAACACGATTATAGATTTCGAGTGATTTTGTTAATGGGCATAGTTAAACGTTATTGATGCATTTCGCACGTTCAGACAATCAAACCTATGTGGACTGGACAAAATATCTTGCGACATCATGTCACCATCGTTGTGTGCCGACGCGATGTGTTATTTACCGATTGCGTAAAAACGAAAACGTCCGCAAAATGTTTTCCAGGCTTTTCCGGGAATGATGCAGTACAAGCGAGCTGCCGGCGACAAGTCCGGAATGCCGGTGTTCCAGCAGAACTCGGCGGGAGCGTACCAGCAATTGCTTCAGCCGTTCGTGCCGACCGTATCATGTGAGTATGGGTATGTTATGTATGCCTCCTCGCGTCTAACAAAATACTGAACGACGCCGCGTGAACCGCCGAGACAGACGTCCGTACGTCGCGTGTGGCCGTTTCGATTACTCAGACGGATATCGTTGTCGGGACTGTTGCCGTCGCCGTCGACACCCAACACGTAATGATTATTGGACACGGTGAACGGTTACGGACGTGGAAGGATAAGGGTCGCGAGTAGGACACGTGGCCGAGGAACAGGTGTCTTGTAGGCAAACCGATTCGGCTGATAGCCAAAGGCCAAGCGGTCATTCGCCGGAGAATTCTCCTTCCCGTCGGCTTATCTCCAGGCCGCAATGTCCTTCGTCGGAACACGTTTACCAGACGCTCGTCATACAATCATACACGGGAACGTGTTACGCTGGTGGCCGCGACGTGTTTCTGTGCGACGGTAATTTGTCGCGCGGTATTCTATTGACATCAGATCCGCGTGACTGTATAATGATTTCCCAAATCGGAAAATTCCCGATAAATATAAATTTCTGTATTATACCTTTGCGGTTCAAATGGTTCCCCGAATAAATACGCGTGTAACATTTGTACGGGTGTGCCGCTACGGTCTTGAATCCTTATGGAATACGTTTTTATAGGATATAATTCGCGTCGGTTTCTAAAATCCCACGAGTATTGCCCGTGTACTGTAGTGGATATCGAAATGCGTAACAGTGCAGGACATACGTTCGTTTCGCGAAAAATATTATAGGCGAACAGAGTCTTTAGGAATGTTTTGATCGGAAAATATTATACAGGAAACCTGCAGATCAGGAGAGTATTACACGGGGAACGTTGGACCCGGGAAGACATTTTATGGTGACTCCCGAAAATACACAATCTTCAGGTATCGAGGAAATAATATTTTCCACAAATTACGAGCACATTTCCCGAGTTTCAAAATCTCCTGTAATACTATTCCTAACGACACTGTCCTGCTTGTTATCGTCGTTCCTGTTTAATGTACATTCCGTAATTCGCATTTTCCTGATGATCTACGGCGTCCAAAATTACCGAACACAAATTTATTGTTGTAATGACAATATGGGTTTTAGTGTTTCCGCCGGACCGCATTTTTAAGTAATAATTATTCGTAAACGGAATATTGGAAATAAAAACTGAAAACACGTTTTCATTTATTTATTTTAGTTTTTTTTAAGACGGTGTAGAAAGACAAAACGGGTTACCATTTGAAAATTAAACGTTTACATTTGTCTGAAGTGTAAAGAGTGCGTTATTGGTTTTGCTCACTATGTCTAACTGGTCCGTAAATGGTTCAATAGTTAATAAGAAACACGGAAATGATATTTGTTCCAAATATTGGTACACAATCACCTGCATGTTATAAAATAAAAAAATTCGCCTTGTACAAATAATTTAAGCTCGCGATAAAACGTCTTTTATCTAAGGATCGGTTTGAATACCAATTCGAGTCAAATTGAAACGCATAGGATTTTTTCGATTTCAGTTCCAGTTAGGTTTTTAGGAAATAAATTGTTCGGTTTCGGTTCTCGTGTTTTAGGTGTCAGCTTTTACCAGTCTTGAACGGTTTCAATTCATTTTTTCTAATTTTCAGAAACTAAAAAGTCATAGAATTATGCAAATATCAACGAAATGGCAACCATTTCGGCTTGAGAGTTGCGAAAATCCCATCGTAAAGCATTTATTTTTTTTACTTTTCAATGAGAAAAGTAAGAGTGAGAATTTCGAAAACAGTTATTCAAATTCTTGTAAATATAATACCGTTTTATAATAATGAACGACAGGGGAAATATGTCTCTTCCTTCTAGTAGTTTTGTTGAAACGTGCAAAACTAACATCGAACGGATTTCAGTGGCGGTGTAGGGGGGGGGGGGGGGGTGAGGCCAGCGACGGGCGACGTGTGTACGGCGGTCGGGCGTGCACGGTCTGAACAATAAGAATGATAAAAACAAAAACAAAAAGACGGACGCACACGATGTGCGCGCAAAAACCGCCATTTTATTTCTCTTTTCTTTCCGGCGTTATGAGTCCCCGTCTCCGTGTACGAGGAAAACGAAACGTTTCCAATCGCTTCGTCACGCAAACGTCACGTAATAACAATAACAATGGTAACCGTCTCGCCCCGCGGTCATGTGATATTCATTTTGACGCGAGCCGAAAGTAATATTCAACCCTTGTTTATTTTGTATTAGTTGCTGCACCACCGGGCATCCCGAGGTATTAACACAATGACTGCAATTCGAAAATCAACCCGTGTTACACCGTACATCCAGGTTGTAAGTATATCAAAAACGGTCGTGTTGCGTTCACGTTCTATAAACAGTGGTCACATGTCACGTCGAGGGTGTGTCTGCGCGCCCGTGCGTTGCTGGTGATTCGGATAATCCGGTTACTCCGCGTTAATAATACTTAGGGCGCCGTCGCACTACTGGGACACTGATTGCGCGCGGTTTGGGTAACGTGGCCTTCCCGCGGGACACGAGGCGATCCCGTTATGACATCTCGACGCGTCCGAAAGTCCGACTTCGCCGGGCGTATGGAAAACGTAAAATACTATTCCGGTCGTCATGCGTCAAACTGCTAAAAATTTCGTTCGAAGACCCAGCTCCGTTCCAATACGCTTTCGTACTGTTGTCGATTATCATAACGTCGATGACGCGCGGACTCTCCAGTAACGGCTTCGACTGATGGTGCGAAAACAATTCGAATTGGACGTTTCCAATTGTGGGTTGCAGACACGAAACACTGTTGAGACTGAGAAATGATTAAATTCCAATAATCCACGTTCATATTGATAAAACAATATCGTTTCGTCGGGAATAGCAGACCGTTTTTATCCACAAGGGAGGAACACGTTTTCATTGAACCGACTTCAAAATAACACGTTTTTGTATATCAATATTTTAATGAGAATTAGCATTTAGTGCATTCGAAGTCGACTGGCGACTATTTATTCTTTTATACAGGAAATAACTTTAGATTTGTATTTTGACGATTGATCGCCAAAGATTATGCGCGATTAATCGATTGGTCAATCATTTGAAAGCGTATTAATTCATTTGTATGCCGTCCGTTGTCTAGTTTCAACCCATATGACATTTTCAAAACCTAGAACCTGTATTAGGCGTAATTCGAAATGGAAAATGTGTTTTAGGCGAATCGATCTGTCGTGTTATATTCAAGTGGTAACTTACGATTTTCATGTATCGCTTGCTCTAACGAAATACCGTATCATCCGTATTTCCGGAAACATATAATTCGTATATTATAGGCGAAGTGACAATAAGATCTTTTTTAGATCTTTTTTAAGATTTTATAGAATTCCCAACGTAACATATCGGACAGTGTTAACTAAACAAAAATGTACATACGTGTTCATATTTTCTTTTTAATATTCTATACCAAATTTTATAAGTTATACAGAGAAAAAAAACAATCTGTACAAATGGTAAGTTATAAGTGAATATAATAATTTATAAATACAAGTATGTATATGTATTTAAACATTTTGAATAGTAGTTAGGTACAGGAGTTTAAAACTATCCATGATTACGTGATACACAATTCTATAACATTTTGACGTACTTCTTTATTTATTTATAGATTGTGGTCAGACCACCAAGATTATAAAATCTAATCTACGAAAATTTTACTCGTACATTTTTAAAGTCGTGTCATCATAAAGACTTAATATTATTTATTTACTTATTAAATATCTGTCTGCGGGTCCGTCCAATCGAGCCGGTTTACTTGTATGATAATGTGCAAAACGAACAAATGCAAATACAAAGCAGTAAAAATACTTCGTACGTAGAAATGTCACGGAAGTAGTGCACGTAATAATAAACAACCTAAAACGTATGCACCTGTAACGAGTGTCGAATTTAACAGTCTTTTAGTTGGCCAATGCGTGATGAGGCCCCTGTTCAAAATTTCGTTCTGTAGACCGACCACATTAATTGTTATAGACATTTTTTTTTCTTCTAATAAATGTCAATGACAATATTTATATAATTATTGTCGAGCGAACAAATTACGTAGTTTTGAAATGTTTTTTTAAAACGGACGATTTCGATGCTGGCGAATAAGTTACGTTACAAAAAACGTATACGTTAAACATAATATTATGCGTATTTACAAACATTCTTTTTCCAAACACAGATGATTGGTTAAAAAATTTATTAAAAATAGAAAACCCGTTGAAAAAGTTGTTGCATTGATTTCAAAAACGGCAAAATGAGATTTATTTTATCTACATGTAATTTTAGGGTTTAGGATTTTTTTTCATTATTACTTTTTTGTTTTGTATTAAGAGATTTAAATCTATGATAAACGAGATTACAAGTCTATAAACATTATTGAAAGTCTTCCAATTAATTTTTAAATTCCTTACGTTATTCATTTAAACGCTCCTGCGCTTCTCTCTAATTTTTTCACGCTCGTGTTCACATGGAACATGTATATAACTTTATAAAATTACAAATTCTGAGACCCTTCACAAAAGTTTACCGCCAGATATTTGATTTTTTTTTTTCAAAAGTAATAGTTTTATGGGAACTTTTTTTTGGAACATTTTTTACTACGAATATTAAGTTCTACAACTGGTATTCTACACATTTTTATGCTAAGTGCTGTATATATATTAAACTAAAAAAGAAAAATATAAAACTACTCTCATTGGCCATCTTCGATCCTCTTACAGCACTAAAAAAGACGTGCCATCGTAAAGAAATTCAAAAGAAATTATATTATTATTGTAATGAAAACAATGGAATGGGTACCGCAACAACAATTTTAAAAGGAGGATTGAAAGTTGCTGTTTTTTGCATTTGTCTAACACACGCGAAACAAATTAATTTAGTTGTCTTTACTTTCAATCGGTACGGACGTTCTAGTGGTTACGATGATGAAATCCGAAGACAGTTTCGTCGTGAAGTACACTCTTGAGATCGGTTTTTGTGTTCTTTGATTTTTCGACATGAAGTCTGGATTCCCTATGCACTACAATTTTCCGACTGGCATTTGAATCCAAAATCCGCCACCGTCCACATTTGCGGCTGATAAATTTTAATTTACTTTTTGAACGTATTTGAATTAGAATATTTTTTACTCAAACAATATCAGATACGCGTGTTTTCGTTTAGAACAACAATTAAACGCAATCAAAAAACAAAGGAATTGTATTGACGGCTGCCAATGTTCTATTGACGTTGCGAATCGGCGCGTGTTACGATACTGTACTATGCGGTCTACGCTGTCCGACATGTGTGTACCTTGGGGATTCATTGCGTTTGTAGAAGGCACGGAGATTTTCGGCTTCGCTCGTAACGTGCACACACGTATGGCACCGTACAGGATATTAGGCACACGGTGTTTTAGATATCTGCTATGTCACACGATATATTGAAACGTCTCTAACATTCGCGATACTGCATGGGCACCGGTGTATTATTATATTATTATTATTATTATTATTATTACGTTAACATGATACGCGCGCGTCGTTCGAACGCGCAAATGCACATACGATTTCAGCGACGTCATCGCGCTTCCGTTGAATATTCACTCGTGCGTTTTCGTTGTACATGAGGTTCGTGCACCACTGTGCACCAGGGACTGGAACCTTAATGGTTTTTTCGGTTCTTAAAAGAAAAAAAATTCAGTTCCGGTTTCGGTCCCGGTTCGTGAATATTCGTGAATTTCGGTTCCGGTCAATACCGATACCAACCGGATCTTAAAATTATAGAAATTAGGATTAAAAAGTGATAATTTATCAATTATGCTGTGGTGTAATCATTGAAGATTTACTAATTTGTTTAGCCATTTTCAGATTACAAGTAATAGTACCAATTATAATTTAGCAAGTTCTATACATTTTCATACATTTTTGAAACATATTTAAGACTTTTACACAAACCACTTTTGAGAATATTTTTCTTATATTCTTCTTATCGTCCGTCAATGTTGACAATTTGTTTTTGAATATTTCAGATTCTGAGATTAGCGAGGAGTGTATAAGTTTTACAATAATGTGTTATTTAATTTTTTTTTTTTTACATCTGTACCAAAAATGTTATTTAAAGTATCGCTCCAATCATTCTAAATGATAAATTACCCCTAGGGTAATGAGATTTTTTTGATGAAAAGTCCATTCTAAATCTTATTGTTATTATAACTTATGACACCTGCAAAATGAACTCTGAGAATTTTAAAACAGTTTCAAAATATCGAATTGAACTAACAGATAGAAATTAATCTACAAAAAATCTAGGTAATTTCAAACTTGAGAACTGTTAGGAACCTAAAAGAACCGAAAATTTTAATTCACAATTTTACACGGTTCTGGTTCCGGTACAGGTTCCACGGAATATGAAATATAAGCTCCGACATCGGTTCCGGTTCTTGAAATACCATCAGGAGCCGGTTCTTTTGGGTTCGGTTCCAGTCCCTGCTGTGCACTCGCATTCGTTAAACGTCTAGACGACACGAGTGGTTCGAAATTGTCACGTGTTTCATGTCTCCGCGGACGGTAGACGTCGATTTCGAAATACCCGAACCAGTCGTAAGAATAATCGATGTTGAGCGTCTTATCATATCGGTAATTGCTACATACATATTGGAATTCATATTGAAATCGAAATCAACGAAAATGACATTGGGACTCGGCGACCGTATGCGCACCTAATACGCACGACGAATTAACATAATTAGTCGACTTAATTAACAGAATAGAAAACCGTATTGTCTGCTTTCAATGGAACTAGTAAAGTCACACGTGCCCGAGTACTGTGCATAGTATGATATTAGCGGATATCCGTCGACTAACATAGCGCCGAACATCAATTATTTTAAAAACGATAATAATTAATAGATACTGTGATCAATAATATGTAATGACTATAATCATAACCGTTGAAATAGTATCTTTACTGAACGTTCCAACTAATCGAAACCGAAATCAAATAAAAAAAAAACCGGTATTAAGATCGAATGTATATAATTGATTTTGCGCTCTAAGTGAAAACGAAATAATTAGAAACCGATAACCGAAATCGAAATCAAAACCGAACAATTATAATTCGTTTCGATAGCCATTCTTATACTAAATATTTATGTTAATAACAAAACAAATTTACCGACAGATTTTCGGACCATTTTTATTTTGTTTTTCGGAGGAATAATATCGCTTTTTTCGACAATCGCAATTTCATATAAGAGATAACGTTTTGCCGAGTTACGTTTCTTCAAAATTTACGAACATGTCTTTCGTCTACGACTCTAGGACAGGAATAATAACTATTACTCAATGAAACAAAAGAACCATAGTCGTATAGTCCGGCAATCAATAATTATGACCGCTATAACATTTTCGCAATATATTTTACAATTACACGATGACAGGTATACGGCAAAAAAATATATAAAATAAAAGAATTTGAAATTAATCATTTTTGTAATATGTTTATTATAATTTTAATTTTAATTGTTGTCTGTGTGTGTGTGTGTGTGTTTTTTTTTTTTTTTTGTTACAGGGATGTGCAGCTGTAACATAAATTATTAACGAAGTCACGTTCGATTCAAGTCATCATGATTTAATACACAGTACATTTTTTTTTTTTTTTTATAGTAATACACTATTATAATAACTCATAAAATATAATATTGTAGAATATGAATTGAATATTATTTTTGAACAATTATGTTAGATTGTTTAAGTTTCCTTTGTCCAATATTTAAAATAGGTCGGAAACCAATGTTAATGACGAATAATTCTACAATAATATAAACATATATTTAAAAATATATCCGAAGCACTTTGTAATTTGTAAACAAATATATAAAGTTTTTTTTTTATCGTGGAGAGAATGTTAACTATATTGCATCACGTTGAAATCGCGAAATATATTTATATATTGTATAAAATCCGGTTGGTTACACACAATATACATTAAGACACTCGTCGTAATTATTAGTAATTATAAATCCTTATATATAACTCGTAACAATATATTTACCAGTATGTAAGTCCTATATTAATCCTTGTTACATTATATTTTAACGCACCAATGTTTTATTTATTTTTTTTAATGCTATTTGATTGTAGTTAGATATTATACATTATTTATTATATTTAACAACATACTTTTAGATTAGGTACTTAAAATTAGGGTAAGACATTTTTTGTAGGTACCCATATACACACTCATTTGTTTATGTACTATACTAATATAATAAAAATAACTATTAACGTTCAACATCAAGTATGTAGGTACGTATCGTAGAATATAAAACGAAATTAAGGAGTATAAACTCCGCATCGCCCACCATTTACGTAATAAAAATATTACCCTTATCTTAAACACCATATATATATATAAACATGTAATAATATATTAAATTCGTGGTGAACAAAAAAACATAAAAGTACCTATATATATTTATTCGTATGTATATGTGCGCGTGTGTATGTATCTATTTAAAATTAATTAATTTATAATCAAATATTTAAACGTAAGGAACGCATATTATTATAAACAATTGTTATTTATGGAAATACAAGTATAATTATTCTCGAAAATCTAACATGTTATGATTAATAATCGTGTGTGATTATCTATAACAATAATAATTTATATTATATTATGTTTGTGTTCGAATTTTTAACGTGGTTGGTGTAGTAATAATAGTCACGATAATGTTATATAATTCAGTTGGTGGTCTGATTTCGTATAGTACGTACGACAATGCACAAGAATATCGTCCGGAAAGTGACATATAACCGAGGGATAAAATCTCCGTAAAAACATTATCCCCGTCAACTGAAATATGACGAAACTCTTCATAATAATTAATATTACACGTTTCGCATTTGACACAGACCATTAACGTGTATATCGGCGCGTACGATTTTTCCATTTTTTTTTTTTCGAGCGAAAACTGTTGAATTACATAGTAAACAAATTGAAACAATGTTGGATAGAAAATATAGAAAATATTCTCGCGAGCATAAACGGTATGATAAAAACGGAAAAAAAAAACATTCGTTACGAAGAATTTCAATCGCGACATTATATATACCGCGACGGCACTGGCCTGTCCACAACTGCTAGTCGATCTATAATTGCTCCCCGTTGACAAAACGTAGGTTATAGAAATCTCGACGCGAAATGTAAACGTTACTGTACAACGTCACAGTACGTTCATGACGGTTCAATGTTCAGAATGATGTCAGCGAGCGCTTTGAAGGAAAATCGTCTGCGCCCTTCTTGTTGTTCGATTCCCATGACATTCGCTTCGGGTGCCACGTGCGTCGAATGAACCGGTCGTCCGATAAACGTCGTCCCGTCCGATATTTATCTCGACTCGGACGTTTTTGCTCTCGAACGTTCTCATCGCGGACATTTCACCCACCCCCATGCCGTTTCACAGCAAGTCCGTCCAACGCGTTATACTTCGGATCACTTCGATGGTTGTCGAAACGTCACGATACCGGGTTGAATGAATAGATCTCCGGCGGAATGGTTGTGGACAATCGCGTGGAATAGTACACGCGAAGACATTGTAACGTCCGGATTCTCTTTCGAAGGGATACGGGAATACGTGTTATCGTGTGTTTTCCGAGTAACGACAAAAAAATATATATACATATATATATTATATATGAATTATATATATTTATACGAATGCGCTCGACTCGAATCATTGATGACAAATTATTGTCGTAAGTTTCTTTACGCGTTTGTATTTTGAATCACGACAATTTTTTTTTCGGAATTCCAGTGGCTTCCTTAAAAAAAAATTCAAAAATTTTCTCAATGATCACGTCATAAATCGCATTTAAATATATACTCGTAATAATTATACGAAAACGGGACGAGACGCGCGGTTTTGTTCTTCCATTTCAAAACCAGAAGTTCTTCACAAACAAAGTCAGGTTCATTATTTTGTAGTCAAATGAAGTTTTTCGCTCGAACCGTATAACCCGACCGATTATTGCGAACATTCGTTTTTGTACATAAAATATAATCAATAATTTTGTACGCAACGTTCATATTGTCCATTCGTCTTGTAATACCGAATGTCCATCTCGTAATGTCACCCGTATTTACTTGGGAACTCTTCAATAACAACTTCGTCCGAGTATATTTAATCGTATACGTATAAGTGTATGCGTGTGTGTATCACTGACGCGCCCGTAATGACAACTTCGGAACGACATTCGGAATCAATGCCGGACGTTTGGTAGACAGTTGGAATTCGCTTGGTGTTTTCCTGAGTCGATGTGACGAAAGCTCTATTAACACATCAGCATCCTAATTATTATTTTGTTTTCTCCATCGACATTTATCATAAGACTATACGTACGTTTAGTCTGAAAACGTCAACGTCAACAATATTTGTATAATTGATTATTTAAACAAAAGAGTGTATATTGTTAGAACATTACTTCACGAAGCGTGTGAATAATACGCGAGCAAACGCTCGAAATATACCTCCCTACCAACCACCAACTACTATGTTTTAAATATAAACAATTCGTGATGAATTAGTATGTTTCGTTGTTTTTAGTTTTTGTGTTACAACACCAATATATAATTTACAACCGTTATCTACCCGAAAATCTGGTCGCACAAAACAGAACGCGTCGACTATTGTTGACGAATTCGTGCAGCGGTTATCACTGTTTCGACACGTTCGACCCTTCGTCGATCACAACCGGGACCGGACGACAGCCCGTGTGTTTCAGCGAACGCTTGTCGTCCCTCAATACACCTATGAGACCACGTAACAGCATGAACACTAAAAAAGCTCCGAGACGAGGGAAAACGATATATCACTTCGATCTCTTTGGCCGTTGCCGATTTCCCGTTGTTTGTTATCGATCGACAAAAACCGTTTGGCCGTCCGATTTTTCGATCGGCGTAGAAAGCGCGTTGATACTGTCGACGGAACGTTTGGCCCTTTGGATTAATCCGCACGGGTGTAACGATTTTTTAGACGGAGTGTAGACTCCGTCTGAAACAACACGAACATTAACTTTTTACTATTCGTAAAAAGGATATTTCCGTGTGATTCACGGTCGGTCCGAGTCTCTCGCTACCCATCGGATCGTGGTCCACGTGACCGTTCTATATTAATATAGCGCACGATTTAGCGAAACACACTGGTATACAATGAAATCCATTATCGTAGGCAATTATTAAAACCGTACGGCTTTTAAGACACCTTGTTTAGATTAAACTTTGAACTATTATGTAGCACTAAGATAAGTAATTAAAAAAAATAATTGTTCAACCCGATTGTAATTTTACGATTAACCCTTTTGACATTAGAATATACTGGAATTCGATTTATTTTGAGTTTCTATTCGTGTTTGTTCTATATTTGTTTGTTATTTTTTTTTTTTTTTTTTACGTTTGTTTTTGTCGTACTTTCTAATATCATGAGTGCTAGTTTACGGAGAGTAATATAATACAAGAAGATGTAATATTTGTTCTCGTTTTTTTCGTCTTTTACATAACAAAATAATTTTTCATTGCATTCATAAGCAATTGATTGTTCTAGACAATTTTATTTAATGTTCAAACGTCCGAAAATGCATCAAAATATTTCATAATAATTATTTAACACGAAATATCATATACAAAATTGTAAATTCATATACAGCATATTATTAAACAGTCACTTAGAGAATGAATGTTCATACAACGCGTGAGTAAATTTTATTCGTTTCTTATATTTTACCATAAAATTCTAAACAGACATTACTATATATCCCATTGTTGCTATTGTTATTATTATTATTATAACTTTTTTTTTTTAAATATCTGCATACATAATAATACTGTTATATTTAATCGTAACAATTTAAATTAATTTCAATATATTTTTTATAAAATATTATAAAATTGTAAAGAAATGTTGTATTAAATTTTTACATCAACTCTTTGGATATAATTGTGAAAATGAACTTGAAAGAATACAATTATTTTAATCTTATATTTTATCTTATTAATATAAGGGACAACTTAAAAACAGACAATCAGAATTATATTGACATTTTTAAATTTAACATAACTCGTGATTCACTGCGAATGGATAATTACAATCGGGCTTGAATAAATTAAAATTTATTCGGTTCGTTCATCTTGCTAATATACATTAAGAACATGTTCTGTATACAATTATAATATAATTAGTAACCAACTCAATGGCTGAAGTCAAACATTTAATCCGAAACATTTACGTTAAGCACAACATACATACTAGCATAAATATAAACATATATGATAAATATAGAATATGTGTATTTATATATATAATCGCCAATTGTAAAATTATAATTTATATATTTGCATTTTTTTTATGATGTAGTTTTTTTTTAACTTCATTATACTTTCCGTGATATTTTTTTATTATAATTAGATAAAAAAATATTTGATAAATGATGTGCCTATTTATTTTTAGTGATTGTTATTATAATTTTTTTTTTTTAATATGAAGAATTCTAAAATTTAATTGATAATTATCAACAGATCATAATATTTACTATCGATGTATATCTATAACAAAATAAAACCATATTAACATTCTAAAAAAATCCGTGATTTTTCTTTCAAGTAAAGATATATATAACAATAAGATAACACTATATTTATACCTAATATAACGTATACTAATAATGAATTCAAAACGAAAATCTGATAAAACAAATTATAAACTTCAAACATATGTTATGTAAAATGTTTTGTTTACGTTTAGTGCTTTTATTTACCTTATCCAATAAAATCTACAACATTATACTAAAATACACATTGCTAGGACTAGTATTAATATGCATTGGCATATTTTTCTTGCAACTTCTGATTACTGCTTTTGTTTGAAATGTCCACGAATTACGTCATGATGAAGAAAACGATGGTTAGATGAATTGTCTTTGATAAAACAAACAGTTCAAAAGTACCTATTATATTTTGTAATATATTATTATTAGTATTATTTTGTTATAATACATAACACAATTATAAGTAGTGTGAAGTCATATAATATACCATAATATTACTAAATATTGTGAGACAAAAATTGTATTGAGCGTTGAAAATGTAATGTAGAATATAATAGACTATTGTCCATTGAGGATTTAAAAAGCTTCTATTAAGTTTAAAAAATAAAAATAAATTATATATTTAATCTAAATAAGAATAATTTCTAAAAAAAAAAAATATGTAGCAAATAGCAGCAGTAGGTATTTAAGACATCAATTATTTTATTGTTAATCTTGCTATAATTCGTGTTTAAAATCAGCATTATTCAACTTGTTTCATTGTGTTATTATAATTGTGTTATATTTTATAAATAATTAGTTTTATTAATTTTCATCTTTCTTATTACGTTAATTTATATACACAGAACTAAAATTGACTCCCCAAATACATATTAACGATTGTTTTTTTATTTCATTAAATAATAATATAATTAATATATTTGATATTCGTATTACTAAAAACTAATAAAAAAAAAGTATTCCAAAAGTGTTTGGAATACTTAGGAAACACTATTGTCATAATGTATTCGAATAGAAAATCTGAATACTTTTATCAAATTATTCGAAATATGTATTCCAAATACTTTTAATAAAAATTTTCCTCAAGTCTGAGTATCACCGAACTATCTAGAGGATTACATTTATTTAAATATATTTTTCGGCAATTTTAATATTTCAATATTCACTGTTTTGTCAAATAAAATGTATATTTAATCATTAAACACATAATACAATAAAACTATTTATTGTCAAGTACAGAATACAAGATATTAATACAGTAATTAAGTGCTAAGTACTTATTAAGTATTAGTGTAATAGAAATATGATAAACAGTAGGTCATAAAATATAAGGTTAAAAAAACACGACGTTCAATAAATGTATTAATCGTTCAAACAGTAAACGTCAGGGTTATAAACAATAATAATTCTATCACTTTTACAAGGGTCAAAAGTAAAACGATATTTTGCATTTGAAAAACTACACATTAAACGCACAACTGATAATGGTTATGCATAATAAATATATATATTAGATTAATAATAATAAAAAATAAAATGTTTTTCACAATTTTATGATATTTTAGAAGAAGCTCATTACAGCAACTCGGAAAGTCTACATAGTTGTCGAGAATTCGTCGATAAATCATAATTAGGTATTATAGGCATCATCGTTTGAATACAAGAAAACTTGACTTGGTGAAAGTGGTTCTCCGGATGTATTATGTATCTGCTCCGCATTTTGCACAGCTAAAATCAAAACAAAATGAATTATGCACTAAGGTAAAACTAGATAAAAATAAACTAACTTGTTCACCGCGGATCATATTAGTACAAACGTTTATACGTGCGGAAGAAAATCAAAGTCTTTTTCGTTGACGACAATCAGCGTCACGACTTAAATTTGTTTTACTACATTAAAAAACTACTCAAACATACCAATTAAACATATTATTATTTTACAATGAATTTGAAATAATGACTATTTTCGGCGGAAGTTTTTGAATCAGGTTTCATGACAAAGACAGATCTGTTTCAGAAAATTAGTTTAGAAGGAATATGTATCTTATCTTATCACTTTTGAATAATACAATTGACATCTTCTTCGGATGGCTCCTCCTTTTTTTCCAATATCGTGAGTTTTTAAGAAATTATTGGAGTATAACGATGAAAATAAATTAGGTTTTAGATGTTTGGATAAAAATTCACCAAGTATAGATAGATGATAATCATATTAATGTATACTATAGGTCAAACATGATATTAATTAAATAAATAAAACAAATTCATCAATAACATTTGTATCAAATGTAAATCAATTGATTTAAACCAACTGATCTAGTAATGTGATAGCTGTCTATATGGTCTTATCGATATATTCCACTCATAAAACGGTTATAATTTGAGATACGCCTAGGTTTGAAATGTTCTTTACCGTTTTGGTTTTTAGTAAAAACCAATTTAATTTCAAATTCTATTGGAAGACAAGCAACATCTCTTTTATTTTTCCACTTTCCAATCATAACACTTTGAGGATGACTGGCAAAAGTTTCACCACTTTTTATATTCGACTTTACAACATCCTGTGTTAAAATTTTTCTATTCAATCTTAAAATACCGGTACAAAACTTTTTTTCTCTTTTTTTCACTCATTTGGTGGCAATATCAAAACTGTTGTGGAAATTGAATTGTTGAAAAGCATCTGCTCAATTTGTTGTAGATATTTACGATTCAGACATAGTCGTTTTTTTCGAAATTTACAGAGTTCATTTAATGTATTGTCCATATTCATAGCTACAATACGATAGTCAACGAAATGAACAAAAAAAAATCGTTGTAGAAAAATAAACATAAATATTAATTAACACTAAAATGTATAAAAATAATAAAGTGTGTATACGTCAGTGTTTCATTATCGATCGCCGAATGAGAAATGAAAACTAAAATAATGCATTGCATTGTAACAACAATATTCAACTTCTCCAAATATATTAGATATGTTATGGACTAAATATAGAAATATCGATACATAACTTGCACGCGCATTTTAAGTAATATTTATTCAAAACGCTAACACAAAAATTAGTTATTTTATCTTAATGCTGACTGTATTACGGTGTACTGTAAAATAATGTACGAATGACTCCAAATAGTGTCATCGTCATATGTGAACCGTGCTAATTTGTCACCTGCAGGAACCATGTTAAGAATGAATAATAAGTTAGTAAGTATAGTATTAAAGTGCTAAATCAGCATGAAATAAGTTAATAATTGACAGTTTAGTATTTAACCATTTTTTAGGAACGGGATTATTGAATCGAACAGATTTAAATCCCGATGATGTGTTGACATTTCTATATTTGCTTGGTGCAAAATCATAACCCATACATATAAAAAATATGAAAATTTGAAAGTGATTAAAAAAATGATCAATGTATTAAAACATAAAACAGTCAACCACAGGAGAAAGTACAAATAATTTTTACAGTCATCGACAAACAGTGCAAATTGTAAATGTGAATCTCAAAAATTCATTAGTTCATATTATAATAGTAATCATTACCTTGTGGGTACAACCTGCATTGATCTTTTTTATCTTCCGCTAGATCTGTGATGTCATTACAATAGTTTACCGGGGCACATACATCAAGATTATCTAAGAAAAAAAAAACAAAACCAAAAAATTCAACATGTTGCCAGAGTTTATTAGATACAAATGAGTTAACCTACACTGTTTTCATAAAAAAATTAGTATGATAATCGCTCTTATAAATAAAGCTATTTTTTTTGTCTTTTTAAATTGAAAAGTGTTGTGATATGATGTCTAATGCTAACATATTTATATCTGATTAGCTTTGAAAGTATACTAAAAGAAATTTAGTTGTTTGTGAATATGAAATGGTTAAATGGTATCATTGAATTGAAATCAATTTTATTAGTTGAACATCTAAAAAATCATTTTTTTCATTTTTTTAATATTTGTGTTAAATTATAAAACATACCAATGCCATTCATAAAAGTGTCACGCATGTAATCAAAATATCCTTTATCAAAATCTAAAATAATATGTTATTACTTATAATATTTTATAACATTATCAATCATATACAAAAATGTACAATAAATGAATTATCAACATATATTTTTAACATTCGTATTCGTGTAGTGAAAAACATTAGGTGTGTTGAAAATCAATAATATAGCTAATTAACGTTTTTATTGGAATATTTCAATAATTATACGTACCACTTAATTTGATATTTAAATCTTATTAATTTCCAATAAAAAAAGAAATGAATAAGACTCATATACTTTAATACATTAATTATTATCTGATTGTTAAGCAACGGAATTAAAGGATGGAACTACTACTAAATATCTAGAAAGTTACTCTTTCTAATCACAATGTACTTTATACAAATTATATTCAATAAATATCAATAAAAAAAAACGCCACAAGTAAAGATTAAAAATTATATTTTCTTATCTACAAAATGCGAAATTTAAAATTCCATTCTTGGTCGTATATTTATATTATATTATATTATATTATATTTATATTTATACATTTTTTTAATGCCAGTGATATAGAAAATGCCACAACCGTCATGTATCCATAAATAATGTTTTACACAAATAAATTTGTTTGTCCTTAACACTTGATACATAGTTCAAAATCATATATTTTCATTAAGTTTTTCTAAAATTCTGCGTCATAATTAATTGCATAAGATAATACATTTTCAATTTACATCGAAATATAATTTAACTAGAAAAATATTCAAATTCATTTTACTCACTTATTTCGAAATATGCATATCTCCATGCTGCTTTACTATCATTTTTATCTAAAAAACAAGAAATGATAAAATATTTGATGAATAAAATGTACCTAATTGAATGAAAATAAATTTGTGTCTTCTAATATCATCATTAAGTTTAATATATATATTAAAATTTTTTTTTGTTGATATTTTACATAATTAATTTCTAATTAAATAACTTGGCCTCACATTGACTTTAATTAGTTGATTTGGAATAGCCCTCCAGGTTGGGGGTTGAGCGTCGAGCCAAAAACTCGACCTCATAAAAAACTAACAGTTATGAAACCATCAAAATATCCTGGGAATTGGATTGAGAATGGCAAACGACTAGAATCGGAAAATGGATTACGTATAGAAGCACGGAGCGTTAGAACGTTAAACAAACCTGGAGCTTAACAATATGTACTCGATGTTTATAATAACTAAACAATTGACATATTAGCAGTACAAGAGATAAGGTGGCCAAATTATGGAAACCTAAAGAATGGTTATACAACACTATTCTAAAGTGGCACCACTAATGGAAAACGTGAAAACGTAGTAGGTTTCATGGTACATGACAAGATGCTACCAAATGTATAGGATTTCTCAGCCTTTAATGATAGGATTTGCTATATTCACATAATGGGAAAGATATTCGACTTAATTATTATAAACTGCTACACCCGAACAGAAGAAAAAACTGAAGACATAAAGGACAAATTCTATGAAGAACTAGAAAGTGTATATGACACCCTATCGCTGCACTGTATAAGGATGATAGTAGGTGATAGAAACGCGAAGGTTGGAAGGGAGAACATGAAAAGGCCGGATATAGGATCAGAAGTTTACACGAAGTTAGTGATGGAAATGGAACCTGATTGATAAAATTTTCACTCTCAAAGAATTTTACAATGAGTAGTACGTACTTCTTTAGGACACACAAATACACAAATACAATTGAAAATCCCCTGATGGAGGGATATATAATTAAATTGACCACATACCTATCAACAGGAGATACAGTGAATGAATAAGGAATGTGGGTACGTATAAAGGATCGAACGCAGACTCAGATCACTACTTTGTGTATGCTAAATTTAATCTGAGATTGTCAGCAAAATGGAACCTATCAAAAAAAAACCTACAGTAATATATATTATTCAAGAATTGAATGAAGTCGCAAATAGGTTAAAGTTATGTAGAGAAACCTACACGTGAATTACAAAATAGCGATATGATTCAGATAAATGATTGTAGGGAAATCGACATGATTTGGAACAGAACAAGGAATGCAGTGATTAATAGTGCGACAGAGACTTTAGGAATGGAGCTTACAGAAAATAACAAATATTGGTTCAACGATATTTGAAAGAATGCGATAGCTCAAAGAAATGAACTGAGAAAAAAATCATTGCAACACCCATCAGGCGAGTGTGTAAGAAAATAGAAAACAGACAAAATTGACCAATAAAACATTAAAAAGAGAAAAACGTTTACACAATAAAATCAAAGTAAAATAAATACAAACTAATAGGTAGAATGCAAGGAAGTTTTTCAAAATGACAGGGGAATTAATAGTTGGTTTTAAGCCGCAAAAAAGGATCACAGTAGACGATACAGGAACTATGATCACAGAATAAAAACAAATCATAAGTAATTTTAAGGAGCATTTCAAATGCTTCCTTAATCAATTTACAGCAGGAGATGATATAGATCTAAATATGAACTGTCATATTGCAGAAATAGATATAGATATACTCAAATATGAAGAATTTAAAAATTAAACTAATAGGCTTAAAAACAACAAAGCCCCAGGAGTGAACGACATAGTATCAGAACAAATAAAAAAGGTGATACAAGATTTGCTAGCAAAATCAGATAAGTTATTAAAAAAATTTAAAAAAACTGAAACCATCACAGAAGAATAGAAAACTATAATAGTATGTCCAATATTTAGGAAGGGAAATCCCGCTAAAACAAAAAACTATAGTGGAATCTCATTCCTGGACACATGTCTCAACATTTTGACATCACTGATATTAAAAGAATAAATCTGTACATTTAAGAAATAGTCGGAAATTGCAAATGCTGATTTAGGAGAGCAATTTCCACAATAGACCATATCTTTGCACTAAAACAAATAATGTCAAAATATGACGAGTTCGAAAAGGACTTGCATCAAGGTTTTGTGGATTACAAGCAGACGTATGATAGTGTAGACAGAAAAGAACATTGGAAGGCTCTGACAATTTTGGAAATACCCAAAAAATATGTGAATTTAATAAAAAAATTCTACGAAAATTCATTATGCAGAGTTCAAATTATGAAAGGCATCTAAGATAATTTTGAAGTTAAATCTGCCTTAAAACATCAAGACGCCCTCTCGCCCGCATTATTTAGTTTAGCTCACGAAAAAATAATTAGAGACACAAACGACGACCGAAAGATGGACATAAACATTAATCAAGCTATATTAGCATATGCAGATGACATTGTGGTAATTGGTGAAACCAAAAAAGAAGTCATCAACGCAACATCCAAGCTCATAAATGCCAGTAATGGAATGTAACTGCATGTAAACGACGGAAATACTAAGTACATGGTCGTTTCGAGAAGACCGCCAAATATAGATTCTATAGAAGTTGATAATTATAAATTTGAAAAAGTTGATTATTTCAAGTACTTAAGCGTGAACATTAATAACAAAAATCATATACATATAGAAATAGACGAACGGATCACGAGTGGAAATAGATGTTATTTCAGTATTATTAAGCTCCTGAGATCTAAGCTGCTATCTAGAGAATCAACGATACAACTATACCATAGTTATCTTCGACGTGTAATTACATACTCTGATGAAACCTGGTCTTTGACCAAAGGGCAATAGCAGGAGACTTATCACGTTCGAAAGGAAAGTGCTACAAATCATATACGGACCAATCGTTAATCCGAAAATACAGACCTATGAATGACGAGACAATGAAAATATAAAGAGGGTATACAATAATCCAGACATACTCTACTTCGTTAGGAAAAAACAGCTTGAATGATTCGGGCATGGATGGAGAGAAGATAGGCATTTAATTAAAATAATGTTAGTCAAAAAAATTAATAAAACAAAAACCCTAGGACAACCCAAACCCCGATGGATTGACGTAGTGACCAACGATTTATTAATGATAGTCCAAAACACAACCTTACAGACAGCGTGTCATAGAGATACATTGGGAGAGATTTTGATGGTAGCACTGGTTCTAAATGGATCGTTAAGTTGACGAAGAAGAAAAAAAAGAATGAAAATTACTTGCAATTTTTAAAAGTCGACATATTTAAAAGACCTGAAATATAATTTTACCGTTAAAATAATTTAATGAAGAATATTGGTAGTTCATTTCCTTAACAGATTAAAACAATAATTTCAAACATGTAGTAATTTTTAATATAAATATTACGTAAAAATTTATTTAATATATGATATTGTGAATTAAGATTGATTCTATCAACTAAAATCGTGATATAATTAGCAGATCGAAATCAATGACCAAATTCTTGTTAACACACATCATAAAATATTTATAAGAACAATTTAGATATGCGATTAATAATTTTATATTATACATAAATATATATCTATATATAAATATAAATATAAATAAATAGATAAATATATATACATATATTAATATACATAAATTTACACTCGTTGAAAATTTTTAAAAATAAATTATGTAATAAATATTAGAAATTGTATATTATTTATTAATATTAAAAAATAATTATTTATAATTATATATAATATTATATATATTACGTAAAATTGATATTGATATTAATTACGTACGCTCACATTCGTTTTCTTTATTAGCATTACGTCCAAGCAAACGATATGCTAAGATACATAATATATATATTTCAATTAATTTTTATCTTACAGCTCGTGTTATACGACAATATTATTTATATACACAAGCAAACTATAGTCAATAATTAAATAATAAAGGTAATATTTATGATTGATTATCATATACTGAATTTTATCTATTTTTATAAACAGTTGATCGGTTAGATAAATAATATAACAATTTATATAATTGCACTTTAGCTTCGTTAAGGTTCACGCCATTTTCGTTACTGTTGAGCTATAAGTACATAGCTTTCTCCGTATGCAATAGATTTTTTTTTATGTACGAGTGAACTATCAATAGACACTTATGTGTAAAGTATTTTTTTCAATGTAATGCATGTTATTATTTAATAAAAAATACGATGTTTTATTAGTTCGAGTAATTATCAAGTATCCATCTCCAGATGCTGTACACCCGGTGACTTTGGAACTGTAGCTTAGATAGCAGCACAATTCCTAATAATAATTCGCTAATTAACAAGCGCACCACTGCAAACAACACTATACAGAACAGCTTAAGAAAAAAAGTTCCACCTATAAATAAATCCAAAACGAAAAATAACACAACTGCTGAACCCGAATGGATAATCAAAACTGTAAAACGTCATTCATCTTCAGATTTGTCGACCACATTAAAAGAAATTAAAAACACAAAAGTCAAATAACTCATTTATTGAATGATAATACTATTGAATATTTGTCCCACTTATTTAACATCGTATTCAGGATATCGTTAAGCACCCACTACCTATCAACGTTTTAATTTAAATCTATTATTTTCCATCAAATAAATTAACCATCAGAATAATTTAATAAACCCAAAATATATAGATTATATATTTTTTTTTTTATAAAATTAATTAATGAAAAGGCAATTTAAACAATATAATTTGTAACATTTAAATATATATTTGTATATAATGTATGTATCGTATTATATTAATCCTAACTTGTTATGTTCTCCATACACCAATCCAGTACATTATGAATTTGGAATCTTGAAAATTCTGAAAATCCTAAGAAATAATAAATATTATTAATTAACCATTGGTTTTGAATACGATTACTCCATATCCATAAATAAGTTAATAAATTTAAAGAAAAAATGTCAGTTACACTACTTACTCGAAATAGCAATATCAAAAAGTGAAATATAATATTCACCAAAAATACTTATTGTGTAACATCTTAATACACCTATAGTGACTAGAAATATAAAAAAAATGCATTTTATGCAATACGAATATATGTGTTCCTTAAATATAACATTAATAACTGGTTCATGATCCTTCACGTACGCAATATTCCACATGACATTAATTAAGACACAATGTATAAAACTCTTTTAAAATGAACAAGGTAAGACTAAAAACTAGAATGGCTACGATTTACTTAACAGGTTGCCTAAATAGAGGTTGGTTAAGAAAATAGTAGAAAGAGTATAAAAATAAAAAATAATTAAAGTGATGTTTAATTATACATTAATTTGCGTGTCGTTCATCAATCTCAAAAAAAAATATTTGTTTCATATGGGGGTATCTAGTTATTATCGACGCTATATTGATAAACTGCATAGACACACATAGCATTACGTTTCAAATGAAAACAATTCAGATTTACCAAAATTACCACGATTTATTGAAAGTGTATATGCCACCAAGACTAACGTGATTAATATGATAACAAAGTAATAATTAATATAGCAACAAATCAAAATAATTCATTCATAATAATATAAATATAACGAATGGTTTTTATATATGGCTATTGCTTTCTAATTAACTTTATTGTGGACAAAAAAATATAATGAATTTATTGTCATTCTTAATACATACATATAAATTAATACAATTGCCATTTTTTTAATCAGCATTTTACCAGCAATGACATTCATTTGTCAAAATAATGTACAATGAGTGGTTTTCAAAACATTTTAAAATAACTCACTGTGGTTATATGCATAAATAAATGCATCTTTTCCACTAAGGTTTTCTAAATAGTTACGATAACACAAAAGTTTATAATTTATAGAATGAAATTGTTTTTTGGATTATTTGAATTAATTTAACCACTATTCATAAATTAATCTTTACTTTATGACTATTTCATTTATTTATTTATTTTTTTTTTTTTACATAACTGGTATACATAAATTAATTATTATATTAATAATGTATGAATACATGAAATACAAATTTCTAACGTTCTCATAAATATACACATTTAAAAAAATTATACAATGATACTAACCGTTTATCTTTTCCATTTTTAATATTGCTACAATATTAAGTTTTAATATTTACATAAGTATTATAAGTATACATTTAATATTCATTTTATTATAACTACATAAATTAAAACTAATATATTAAATATACATTTGATAACACATTAAAGATGTGTCATTATTAATATTGTTCAGAAAAAATGTTTGATTAAATGCAGTTTGATACACTTTTGAATTTCTCAGTAAACTATAAAAACCGAAATCAAAAATATCTCGACATAGCTTCCGAAAATTATAACATCCTATAATTGCTATTTTTAAAGTACTATGTTAGCGAATTGTAAGCAAATTCACAGCAATATGAATAGAAATTCTTATTTGCCTTTCTCTGCGCCTAATACTAATCAAAATTGGATTCTGTAACACACTAGCAATTAAATATCGCTGTACATTGGAACATTATATATTTAATATAATTATTAAAAATACTAAAACAAAATTGAGTAATAACTTTCAGAAAAATATCAACATAAGCCCTTGATACATAATTTTGATATTTATTTTATGTATTATATATATTTAAAATTAATGTAAAAATAACTATATGGGGTTGGTGCATCTTTGAAGATACGCCAACTAAAAGTATAAGGTATCCTAGGGTGGCAAATGAATGTGAAAAATAAATATTTGACAAAAGCGATATACAGGTTATTTTCAAATATTTATTTCTATCCAAATAGAAACACATACTTTTATCTATTTATTTTAATTAAAAGATAAATTATTCGAATGTAAAGTGTTATTTTTAATTATATATAAGACGTTACACTTACGAATTTACATATTAAATAAAAGTATAAAAAATAAGCTCACATTTACAACCTGAAGTTAAAAAAATAAACAAATGTTTAGATTTTCAAAATCCATTATTTAAGCATATGATTATAAATTATTATTTAACAATATTGGTTATACCACAGAAGAAGTATTTGATATGAATATCATTAAACATTATAAATATTTTACTAAATCTATTTCAAAGTAATGTCAAGCTAATTCAAATATGGATATATTAGATTGAAAGCAGCAATAAAATTTGTATTCAATATATTTTTAATAATTGTTTAAAAATTAACATCTACTAAGAAAGTATATTAATCGAATTAATATTGCAACCACGATCTAGTGATAGAAACGCTCTCCGATGCTATTAAAGAACCATAAATTTATTACGTAAGATAACTTCTTATAAAAAATAATGATTCACTAACACTACATGACATAATTCGCACATTTTATAGAATATTTGAAAACGAATGAAACTTATTTTTTTGTACATTAAAAAGTAAAACTTGTTTGTGAACATTAAAAAGTTAGTAAATCGTGTTCAGTAAAACTTATATTGTAATGACAGGAATATTACCTGTGACTGTTGTAGGTACCAATGGATATATGGTGCTTCTGCAATATTGTACTGGGCCTGCTAATCTAAACAAATCTAAAAACAACATCAACACTTTTCTAGAGTTAATTTTACATAAAGTGAGATTGGTTATATAAATCTTATCTGGTTGTATTAATTATTAATGAGGATAATAGTTTCAATTAAATATTATCGTTAGTTTTGTAATTAAGAATTTAATATTTTGTAATATTTAGTCTATTGCTAACGATTATCGTATTTATATTTGATTTAGTTTGAAAATGTCCTAAATGAAATTTACTTATTTGTGAAAACCTAATGGATAGCTAACTTAGTAAAGATAATATTTATTTATACCAATATATAATGTATTAAAAATTGAGCCAGAGTGATTATTTTGAGGGAAAACACTACATGTCTCTCAGTACAATGTCTCAAAAATTCATTTTTCTTATATTTTTATTATTCACGTTAAATTATAAAACATACCATCACATTTAATAACAGTATCACACATGTACGTATAATATTTTCTTATCAAAACTAAAAAAAAAAATGATTAAACTTAAATATTTAGTAATATAATCTTACATAAAAATATGTTCAATAAACTAAATAATTACATACATTTTTAACATTATGTATTTATATATAAGAAATAGGTTAAGGGTATTGAAATTCAATTATTAAATTAATAAATTTTTGGATCAAAATATATTTAAAAATCATACATACGAACGCGTGAGAATGTAGAACCTTTTTAATTTTTAAAAGCAAAAATAAAAATTAATAAAATTTTATATTTTACAATAACTAAATATTCTTCCTGAGTTATCCAAAGGAATTACTATATTCGGCAAACATTTAATGTTTTTTAAATCCTTTTTTTATTAACAAATCATTGATAAAGAGCAAATTTCAGACATGTGAATACAAACAAAATTTACGACACAATGATTAAAACTTATATTTTTCATTCTAAAAAATTACGTACACAGTAAATATGAATGTAGTTAGAGATTTCGTTTTTACTCGTATGTTCATGCGTTATTATAATGGTAATATTATAGGAAATACCACTACAATCACATCCCATAATATTAATTTATATAACAAATTTTGTTTGTACCATATAAAAACTATATATATTCTCGTTATGTCTTGAGCAAACTCTGAATCATAATTAATTGTAAAGTATATTACAAATTCAATTTATATTGAAATATAATTTAACTAGAAAAATATTCGAATTAATTTTACTCACATAGATTGTAATATGCATATTTTAGTGCATCTATACCAATTTTATAAGCTAATAAATAAAAAATAATAATGGATTTAATGAAAAAATGAAACTAATATGAATATAAATAAATATTTGTCTTCGATAATCATCATAAAATGCCATTTACTAATTAATTTTTATGTTTTATATATTTTAAATAATTAATTTCTAGGTAAATTACTTACAACTCTTAAAATTTGATCTTAATGCTGATGCTTAAATATAATTTTTTTATTGAAATAATTTAATGATAATGATTTTATGTTTTTTTGAGAAGATTTAATACATTTAAATATTCTATTGATATATGACACTGTGAGTTTATATAGTTTCCATCAATTAAAATAGTTATATAATTGATAACGACATCAATGACGAAATTCGTGTTCATTAATACACATCAAATATTAATTATTTGAATAATTTAAGAATGCTATTAAATATTAATATATTACATATACATGATGTGAGAAGTAAGTAATGAGACTTATTGCTAGAAACACATACTTTTGAATATTAAAATACATCGATATGATCCCCTTAAAAATACTATCATTGGACAACTACACACATGGTCAAGCGCTTTGGAACTCATCACCTGGCAGCCCCTGGAGTCCCCTCATCACGGACGTTTAAATATCAAATACCGACTCGAAATGCGTTCATTTCGCGACTTGTCTGACTCGGGGAAACCGAAAAAAGTCACATCGAGACATATACAGGTGAATACAGGATCTGGGACAATACTGGAATGTTTTTTAAGGTCAGATTTTGCGTCACAAAAATAGCACGATGACATAGCGCATTGTCATGTTGAAGAGTCCATGTGTTGGCGATGTCTGGGCGAACTTTAACGACTCTTTTTCGCAATCGTTCTTGTACTTCGCGAGACAATTGCTGATTTACGGTATGCCCAGGTGGCATGAAATCCTTATGCAACACTCCTTTGCTGTCAAAGAAGTTAATCGTCTTCGTTTTGATTTCTGTTCTGCTCTATTTTAAATTCCTTATGCTACCGAAAAACCTGAGCACGATTCATGGCTTCATCACTGAATACTCTAGCCAACCGATCTACCGATTCTTTCACAGACTCGACGAGTTTAACACAAAACATGATCCGCGTACCGTTGCTCGATATTATGTCGCTCTGTTTCTGGGACACGCACCAATAGAACCAACTCGAACTACACAACACAGCTAGAAAACAAACTATCTTATAATAGTCGCAAACACATAAATTAATAGAAGAATGAAAAAAGATATATCAACCTAAGTTTTAGGTGCACTATGTTACCACATTCAAAGCATAAAAACAATCTTATTACTTTATTGTTAGACCTTGTTTAATTATGCTTATTGAAAATCCTTAAAAGTGTGCTGATTTTTTAACATTAAATTTGGTTTTATCCGTGTGATTACGTACCTAAGCATTTCTCTTGTATTTTCTCCATAGGTGTGTTATCTTTAATGATATCTAATACGTTTAATTTAATTAATTTTTATATTAACATTCATACACGCAGACACTCTATAGTCAATAACTTTAAAAATTAAATCAACTATTTATGATTAACAAACATATACCGAATTGTATTTATATGTATAATTAGTTGTCTGGTTAGATAAACAGTATAAGAATCAACCTATTGTAATCTAAAACATTGAAATATACGTATATGTATATAATATATATAATTAATGCAAACCTTTATAGTTTTCCATACACCAATCCTTAAAACTTGAAATTTTGCAATTACTCTGCTTTAAAACTTAATTTATATTATTTAATCACCGTTGGGTTTGAATAAAATTATATTATATCTACAAAAAATTTAATAAATATACATAAATAAAAAATGCTATTCACGCTACATACTGTCAAGTGTTGCAGTAATGATATATGTGATATACTCCTTTAGGTTTTCTATACAATATTATAATTTTTTAAATTGTTTTAACTTCTTATATTGAAAATAGGATTATTTCAATTTCTTTAAAAATACTAATTGTTAATAAATATTATTGAAATATGTTATAAAATTCGCTAATCATATTGCAGATACATTTAATGGTATATTGTATTGAAAACATTACTTTTGTCTGTAATAATCTTTTCTAAAAAATCAATAATTGTACAAATTTATAAATTCTTAATACCGTTTATATACATACTAACGTCTTATGTAATGTTAGTCGATCTTTATGTATATTTAATAACGTGAAATCCACATAACACTAAATTAGATAAACAACTCTTTGGGAATAAATAAAGAAAGAATAACAACGGGATAGTATACCAAGCATCAAACAGGTTGACATATTTGTGATATTGCCAGAAAAGAGTAGAGCGTCTGAATGATGAAGAATATAAATAATTAAGATTTGGCGTTGATTCACAAATAATATTGACTTTGTTCAACATTCTGCTTAGAAATTACAGAAAATAGAATTAAAATCCCTAATACATGCAAATAAATAAGCACAATTGGCATTGTTTTGATCAGCATTACAGCAATAATGAGATGTTCAATTTTTAAATTATTATGCCAAGTGTAGGATCACTCACTTTTATAATATATATGATTGAATGCATCTTTTCCACTAAAGTGTTCTAAATTGTTATAATAACATATATGTTTATATTATATTGAAATATATTGTGTTTTGGATATTCTAAATAACTATAACCACTACTCATAAGTTAACCTATAAAACAGGATTTTTTTTAAGTTAATTTTTTTTTTATATGACATCACTGATATCGAATAAAAACTATGTAAAAAAATATAATAGAGCATTTCTGACTGTTTTATACTTAAATTTATAAATCCAAAATTACAAAATATTATACACTTTGACTACGTATACATAGTTTTTGAAATACGTATACGCGGTTAAAGTATATAAAAACTTGTGATTTTGGGTTTATAAATTTAAGTATATATTGCTACACAAATTACAAACTAATCACGCTCTAATTACTACAAATATAAAAAAAAAGATTATACGTTAATACTAACGAAAAATTCCTTCAGATAAAATATCCTCTAAATGATTATTTGACATTTAAATAACATTTATATTAATATAATTATGAATATTGTACAATATATATGTGTTAACGACGAAATAACGAAATACGTGGAGATAAATTGTCAAAATAAAGAACACCAAAAAGGACAATTTATAAATATAGAAGGGCATATATTTAAGAGGGTTACACATTTTATGTACTTGGGTCATTTTCTAACACAAGACAACGACTTGAAAATTGAAATCAGTACTAGAATACAGAAGGGTAACATGAGCTTTCTTGTACTTCATAAAATACTGAAAATATTGGGCTCGAGAGCTACAGCAATTAACTTGAAAATACAGCTATATATAATCCTAAAAAGACCTAAAACGCTATAAGCTTTAGAGATGTGACCATTTAAGAAAACGTAGGAAACATGATTACAAATGTTTGATAAGAGAATTCGTAGGAGAATTTATGGTCCTTGTATTGGACACTCACACGTGAGAATAACGAAAACGACATTTACTGTGAACTCGAAGAATTATTTCAAAGACCGAAAATCGCAAGAGAAGTAAAAATTAAGGTAGACATGAGGGTCATGCTTGGAGATAAATAGGCTCTATAGTCAAAACAACGAACAAAGAAAACCGGTAAGAAGAGACTTGGAAGGCAACGACTACGCTATGAAGACTGTGTAAAAACGGACGTTGGAAGGATTCCACCAGATGCATAATGGTGGCTGGTAACAGATGAGAGGGACAGTTGGAGAGGAAAATGTGTGGTGGAATATTCTCAATGACCGAAAACCACCCAATATATATATATATATATATAATGTACATCCCTTTTATTAGAATCTCATTAAACCAGGATGTTATCATTCTGTACAAAAAATTTTATTTCTTCAATAATTTCAGTATATAAATCAGTAATCAATTCAGTATAAATTAAAATTGGATAACCTTAGTAGTATTAATACACTAGCAAACAAATAATGCTGTTTTTTTTAATATTATTTCTGTAAAATGATCTATATATATATATATATATAAATATAAATCATAGTTTTTTTAAAGATTAAAGAATCAAGTTTTATCATTTTATAATAAATTTAAATGGTATCTTTTTGCCCAAATATTCAAATACCAATGTGTTTTATCCAAACACGAAATAAAATTTTTTATCATATAATTCACATTAAAAAAAACATTATTTTTGCATGAAGTTTACTATGCTATAGGCAGTAGTTGTTGTAGTAAAGTTAGGCTCGTATTATATTATTTCAGGAAAACATAATTCTATAATATTTATTTGATGTTGCATAAAAATTTAAAAAATTGGCTTACGTATACAATCTGTTATTGGAAATCAACAATCATAAATATATTTCAAAACAATTATTTTTTTATTAATATATAATATACAATTTATTAAATAATGTTAACAATAAGCGTAAATTATGATATTGATAGTGGCTGAAGAAGAAGTTTTGAGTGAAGGACCACCTATTGGTGGTACTTCGAAGTATATTTTAGTGATCTAGTAAGTCACGACACCACTTATGTTTTAGTCGTATTTCGATGTCACCAGAAATGGTAAGAACTAATAGGTTAATAATAAGTTATGTATGACATTGTAGACAAGAGTTAAATCTATTATAGGAGCTTAAGTCGACTTTTCTGATAAGAGAGATAGAAAGATGTTGGATTGATTGAATTGTTTGGATACGCTTTAAATCGGACAGCTTGGCTGAGCCACAGATTTGGATTTTATTGTATAGGCTGAGGTGCTTTGAGGTGAAAAAATCTCAAAGTAGTTGGAATCTCAGTTAATTTATGTTATTAATAAGACGATTAGACGTCCATCTTAGTATTAGGAGAGAGTGAGTGGTTAGGTTATTATTTATCATTTTTGGTAGCTCTAAATGATAGCTCTAAATTTTTCAAGGAACGTAAGGAGTAGTAATATCGTTGGTGTTATGGTAGTTATATATGAGGCTGGAGAATAGCACACGATAACTTTAGCATATGTACGTTTAGACGTATTATTGGTAGATTATTGATTGAAATGGGCAGGGTTGGCATTAAAGAAAAAATTTAAATGACTGGGTTTCTTGAGATGACTGGTTTTCTGAAGGTAGTCTGATTGAGGGTTTGTGTGTGGTTATTTGCTGAAGTTATTTCAGACAGTGCATCTTTTAAATTTGACTGATGCACTCCAATGCATATTACCCATATTTACGAGAGGTCAAAATATTTCTTACAGGATAAGATAAGATGGTTTTCCCAACAATTGTCGCATTTTGAAAAATGAGCACTGTTGGTTCTGATATAATAATATGATTAATAATAAAATAATCTTTTAATTAATAATGGAGGTATTATATGGTGCCTAGGATTGAGTTTATTAGCTAATTATTAGGATGTATAGTATGTATGTTTAATATATACCGTGACCGTTTGACGAGATTTGTGAATCTGTTAATAACAAACGATATAACTTAGAGATAAACATTTTATTCATTCTAAACTAATAGGTAATTCCATTTTATTTAAGTATGCTTTAAATATAATATCAGAAAATTGACAGCTATCAGCAACGATGAATTGTTGGGGGAGATTTTTGATCTTTTCTATGTATTTCCTGCATATTTCGTTGTATATGTCTCTAAATATTTCGTGATTTTTTCGTTCGGCTCTTCTGAAGTGATAAGAGAGTCGATGTTTTAAACCTTATCATTGAAATATCAATAATAGTAATAATAATAATAAAAATATTAGTTTCTGTTGGCGATGCCGGATGGGTGCAAGAAATTGATGAATGTGGTCGCTTGTTTGATTCCTTATCTGTTTTGTTAACGATTTGGTTATTTTTTTTTTTAATTAGCGAAACTATTTGATCGGCAAGCATTGAGGCGCCTTTTTATCGGAGTTCAAAAGTAATCTATTTTATAGTACCTAGGAATCTGTTAATTGACTATGTATTATGATTTATAATATGTATGTTTAATATTTACTATTTGATGTCTTCTGCTTCTTACAAGAGTTTTGTCCGGAGGATTGGCCGGAAACGTCTGACGAATTTGTTGTTCCTAAAAATAACAAACGATATAACTTAGAGATAAACAGTTCATTAACTCTTAATAAGAAGGTAATCCGTAACAGATGGAATTAACAATAACGGTCCTGTTCTGTTCCTCAAAATAGTACGGACCAATTACCTCAATTTTGGACACACCACACTGTCACATTAAGAGAATAGAATGATTTTTCGTAAAGTTTTCGTGGATTATATTCAGCTCAGTTTCAAAAATTCTGTTTGTTAACATATCCAGAGAGGAAAAAATGGGCCTCGTCACTAGATAAGAAATTTGCTGTCTGAGGAAATTGCAAAGTCATTTTTACGGGTTTCGTAGTCAGTAACACCTAATTTTTGAACAATCATTAATTTGTAAAAATGAAATGACAGATCTCCTTGAAGAATTCTCCTAAATGAGCGATTTGACATCCCCAAAGCAACCGCGTGATTCCGAGCCCAACGTTATGGCGTCTTCACAATTGATTCTCTAACTAACTGCACAATGTTGAGGGATCTTACTGTTCTGGATATTCCGCCTCCAACATCTCTTAGGGATCATCCAGTTTCTTCCATTTGTAAATCCTAGATTTTATGTAGTTAACAGAAGGGACAGAATCGTTGCGTTAAATGTTGCAGTGTAAATGAAAAACCCCTGTGTTTCCATCATTGAACGGCAATATGTATAATAAACGCATTGCAAAAACCCAATGTATATCGGTCTAAGCCAAAATAACTAAAAAAATTAGTACAACATAACAAAAACTAATGATATCACAAGCAACTTTCTACCCCCACCAAAACCCGAGCAGCGATTTTTCCAATTCAAACTCGTCAGTCGAATCCGACTTTCCGTGTAAGTGATTGTAGAACTGCGTTGTTAGAAATTAAAAGTTACTTCATACATGAATATTACATGAATAATACATGAATATTCAAAGTCGTGTCAAACAATATGTATATCATTTTTACTAAATACAGAATATAACACTTATTTGCTTAACTGAATAAATGTCGTCAATTTAAAAAATGGATTATTATAAACACAAAAATCGACTATATCACATACATTTATTCAAAACAAATAATTATTTATATTATCGGTAAATTTTACAGAAAATTTCATTGCAGTGTTACCAAATAATTTTTAAACACAATATTTTTAAAATAATCTTGTTATTAATTTGTACATATATTTTTCCCTTTGTGTCAAGTACTGTGTATATTTTTTTACTAAATATGGAATATATTAAAGATGTTCGTTCTCAGTTGGAACATACGAATATTTGTGACTTTCAATAATTGTTCTAAATATCCATAATTCACATAAAAAATTTAGAAATTGAATATTAATATATGATATTAAATTGAATTAATACTTTATTTCTAAAATTAAATTTAGTATTTTTGTCACAAAATAAACTTACCATAAGCACCAGAAAAATAGACAATTACATTCACATTTATTACAAGAATGAAGAAGTAAATAATTCTGGTAGAATCCATATTCATCGACTTTTGCTATACCAAGTAAAACTGAAAAAGTATTGAAATCCAACTATAGCCAGTTGTAGTAATTTTACGATTTTAACGTGGAATATTTTCTCGAGTAAATAAAAGCCAAACCGAATTTTATTATTTGCTCAACTGAATAAATATCTTAAAAATATAAAACGGTATGAAATTATAATAAAAATCGACTTTATCACATTTTTAAAATTATCGATAAAATTTGCAGAGAATTATATTACAGAGTCATCAACTGGTTTTAGAAAATTCTCCAATTTTACCTATTTTCAATAGATACTATTATTATTACTGTGTATTTTAATACTCAATATTGTGTCAAATAATGTGTATACGTATAAACACAATATAGAATATAACAATGATATTTTGTCATCAGTTCGAATAAAAACTTCGTGCCTTATAATTTCATATTAATAGTGTTCCTAATAATTAACAACCTTAATCATATAACAGACAATCATATATTTTCCGTTATATTCGTTTAAAGATATTTTAAAGAAATCTATAAATATATTTTAAACCTATCTAAACGAGAAACATTTTTCATTTTGAGTTATATATACAATAAATTCAATCGCTGGTTGAGGGCTGATTAACAAAAAAATTGATTGAATATACATTCATACAACTACTCATCAAATGTACTGTTATTAAATAATAAAGAATTGTGTTCATAAAGTTAACGAAACGCTTACATGTCATATTTTTGTGACGTTATTGTTCTTACTAATATGCACATATTGCTATAAAAAATATAATTAATTAATTTTTATAAATTACATGGCGCATACGCGTTATAAAATATTTATTAAAACAAATATGTTTTTCCAAAGCTAAATTCTATACCAAATACATAAATATATATATTAATTGAGTTTGCAGAACAGGTAACGAAATATTTCCGCTGGGTATACGTCGGTTCTATTAAGGGATAGAAGTACGAAATATAAGTGACAAACAAAATCGCGCGTTTCGTTTGTTGGCCTAAACCGTGATTATTAAAAAAGAGTTTTCAATTTTCGATTTGTTTATTTAAAGAAAAACCACAAGAATTTAGAGAAAAAAAATGTTTATAATCCATTCGATTCAAAATATATTCTCCTTATATTTACATTTATAAGATTATAATTATATAATTGTCAACCTTGTTAATTGTTGCAAAGTACTATTTGATAGTGTTAGACTGAAATGCTTTCTTGAAATTATTTTAAACTAATTTATATTTGTATAAATGTCAAATGTTTGTGTATAATTATTTATTTTATGTAACATTGATACAATTTTTTGTTGTATATTCTATTAGATTTAATTATTTACAGTTTAAATGACTTAAACCATACTTTTGTTAAAAACTAAACAAACATAATTATTAGTGAAGGTTCGTTTTATTGCAGTTATAATATACAAAAAAAAAATTGGTAGCTGGAGGTAAATAAATTTAAGTACAGTTTTATCAAAATTTAGAAACGATGGAAGTTATTCATGCATTTTGTTGTGATGCGTCTTTTGAGCTCTACTGGCTAACAGTATAGGATTGATATTAACAGGGACATTTTATAAAACATAATGTTTCCATGTCATAGACGGTATTCATACATAGTATTGAAATTAAAAAAGGAAAGATTGGTGGCGGATTATAAATCAAATACAACATCTGTAAAGACATATCTGAAGAATAAAAATAAATATTATATATTTAATATTTTACAATCAAAAATTAGTTATTATTCACATTATTATTGCATCAAATATTATTTACAAATGAATAATGTTTTTTTAAGAAAATAATTTAATACCAATTCAAAACAATATATTAACCATGAAAATGTACGTAAATAGCATAGTCTTTAAAAATCATAATCAAGGTTTATAGTTAGGATCGTCATATGGCGGGAAAAATGGTGATAAGAGTATTCTAGATGTATTCTAAAACTGCTCCACAATTTGTACAGCTAAAGGCGGAACAATATTAATTATGCACTGAGATAGAGCTACATAAATTAAGAATAAATAATACATAATAATATTGTTCGTAAATGCTAAATGAACATAAAGTAGGATTATATTTAATAATATAGGGCTTATAAGACTTATTAAACGGTGTAAGTCGTAACTGTGACATCGAGAAGACCATAAGTTCATATTATTTAATTAACCATAACCTGGTTGGTAATTGTCGTTGGTGAGGATGAAAGTGCTAGGTTAACTAATTTTAACTGGCTAATTTTAACTGTTTTTATTTAATATTAAGTATATAATAATCCACATTGAATAGTGTTGTTATTAGTTTCTTTCTTCTGGTATAGATTTGTTAAATTCATGTTAAATTGTGAAACATACCAATACACTGTAAAATGTTTTCAAGTATGTAACTATAATATCCACTCATAATTTCTAAAAAAAAAATATGCAAATACTCATAATATATTATACTTCTCTATATAAAACTATACAAAATAAATTAATTGTTTCTATACATTTGTAAAATTTCGTATTTCGTATAAACCAATACAAATTCATAAATATTCCGTTTACAGTCATATATACATTTACTTTTTAATGCTACTCTTTTAGTATATTCTACTACTTTTCATTGCAGAAAATAATACAACTCAAATTTATATGAAAATAAAATTTAACTAGGAAAATTATCGAATTTATTCTACTACTTTATTTTGGGATACATTTTTTGGCGAAAAATTTTTGACTATTAGAAAACTAGAAAAATTGCATGCTTATAATAATTATTTAATGCACATAAAGTATGACCTACTAATATGAATAATTTTCTATCTTCTAATAAATAGTCATGTAATTATTTGATCTTCCAATATTCACTATTGTGTCTAATGAAGTACATGTTTATTTAATATTGAATACAAAAACCATTTATTATCAAATAAAAAATATAGCAGGATAATTAGCCATATCTAATAGACATAACGGGCACCTATAATTCAAAGCTAGCTTAATAGGATATTAAACAAAAACAATTTTATATTTTTTTATTTATTATTACTATTATTATTATTATTATCATTTTTTCTTTTTATAAAATATCTGCATAAAAGATTATATTCTTATATTTAATTGTACCAATTTAAATTAATATCAATATATTTTTATAAAATATTATTAAATTGTAAAGAAATGTTGTATTAAATTTTTTCATCAACTCTTTGGATATAATTGTGAAAATAAACTTAAAAAAATACAATTATTTTAATCTTATATTTTATCTTATTAACATAAAGGATAACTTAAAAACAGATAATCAGAATTATATTGACATTTTTAATTTGAACATAACTCGTGATTTACTGCGAATGGATAATTACAATCGGGCTTGAATAAATTATAATTTATTCGGTTCGTTCATCTTGCAAATACACATTAAGAACATGTTCTATATACAATTATAATATACATAATAACCAACTCAATGGCTCAAGTCAAATATTTAATCTGAAACATTTACGTTAAGCACAACATACTCGTATAAATATATACATATATGATAAACATAGAATATGTGTATTTATATATATAATCGCTAATTGTAAGATATATATTATATATATATATTTGCATTTTTTTATGATGTAGTTTTTTTTTTAACTTCATTATAATTTCCGTGATATTTTTTTACTATAAATAGATAAAAAATATTTGATAAATGATGTGCCTATTTGTTTTTAGTGATTTTTATTATAATTTTTTTTTTAATATGAAGAATTCTAAAATTTAATTAATAATTATCAACAGATCATAATATTTACTATCGATGTATATTTATAACAAAATAAAACCATATTAACATTCAAGTAAACTATAACAATAAGATAACACTATATTTATACCTGATATAACGTATATTAATAATGAATTAAAAACGAAAATTTGATAAATCAAATTTTAAACTTCAAACATATGTTATGTAAAATGTTTTGTTTACGTTTAGTGCTTTTATTTCTTATCCAATAGAATCTACAACACTATACTGAAATACACATTGCTAGGACTAGTATGAATATGCATTGGTATATTTTTCTTGCAACTTCTGATTACTGCTTTTGTTTGAAATGTCCACGAATTACGTCATAATGAAGAAATCGATGGTTAGATGAATTGTCTTTGATAAAATAAACAGTTCAAAAGTACTTATTATATTTTGTAATATATTATTATTAATATTATTTTGTTATAATACATAACACAATTATAAGTAGTGTGAAGTCATATAATATACTATAATATTACTAAATATTGTGAGACAAAAATTGTATTGAGTATTGAAAATGTAATGTAGAATATAATAGACTATTGTCCATTGAGGGTTTAAAAAGCTTCTATTAAGCTTTAAAAAAAATAATAAATTATATATTTAATCTAAATAATAATAATTTCTAAAAAAAAAAAAAAATATGTAGCAAATAACAGCAGTAGGTATTTAAGACATCAATTATTTTATCGTTAATCTTGCTATAATTCGTGTTTAAAATCAGCATTATTCAACTTATTTCGTTGTGTTATTATAATTGTGTTATATTTTATAATTAATTAGTTTTATTAATTTTCATATTTGTGAATATGAAATTACGTTAATATGTTAATTACGTTAATTTATATACACAGAACTAAAATTGACTCCCCAAATACATATTAACGATTGTTTTTTTATTCCATTAAATAATAATATAATTAATATATTTGATATTCGTATTACTAAAAACTAGTAAAAAAAAAGTATTCCAAAAGTGTTTGGAATACTTAGGAAACACTATTGTCATAATGTATTCGAATAGAAAATTTGAATACTTTTATCAAATTATTCGAAATATGTATTCCAAATACTTTTAATAAAAATTTTCCTCAAGTCTGAGTATCACCGAACTATCTAGAGGATTACATTTATTTAAATATATTTTTCGGCAATTTCAATATTTCAATATTCACTGTTTTGTCAAATAAAATGTATATTTAATCATTAAACACATAATACAATAAAACTATTTATTGTCAAGTACAGAATACAAGATATTAATACAGTAATTAAGTGCTAAGTACTTATTAAGTATTAGTGTAATAGAAATATGATAAACAGTAGGTCGTAAAATATAAGGTTAAAAAAAACACGACGTTCAATAAATGTATTAATCGTTCAAACAGTAAACGTCAGGGTTATAAACAATAATAATTCTATCACTTTTACAAGGGTCAAAAGTAAAACGATATTTTGCATTTCAAAAACTACACATTAAACGCATAACTGATAATGGTTATGCATAATAAATATATATATTAGATTAATAATAATAAGAAATAAAATGTTTTTCACAATTTTATGATATTTTAGAAGAAACTCATTACAGCAACTCGGAAAGTGTACATAGTTGTCGAGAATTCGTCGATAAATCATAATTTGGTATTATAGTCATCATCGTTTGAAAACAAGAAAAAATGACTTGGTGAAAGTGGTTCTCCGGATGTACTATGTATCTGCTCCGCATTTTGCACAGCTAAAATCAAAACAAAATGAATTATGCACTAAGGTAAAACTAGATAAAAATAAACTAACTTGTTCACCGCGGATCATATTAGTACAAACGTTTATACGTGCGGAAGAAAATCAAAGTCTTTTTCGTTGACGACAATCAGCGTCACGACTTAAATTTGTTTTACTACATTAAAAAACTACTCAAACATACTAATTAAACATATTATTATTTTACAATGAATTTGAAATTATGACTGTTTTCGGCGGAAGTTTTTGAATCATGTTCATGACAAAGACAGATCTGTTTCAGAAAATTAGGTCAGAAGGAATATGTATCTTATCTTATCACTTTTGAATAATACAATTGACATCTTCTTCGAATGGATCCTCCTTTTTTTCCTTATTTTCCACAACAAAACCCATTCGTAAGTGATTTTGTGCGAGCCAACCGTACACCGTCCCAATGTATTGACGAATCTGAAGACGGCCTCTCCATAACACCATGGATTCATCAAGCAAGAGCTTGTTCTTAGGATAATATGTGGTATTAATTTTGTTATATCAATATGTACTCAAAGATCTGATTTTATATAAGCGATCATAAGGTTGCCTTTGACTATTAGCTTCAATATTTGGTGCAAAATGATAACATTTTAATACATTTAAAAATCTATAACGACTCTTACAATTCGGAAAACAAGAAAGGTTGAAGAGACGGTGTGTCTTCAAACAATCATTCAATCTGTTAAATTTTTATGGTACCAGTGTTAACTACCAATGCAATATATGTTAACATATCGTCTTTATCTGCCGGTTTCTATTCTGAAATACGAGAACGTGGTGCATCGCCAACACGCAAAAACTCCGTTTCAGCATAAGCATTCGTTTCATGAACAAAAAGTTTAATAAAATTGTCATCGAACAGCCAGCTATACTATTATTAATATTTGTTGAAAATTTAGTATTTACACTTTGTTAATTATTTACGTTCTCATTATCACTCTCAAAATCATGTTAAACTTTTTCGACATTTTCTCTTTAATACTCGCTACCAGAAACAAAATAAACATAATTTTCGTCACTGTCTGAGTTTAAAAGCATCTGCTCAATTTGTTGTAGATATTTACGATTCAGATATAGTCGTTTTTTTCGAAATTTACAGAGTTCATTCAATGTATTGTCCATATTCATAAGCTACAATACGATAGTCAACGAAATGAACAAAAAAAATCGTTGTAGAAAAAAACATAAATATTAATTAACACTAACATTTATAAAAATAATAAAATGTGAATACGTCAGTGTTTCATTATCGATCGCCGAATGAGAAATGAAAACTAAAATAATGCATTGCATTGTAACAACAATATTCAACTTCTCCAAATAGATTAGATATGTTATGGATTAAATATAGAAATATCGATACATAACTTGCACGCGCATTTTAAGTAATATTTATTCAAAACGCTAACACAAAAATTAGTTATTTTATCTTAATGCTGACTGTATTACGGTGTACTGTAAAATAATGTACGAATGACTCTAAATAGCGTCATCGTCATATGTGAACCGTGCTAATTTGTCACCTACAGGAACCATGTTAAGAATGAATAATAAGTTAGTTAGTATAGTGTTAAAGTGCTAATTCAGCATGAAATAAGTTAATAATTGACAAATTAGTATTTAAACATTTTTTAGGAACGGGATTATTGAATCGTGCAGATTTAAATCCCGATGATGTGTTGAAATTTCTATAATTGCTTGGCGCAAAATCATAACCCATACATATAAAAATATAAAAATTTGATAGTGGTTAAAAAAATGATTAAGGTATTAAAACATAAAACAGTCAACCACAGGAGAAAGTTCAAATATTTTTTACAGTCATAAAAAAAAGTGCAAATTGTAATTGTGAATCTCAAAAGTTCATTAGTTCATATTATAATAGTAATCATTACCTTGTGGGTACAACCTGCATTGATCTTTTTTATCTTCCGCTAGATCTGTGATGTGATTACAATAGTTTACCGGGGCACATACATCAAGATTATCTAAGAAAAAAAAAAACAAAAATCAAAAAATTCAACATGTTGCCAGTGTTCATTAAATACAAATGAGTTAGTCTACACTGTTTTCATAAAAAATTTTGTATGATAATCGCTCTTATAAATAAAGCTATTATTTTTGTCTTTTTAAATTGAAAAGTGTTGTGATATGATGTCTATTGCTAACATATTTATATTTGATAAGCTTTGATAATATACTAAAAGAAATTTGATTGTTTGTGAATATCTAATGATTAAATGGTATCATTGATTTGAAATCAATTTTATTAGTTGAACATCTAAAAATTCTTTTTTTTCATTTTTTAATATTTGTGTTAAATTATAAAACATACCAATGCCATTCATAAAAGTGTCACGCATGTAATCAAAATATCTTTTATCTAAATCTAAAATAATATGTTATTACTTATAATATTTTATAACATTATCAATCATATACAACAATGTACAATAAATGAATTATCAACATATATTTTTAATATTCGTATTCGTGTAGTGAAATACATTAGGTGTGTTGAAAATCAATAATAAAGTTAATTAACGTTTATATTGGAATATTTCAATAATTATACGTACCAATATATAGAAAATTTAAACCTTATTAATTTCCAATAAAAAAAGAAATGAATAAGACTCATATACTTTAATACATTAATTATTATCTGACTGTTAGGCAACGGAATTACAGGATGGGACTACCACTAAATATCAAGAAAGTTATTCTTTCTAAACACAATGTACTTTATACAAATTATATTTAATGAATGTCAATAAAAAAAAACGCCACAAGTAAAGATTAAAAATTATATTTTCTTATCTACAAAATGCGAAATTAAAAATTCCATTCTTGGTCGTATATTTATACATTTTTTTAATGCCAGTATTATAGAAAATGCCACAACCGTCATATATCTATAAAGAATGTTTTATACAAATAAATTAGTTTGCCCTTAACACTTGATACATAGTTCAAAATCATATATTTTCGTTAAGTTTTTCTAAAATTCTGCGTCATAATTAATTGCATAAGATAATACATTTTCAATTTATATCGAAATATAATTTATCTAGACAAATATTCAAATTCATTTTACTCACTTATTTTGTAATATGCATATCTCAATGCTGCCTTACTATCGTTTTTATCTAAAACACAAGAAATGATAAAATATTTGATGAATAAAATGTACCTAATTTAATGAAAATAAATTTGTGTCTTCTAATATCATCATTAAATGTAATATACATAATAAATTTTTTTTTTTTGATATTTTACATAATTAATTTCTAATTAAATTACTTGGCCTCACATTGACTTTAATTAGTTGATGTGGAATAGCGCTCCAGTTTGGGGTTGAGCTTCGAGCCAACAACTCGACCTCATAAAAAACTCGCAGTTATGAAACCATCAAAATATCCTGGGAATTGGATTGAGAATGGCAAACGACTAGAATCGGAAAATGGATTACGTATAGAAGCAAGGAGCGTTAGAACGTTAAACAAACCTGGAGCTTAACAATATGTACTCGATGTTTATAATAACTAAACAATTGACATATTAGCAGTACAAGAGATAAGGTGGCCAAATTATGGAAACCTAAAGAATGGTTATACAACACTATTCTAAAGTGGCACCACTAATGGAAAACGTGAAAACGTAGTAGGTTTCATGGTACATGACAAGATGCTACCAAATGTATAGGATTTCTCAGCTTTTAATGATAGGATTTGCTATATTCACCTAATGGGAAAGATATTCGACTTAATTATTATAAACTGCTACACCCGAACAGAAGAAAAAACTGAAGACATAAAGGACAAATTCTATGAAAAACTAGAAAGTGTATATGACACCCTATCGCTGCACTGTATAAGGATGATAGTAGGTGATAGAAACGCGAAGGTTGGAAGAGAGAACATGAATAGGCCGGATATAGGATCAGAAGTTTACACGAAGTTAGTGATGGAAATGGAACCTGATTGGTAAAATTTTCACTCTCAAAGAATTTTACAATGAGTAGTACGTACTTCTTTAGGACACACAAATACACAAATACAATTGAAAATCCCCTGATGGAGGGATATATAATTAAATTGACCACATACTTATCAACAGGAGATACAGTGAATGAATAAGGAATGTGAGTACGTATAGAGGAGCGAACGCAGACTCAGATCACTACTTTGTGTATGCTAAATTTAATCTGAGATTGTCAGCAAAATGGAACCTATCAAAAAAAAACCTACAGTAATATATATTATTCAAGAATTGAATGAAGTCGCAAATAGGTGATAGTTATGTAGAGAAACCTGCACGTGAATTACAAAATAGCGATATGATTCAGATAAATGAATGTAGGGATATCGACATGATTTGGAACAGAACAAGGAAGCAGTGAATAATAGTGCAACACAGACTTTAGGAATGGAACTTACAGAAAATAACAAAAATTGGTTCAACGATATTTGTAAGAATGCGATAGCTCAAAGAAATGAACTGAGAAAAAAATCATTGCAACACCCATCAGGCGAGTATGTAAGAAAATAGAAAACAGACAAAATTAACCAATAAAACATTAAAAAGAGAAAAACGTTTACACGAAAAAATCAAAGTAAAATAAATACAAACTAATAGGCACAATGCAAGGATGTTTTTCAAAATGACAGAAGAATTAAAAGTTGGTTTTAAGCCACAAACAAGGATCACAGTAGACGATACAGGAACTATGATCACAGAATAAAAACAAATCATAAGTAATTTTATGGAGCATTTCAAGTGCTTTCTTAATTAATCTACAGCAGGAGATGATATAGATCTAAATATGAACTGTCATATAGCAGAAATAGATATAGATATACTCAAATATGAAGAATTTAAAAATTAAACTAATAGGCTTAAAAACAACAAAGCCCCAGGAGTGAACGACATAGTGTCAGAACAAATAAAAAAGGTGATACAAGATTGGCTAGCAAAATCAGATAAGTTATTAAAAAAATTAAAAAAAACTGAGACCCTCACAGAAGAATAGAAAACTATAATAGTATGTCCAATATTTAGGAAGGGAAATCCCGCTAAAACAAAAAACTATAGAGGAATCTCATTCCTGGACACATGTCTCAACATTTTGACATCACTGATATTAAAAGAATAAATCTGTACATTTAAGAAATAGTCGGAAATTGCAAATGCTGGTTTAGGAGAGGAAAATCCACAATAGACCATATCTTTGCACTAAAACAAATAATGTCAAAATATGACGAGTTCGAAAAGGACTTGCATCTAGGTTTTGTGGATTACATGCAGACGTATGATAGTGTAGACAGAGAAGAACATTGGAAGGCTCTGTCAATTTTGGAAATACCCAAAAAATATGTGAATTTAATAAAAAAATTCTACGAAAATTCATTATGCAGAGTTCAATTTTTGAAAGGCATCTAAGATAATTTTGAAGTTAAATCTGCCTTAAAACATCAAGACGCCCTCTCGCCCGCATTATTTAGCTTAGCTCACGAAAAAATAATTAGAGACACAAACGACGACCGAAAGATGGACATAAGCATTAATCAAGCTATATTAGCATATGCAGATGACATTGTGGTAATTGGTGAAACCAAAAAAGAAGTCATCAACGCAACATCCAAGCTCATAAATGCCAGTAATGGAATGGAACTGCATGTAAACGACGGAAATACTAAGTACATGGTCGTTTCGAGAAGACCGCCAAATATAGATTCTATAGAAGTTGATAATTATAAATTTGAAAAATTTGATAATTTCAAGTACTTAAGCGTGAACATTAATAATAAAAATGATATGCATATAGAAATAGATGAACGGATCACGAGTGGAAATAGATGTTATTTCAGTATTAATAAACTCCTGAGATCTAAGCTGCTATCTAGAGAATCAACGATACAACTATACCATAGTTACCTTCGACGTGTAATAACATACGCTGATGAAACCTGGTATTTGACCAAAGGCAATAGCAGGAGACTTATCACGTTCGAAAGGAAAGTGCTACAAACCATATACGGACCAATCGTTAATCCGAAAATACAGACCTATGAATGACGAAACAATGAAAATATAAAGAGGGTATACAATAATCAAGACATACTCTACTTCGTTAGGAAAAAACAGCTTGAATGATTCGGGCATTTAATTAAAATAATGTTAGTCAAAAAAATTAATAAAACATAAACCCTAGGACAACCCAAAACCCGATGGATGGACGTAGTGACCAACGATTTATTAATGATAGTCCAGAACACAACCTTACAGACAGCGTATCATAAAGATACATGGGGAGAGATTTTGATGGTAGCGCTGGTCTTGAATGGACCGTTAAATTGACGAATAATAAAATGAAGATTGTAAAATACTTGCGGTTTCTAAAATATGACGTTTCTAAATAATCTAAAATATAATTTTACGGTTAAAATAATTTTATGAAGAATATTGGTAGTTCATTTCCTTAACAGATTAAAACAATAATTTCAAACATGTAGTGATTTTTAATATTAATATTACGTAAAAATTTATTTGATATATGATATTGTGAATTAAGATTGATTCTATCAACTAAAATCGTGATATAATTAGCAGATCAAAATCAATGACCAAATTCTTGTTAACTCACATCATAAATTATTTATAAGAACAATTTAGATATGCGATTAAAAATTTTATATTATTCATAAATATATATCTACATATAAATATAAATATAAATAAACAAATAAATATATACATATACATACATATATATATATATATATATATATATATATATATATATATATATATATAATATATATATAAATTTACACTCCTTGAAATCTTTAAAAATGTATTGATTAATAAATATTAAATATTGTATATTATTTATTAATATTAATAAATAATTATATATAATATTATATATACATTACGTAAAATTTATATTGATATTAATTACGTACGCTCACATTCGTTTTCTTTTTTAGCATTAAGTCCAAGCAAACGATAATCTAAGATACATAATATATATATTTCAATTAATTTTTATCTTACAGCTCGTGTTATACGACAATATTATTTATATACACAAGCAAACTATAGTCAATAATTTTCAAAATTAAAGGTACTATTTATGATTGATTATCATATACTGAATTGTATCTATTTAATAATCAGTTGACCGATTAGATAAATAATATAACAATTTATACAATTGCACTTTAGCATCGTTAAGGTTCACGTAATTTTCGTAACTGTTAAGCTATAAGTACAAAGCTTTCTCTGTATGCAATAAATTTTATTTTTGTATACGAGTGAATGATCAATAGACGTTTATGTGTAAAGTATTTTTTTCAATGTAATGCATGTTATTATTTGATAAAAAATACGATGTCTTATTAGTTCGAGTAATTATCAAGTATCCATCTCCAGATACCGTGCACCTGGTGAATTTGGAACTGTAGCTTAGATAGCGGCACAATTCCTAATAATAATTCGCTAATTATCAAACGCACCACTTCAAACAACACTATACAGAACAGCTCAAGGGAAAAAGTTCCACCTTATTTATTATTTATTTATTTATTATTTATAATTCCAAAACGAAAAATAACACAACAACTGCTGAACCGGAATGGATAATCAAAATTGTAAAACGTCCTTCATCCTCACGTTTGTCGACCACATTAAAAGGAATTAAAAACACAAAAGTAGAATAACTCAATTTTAAAACGAAAACACTTTTGAATATTTCACATATTACAATGATTCCCATCAAAGTACTTCACCGAAATTTATCACTCAGGAGCTAACATTTCTGGGTTGCACCATTATAAATATAACAAATATTTAAAAAAATCTCAGAACCTCACAGACATTTGCAACAAAACAATTAGCCTTTCAGCTACATGCGCTGGTAGTGAAAGCCATCTTGCCAACAACAGAGAATGTGTTCTTCAAAAACCACTTCAAGGTGAAGTAATATAAATACCGTAGTCCCTTCACATGAAAAATTCAACAAGAAAACACACACTTCAGCTTATATCAGACAACCAGGCAACAATGAGCAACATCTATTCAATAGGCTTGAAAAACAATAAGCCTTCCAGCAATGCCACTTTCGGAATGTACTTACTCAGATACAGTCATGTCTTTAAATTTACCATATTCCCTAAAACGCAGTACCATCTCCTTTTCCCCACGAACAAACACAAACAGCAAATGTACATTTATTCTAAAGTATTTTCAATCCTTTATCGCACCATTTATATATAAATATCCTCACAACACTTATTAACAACATCGTAACCGAAAATGACATATAATCCAAAAAAAACTCTCCCACTCCCATTAGCTATTTTTACCTGAAACGCCAACGGTCCCAGACAACATATGAATGAACTATAGCACATTTTTTTTTTTGAAAAATATACAGAATTATATTTCTCCAAATCGCCTGGGCCTAAATCTATGGCTACAATACCTAGCTCTTATGTCAGCCAGGTGGCACTACTCAAGCTGGCGTGGCATTTTACATAAAATCATGAACAACATTACCCAATATTCTCATATATTTCCTCTCATATTAGAATATCTAGCATTTTAATAATTATTCATAGTAATATACCTATCACAGAATCTGAGAGTAATTGTCCTCCAGGTCGCACATCACCCTTGCCCATTTCTCAGATTTTCTATCTCTCTTAATACCAGAAGTAGAACACTATTTCACTGCATGAATTATAGTAACACCTAATCAATTAAACCTATTCGTGCATCCTACTGGCACTCTCTAAATTATAGACCCCTTGATATCCTATAATAGTTTGTCAAAAAAATCCCCAATATTATACTCAACAACCTTTCCAATCTTTATTAATTGTTTTCCGTTTGTACCCCAAAATTATTTAATATCGGATTAAATTGTCTATCGCTTCAAAGGGAAATGTTCGCTTCTAGGCTAAACAAATTGTTATACTATTAAGAACATAAATGCGTATATTTTATAAGGGAACATAATATTTCTCTAAAATCCACTGATATAATTAACGCTGGAGTTTAACAACTTCTATTCAAAACACCGCCCTAGCATCTTCAAAACTATTTATCAATATAAACAAAATGAAACTATATGACCATCATATCATCTTTATCAATATAAACAAAATGAAACTATATGACCATCATATCAAATTCTTACTCGCAGAAAAGCGCAGAACAAGAATAAACTGGCAAAATATTAGGTATTTAAATTACAAGACTAAACTTAACAAAATGAATACTAAAATAAAAAAAGTTGTTAACACCTGATAAATAAAAAATCTAACACATACGTGGAACCATTAACAAAAAAAAATTCGTCATTATTGAAAGAAACTAAATCTATACCTCGTTTAAATTAACCTATCCCTTCATTGCGTAGAAAAGACAAATCTTTTGCCTTTAATAGCACAGATTAGGCCAATATTCTAGCCCAAAATCTTAAAAAACTGTTCTCTCACGATATTCAACCCAGTTCCATCACACTGAATATAGATCAAAATTCTTTTAAATAACCTTCCTCAATGCCCTTGTTTGATATAGATACTTCTCTCGGCTATATAAAATATATCATTAATCGAATTCCAGTCAAGAAATCTTTAGGCTACGATATGATTACTGACTTCATCGTAAAAAAACTAACCGAACTTAGTTATAATATACTTGTCCCACTTATTTAACATCGTATTCAGGATATCGTTAAGCACCCACTACCTATCAACGTTTTAATTTAAATCTATTATTTTCCATCAAATAAATTAGCCATCAGAATAACTTAATAAACCCAAAATGTATAGATTATATATTTTTTTTTATAAAATTAATTAATGAAAAGGCAATTTAAACAATATAATTTGAAACATTGAAATATATATTTGTATATAATGTATGTATCGTATGATATTAATCCTAACTTGTTATGTTCGCCACACACCAATCCAGTACATTAGCAATTTGGAATCTTGAAAATTCTGAAAATCCTAAGAAATAATAAATATTATTAATTAACCATTGGTTTTGAATACGATTACTCCATATCCATAAATAAGTTAATAAATTTAAAGAAAAAATGTCAGTTACACTACTTACTCGAAATAGCAATATCAAAAAGTGAAATATAATATTCACCAAAAATACTTATTGTGCTATCTGGTACCAAATCAATAATGACTAGAAATATAAAAGAAATGCATTTTATGTTATACGAATATATGTGTTCCTTAAATATAACATTAATAACTGGTTCATGATCCTTCACGTACGCAATATTCCACATAACATTAATTAAGACACAATGTATAAAACTCTTTTAAAATGAACAAGGTAAGACTACAAACTAGAAAGGCTACGAAGTACTTAACAGGCTGCCTAAATATAGGTTGGTTAAGAAAATAGTAGAATGAGTATAAAAATAAAAAAAATATAAAGTGATGTTTAATTATACATTAATTTGCGTGTCGTTCATCAATCTCACAAAATAAATATTTGTTTCATATTGGGATATCTTGTTATTATCGACGCGATCTAGATAAACTGCATAAACACTCATAGCGTACGTTTAAAATGTAAACACTTCAGATTTACCAAAATCACCACGATTTATTGAAAGTGTATGTATGTCACCAAGACTAACGTCAATAATATAATAATAAAGTAATAATTAATATAGTAACAAATCAAAATAATTCATTCATAATAATCTAAATATTAAATAATGTTCTTTATATATGGCTGTTGCTTTCTAATTAATTTTATTGTAGACAAAAAAATATAATGAATTTATTGTCATTCTACATAATTTTATAATTAATTTATAATTTATAATAATTAATTAACACAATTGCCATTTTTTTAATCAGAAATTTACAGGCAATGACATTAATTTATCAAAATAATCTACAATGATTGGTTTTTAGAACATTTTAAAATAACTCACAGTAGTTATATGCATAAATAAATGCAACTTTTCCACTAAAGTTTTCTAAATAGTTACAATAACACAAAAGTTTATAATTTATAGAATGATATTGTTTTTTGGATTATTTGAATTAATTTAACCACTATTCAAAAATTAATGTTTATTTTAGGATTATTTTATTTATTTATTTATTTAATTTTATTTTTTTACATCACTGATAAACATAAATAACTATTATATTAATAATGTATAGAAACATGAAATACAAATTTATTACGTTCTCATAAATACAGATATTTAAAACAAATTATACCATAATACTAACCGTTTATATTTTTATAATTTATTGCTACAATATTAAGATTTGATATTTAGTCATAAGTATTATAAGTATAAATTTAATATTCGCTTTATTATAACTACATAAATTTAAAATTAATATATTTAATATACATTTGATAACACATTAAAGATGCGTCATTATTAATATTGTTCAGAAAAAATGTTTGATTAAATGCAGTTTGATACACTTTTGAATTTCTCAGTAAACTATAAAAATCGAAATCAAAAACATCTTGACATATCTGCCAAAAATTATAACATCTAATAATTGCTATTTTTAAAATACTATGTTAGCTAATTGTAAGCACATTCACAGCAATATGAATAGAAATTCTTATTTGCCTTTCTCTGCGCCTAATACTAATCAAAATTGGAATTTGTAACACACTAGCAAGAAATTTTGCGGTACATTGGAACATTATATATTTAATATATATTTACATATATATATATATATTTTCATAAATCATAATTAACTTAACTATTTAATTATAAAATATGATCATTCTTCAACAACATATAATGATATCGAATAATATTTTATTTAATAATATAAAAAACAGTATAAATATTTGAATAATTTATTACAGACTCATTTAAGAGACCGCGATATTTAAACCAAAGAAAACTGTGTTCAGCGACTTTAATTTACATTTTATTGATGGAAATAAAAAACTAATACAATATCATTTAATGAAGGCTCTAAAATCGATGAAGTACAGTTACACTGTCTAAAACAACGTTCCACACAACACTGACTCGTCGTCCGTGTTGGTCAGGCTGGCGTCCGGCCGATAGGGCTGCATCAGCAATTAATTTCGACTGACGTGGCTTATATTGCTATGTCATAATAAACAAGGTTCTGTTTAACATTTACAATTAAAACTATAGGCTTTTATTAAATTAAACACATATTGTGCAAATATTCGTATTTCGTTAATTTTATATATTATTAAGTTTTGTCCATGATCAAATAAATTGTTTTAAATACAAAATACGTATAATGTGTCTACATGATACTACTAGATCATAAAAATTAGCCGATTTTGAAGTTATTTGAGTAATGTTAGAAAAATAAGAAATTGAAAATCGAAAAATTAGTAAAAACAAAAAAACCATAAATTAATACAGGAATTAAATAAACAAATTTTGAATGTAAATAAATAAATTTTTGAGTATATAAATATATAATCAATAAGTATTGAGTCTTATAGTTAAACTTTTAAACGGATTCGTTTACGAACGTACACATATCACATTTCATGTCATTGTGTTCGGAAATTGTATACGTTTAAAAGAACGTAAAAGCCACGCTATGTGGAATATTATGCACATAGCGTAGCAAAAGAACGAAAATCTTTTCAGAGAAGGAACTTCATTGTTTCTTAAGGAAAATATTTTTTTGTTACTAAAATTATTATATTTTTCATTTTACTTTATTTCTTACGAAGGTTATCGGTCGAATTTTTGGTAAATAACTAATAGTATTTTATTTTGTCTACAAATATTTTGTAGTCATTGTTAGTTAATATGTTATCACTATATTCAACTATATGTTTGAATAAACTAAATTTATTTTCCTCCCAGTTTTAGTGTAAATAATAACTATATGGGGTTGGTGCATCTTAGATGATACACCAACTAAAAGTATAAGGTATCCTAGGGTGGCAAAAATGTGAAAAATAAATATTTGATAAAAGCGATATACAGGTTATTTTCAAATATTTAATTCTATCCAAATAGAAACACCAATTTTATCAATTAATTTTAATTAAAAGATACATTATTCGAATGTAAAGTGTTATTTTTAATTATAAATAAGACGTTACACTTACGAATTTACATATTAAATAAAAATATAAAAAATAAGCTCACATTTACAACCTGAAGTTAAAAAAATAAACAAATGTTTAGATTTTCAAAATCCTTTATTTAAGCATATGATTATAAATTATTATTTAACAATATTGGTTATACCACAGAAGAAGTATTTGATATGAATATCATTAAACATTATAAATATTTTACTAAATCTATTTCAAAGTAATGTCAAGCTAATTCAAATATGGATATATTAGATTGAAAGCAGCAATAAAATTTGTATTCAATATATTTTTAATAATTGTTTAAAAATTAACATCTACTAAGAAAGTATATTAATCGAATTAATATTGCAACCACGATCTAGTGATAGAAACGCTCTCCGATGCTATTAAAGAACCATAAATTTATTACGTAAGATAACTTCTTATAAAAAATAATGATTCACTAACACTACATGACATAATTCGCACATTTTATAGAATATTTGAAAACGAATGAAACTTATTTTTTTGTACATTAAAAAGTAAAACTTGTTTGTGAACATTAAAAAGTTAGTAAATCGTGTTCAGTAAAACTTATATTGTAATGACAGGAATATTACCTGTGACTGTTGTAGGTACCAATGGATATATGGTGCTTCTGCAATATTGTACTGGGCCTGCTAATCTAAACAAATCTAAAAACAACATCAACACATTTCTATAGTTAATTTTACATAAAGTGAGATTAATTATATAAATCTTATCTGGTTGTATTAATCATTTATGAGGATAATAGTTTCAATTAAACATTATCGTTAGTTTTGTAGTTAAAAATTTTAAATGTTGTAATATTTAGTCTATTGCTAACGACTATCGTATTTATATTTGATTTAGTTTGAAAATGTCCTAAATGAAATTTACTTATTTGTGATAACCTAATGGATAACTAACTTAGTGAAGGTAATATTTATTTATACCAATATATAATGTATTAAAAATTGAGCAAGAGTGATTATTTTGAGGGAAACCACTACTATTCTCTTAGTACAATGTTTCAAAAAATCATTTTTCTTATATTTCTATTATTCACGTTAAATTATAAAACAAACCATCATATTTAATAACAGTATCATACAAGTACGTATAATATCCTTTTATCAAAACTAAAAAAAAAAATGTGTAAACTTAAATATTTAGTAATATAATCTTACAAAAAAATATGTTCAATAAACTAAATAATTACATACATCTTTAACATTATGTATTTATATATAAGAAATAGGTTAAAGGTATTGAAATGCAATTATTAAATTAATACATTTTTGGATCAAAATATATTTAAAAATCATACATACTAGCACTATTACTTTGATTACCTTTTTAATTTTTAAAAGCAAAAATAAAAATTAATACAATTTTATATTTTACAATAACTAAATATTCTTCCTGAGTTATCCAAAGGAATTACTGTATTCGGCAAACACTTAATGTTTTTTAAATCCTTTTTTTATTCACAAATCATTGATAAAGAGCAAATTTCAAACATGTGAATACAAACAAAATAGACGACACAATGATTAAAACTTATATTTTTCATTCTAAAAAATTACGTACACAGTAAACATGAATGTAGTTAGAGATTTCGTTTTTACTCGTATGTTCATGCGTTATTATAATGGTAATATTATAGGAAATACCACTACAATCACATCCCATAATATTAATTTATATAACAAATTTTGTTTGTACCATATAAAAACTATATATATTCTCGTTATGTCTTGAGCAAACTCTGAATCATAATCAATTGTAAAGTATATTACAAATTCAATTTATATTGAAATATAATTTAACTAGAAAAATATTCGAATTAATTTTACTCACATAGATTGTAATATGCATGTTTTAGTGCATCTATACCATTTGTATAAGCTAATAAATAAAAAATAATAATGGATTTAATGAAAAAATGAAACTAATATGAATATAAATAAATATTTGACTTCTATAATCATCATAAAATGCTATTTACTAATTAATTTTTATGTTTTATGTATTTTAAAAAATTAATTTCTAGGTAAATTACTTACAATTCTTAAAATTTGATCTTAATGCTGATGCTTAAATATAATTTTTTTATTGAAATAATTTAATGATAATGATTTTATGCTTTTTTGAGAAGATTTAATACATTTAAATATTCTATTGATATATGACACTGTGAGTTTATATAGTTTCCATCAATTAAAATAGTTATATAATTGATAACGACATCAATGACGAAATTCGTGTTCATTAATAAACATCAAATATTAATTATTTGAATAGTTTAAGAATGCTATTAAATATTAATATATTACATATACATGATGTGAGAAGTAAGTAATGAGACTTATTGCTAGAAACACATACTTTTGAATATTAAAATACATCGATATGACCCCCTTAAAAATACTATCATTGGACAACTACACACATGGTCAAGCGCTTTGGAACTCATCACCTGGCAGCCCCTGGAGTCCCCTCATCACGGACGTTTAAATATCAAATACCGACTCGAAATGCGTTCATTTCGCGACTTGTCTGACTCGGGGAAACCGAAAAAAGTCACATCGAGACATATACAGGTGAATACAGGATCTGGGACAATACTGGAATGTTTTTTAATGTCAGATTTTGCGTCACAAAAATAGCACGATGACATAGCGCATTGTCATGTTGAAGAGTCCATGTGTTGGCGATGTCTGGGCGAACTTTAACGACTCTTTTTCGCAATCGTTCTTGTAATTCGCGAGGCAATTGCTGATTTACGGTTTGCCCAGGTGGCATGAAATCCTTATGCAACACTCCTTTGCTGTCAAAGAAGTTAATCGTCTTCGTTTTGATTTCTGTTCTGCTCTATTTTAAATTCCTTATGCTACCGAAAAACCTGAGCACGATTCATAGCTTCATCACTGAATACTCTAGCCAACCGATCTACCGATTCTTTCACAGACTCGACGAGTTTAACACAAAACATGATCCGCGTACCGTTGCTCGATATTATGTCGCTCTGTTTCTAGGACACGCACCAATAGAACCAACTCGAACTACACAACACAGCTAGAAAACAAACTATCTTATAATAGTCGCAAACACAAAAATTAATAGAAGAATGAAAAAAGATATATCAACCTAAGTTTTAGGTGCACTATGTTACCACATTCAAAGCATAAAAACAATCTTATTACTTTATTATTAGACCTTGTTTAATTATGTTTAATGAAAATCCTTAAAAGTGTGCTGATTTTTTAACATTAAATTTGGTTTTATCTGTGTGATTACGTACCTAAGCATTTCTCTTGTATTTTCTTCTGAGTGTTTTATCTTTAATGATATCTAATACGTTTAATTTAATTAATTTTTATATTAACATTCATACACGTAGACACTCTATAGTCAATAACTTTAAAAATTAAATCAACTATTTATGATTAACAAACATATACCGAATTGTATTTATATGTATAATTAGTTGTCTGGTTAGATAAATAGTATAAGAATCAACCTATTGTAATCTAAAACATTGAAATATACGTATATGTATATAATATATATAATTAATGCAAACCTTTATAGTTTTCCATACACCAATCCATAAAACTTGAAATTTCGCAATTACTCTGCTTTAAAACTTAATTTATATTATTTAATCACCGTTGGATTTAAATAAAATTATATTATATCTAAAAAAATTTTTATAAATATACATAAATAAAAAATGCTATTCACGCTACATACTGTCAAGTGTTGCAGTAATGATATAACTGATATACTCTTGTAGGTTTTCTATACAATATTATAATTTTTAAAATTGTTTTATCTTCTTATATTAAAAAAAGGATTATTTTAATTTCTTTAAAAATACTATTGTTAATAAATGTTATTGAAATATGTTATAAAATTCGCTAATCATATTGCCGATACATTTAATGGTATATTGTATTGAAAACATTACTTTTGTCTGTAATAATCTCTTCTAAAAAATCAATAATTGTACAAATTTATAAATTCTTAATACCGTTTATATACATACTAACGTCTTATGTAATGTTAGTCGATCTTTATGTATATTTAATAACGTGAAATCCACATAACACTAAATTCGATAAACAACTCATTAGGAATAAATAAAGAAAGAATGACAACAGGATAGTATACAAAGCATCAAACAGGTTGACATATTTGTGATATTGTCAGAAAAGAGTAGAGCGTCTGAATGATGAAGAATATAAATAATTAAGATTTGGCGTTGATTCACAAATAATATTGACTTTGTTCAACATTCTGCTTAGAAATTACAGTAAATTGAATTGAAATCCCTAATACATGCAAATAAATAAGCACAATTGGCATTGTTTTGATCAGCATTACAGCAATAATGAGATGTTCAATTTTTAAATTATTATGCCAAGTGTAGGATCACTCACTTTTATAATATATATGATTGAATGCATCTTTTCCACTAAAGTGTTCTAAATTGTTATAATAACATATATGTTTATATTATATTGAAAGATATTGTGTTTTGGATATTCTAAATTACTATAACCACTATTCATAAGTTAACCTATAAAACAGGATTTTTTTTTAAGTTAATTTTTTTTTATATGACATCACTGATATCGAATAAAAACTATGTAATAAAATATAATAGAGCACTTCTGACTGTTTTATACTTAAATTTATAAATCCAAAATTACAAAATATTATACACTTTGACTACGTATACATAGTTTTTGAAATACGTATACGCGGTTAAAGTATATAAAAACTTGTGATTTTGGGTTTATAAAATTAAGTATATATTGCTACACAAATTACAAACTAATCACGCTCTAATTACTACAAATATAAAAAAAAGATTATACAGTAATACTAACGCAAAATTCCTCCAGATATGATATCCTCTAAATGATTATTTGATATTTATATAACATTTATATTAATATAATTATGAATATTGTACAATATATATATGTGTTAACGACGAAATAACAAAATACATGGAGATAAATTGTCAAAATAAAGAATACCAAAAAGAACAATTTATAAATGTAGAAGGGCATAAATTAAAGAGGGTTACACATTTTATGTACTTGGGTCACTTTCTAACACAAGACAATGACTTGAAAATTGAAATCAGTACTAGAATACAGAAGGATAGTATGAGCTTTCTTGTACTTCATAAAATACTGAAAATATTGGGCTCGAGAGCTACTGCAATTAACATCAAAATACAGTTATATATAATCCTAATAAGACCTAAAATGCTATAAGCTTTAGAGATGTGACCACTTAGGAAATCGTAGGAAACATGATTACAAATGTTTGATAAGAGAATTCATAGGAGAATTTATAGTCCTTGTATTGGACACTCACACGGGAGAATGACGAAAACGACATATACTGTAAACTCGAAGATTTATTTCAAAGACCGAAAATTGCAAGAGAAGTAAAAATGAAGGTAGACATGAAGGTCATGCTTCGAGATAAATAGGCTCTATAGTCAAAACAACGAACAAAGAAAACCGGTAAGAAGAGACTTGGAAGGCAACGACTATGTTATGAAGACTGTGTAAAAACGGACGTTGGAAGGATTCCACCAGATGCATAATGGTGGCTGGTAACAAATGAGAGGGACAGTTGGAGAGGAAATTGTGTAGTGGTATATTCTCAATGACCGAAAACCACCCAATATATATATATATAATATATATATATAATGTACATCCCTTTTATTAGAATCTCATTAAACCAGGATGTTATCATTCTGTACAAAAAATTTTATTTCTTCAATAATTTCAGTTTATAAATCAGTAATCAATTCAGTATAAATTAAAATTGGATAACCTTAGCAGTGTTAATACACTAGCAAATGATCTATATATACATATATATATATATAAATCATAGTATTTTTAAAGATTAAAGAATCAAGTTTTATCATTTTATAATAAATTTAAATGGTATCTTTTTGCCCAAATATTCAGATACCAATGTGTTTTATCCAAACACGAAATAATATTTTTTATCATATAATTCACATTAAAAAGTACATTATTTTTGCGTGAAGTTTACTATGCTATAGGCAGTAGTCGTTGTAGTAAGGTTAGGCTCGTATTATATTATTTCAGGAAAACATAATTCTATAATATTTATTTGATGTTACATAAAAATTTAAAGAATTGGCTTACCTATACATTCTGTTATTGGAAATCAACAATCATAAATATATTTCAAAACAATTATATTTTTATTAATATATAATAATATATACAATTTATTAATAATGTTAACAATGAGCGTAAGTTATGATATTGATAGTGGCTGAAGAAGATATTCTGAGTGAAAGACCACCTATTGGTGGTACTTCGACGTGTCTTTTAGTGATCTAGTAGATCACGACACCACTTACGTTTTAGTCGTATTACGGGGTCACCAGAAATGGTAAGAACTAATAGGTTAATAATAAGTTATGTATGACATTGTAGACAAGAGTTAAATCTATTATAGGAGCTTAAATCGACTTTTTTGATAAGAGGGATAGAAGGATGTTGGTGGAGTTAGTAGTTGGAGACATAAAATGGAGCTCTAGTATGAGTTGAGGTGCTTTGAGGTGAAAAAAGCACAAAGTAGTCGGAATCTCAGTTAATTTATGTTATTAAGAAGACGATTAGAAATCCATGTTAGTATTAGGAGAGAGTGAGAGGTTAAGTTATAATTTATCATTTTTGGTATTAATTAGAGTTGAAATAACAATAGTGGAGAGGAATATGAAGGGGCTGATGATGACTCTAAATTTGTCAAAGGAACGTAAGGAGTGGTAATATCGTTGGTGTTATGGTAGTTATATATGAGGCTGGAGAATGGCACTCGCTAACTTTAGCATATGTACGTTTAGACGTGTTATAGGTAGATTATTGATTGAAATGGGCAGGGTTGGCGTTGGAGATAAATTTAGATGACTGGGTTTCATGAGATGACTGGTTTTCTGAAGGTAGTCTGATTGAGGGTTTGTGTGTGGTTATTTGCTGAAGTTATTTTAGACAATGCATCTTTTAAATTTGCCTGATACACTCCAACGCATATTACCCATATTTATCAGTGGTCAGAATATTTCTTATAGGATAATATAGGATGGTTTTCCCAATATTTTGAAAAATGAACACTGTTGTTTCTGATATAATAGTATGATTAATAATAAAATAATCTTTTAATTAATAATGGAGGTATTCTATGGTGCCTAGGATTGAGTTTATTAGATAAGTATTATGATGTATAGTATTTATGTTTAATATATACCTTGACCGTTTGACGAGATTTGTGAAGCTGTTAATAGCAAACGATATAACTTAGAGATAAACATTTTATTCATTCTAACCTAATAGGTAATTCCATTTTATTTAAGTATGCTTTAAATATAATATCAGAAAATTGACAGCTGTCAGCAACGATGAATTCTTTGGGGAGATTTTGGATCATTTCTATGTATTTCCTGCATATTTCGTTGTATATGTCTCTAAATATTTCTTGATTTTTCGTTCGGCTCTTCTGAAGTGTGAAGGGAGTCGATGTTTTAAACCTTATCATTGATATATCCCATGAGAAAAATTACACACTTGCTCAAATCAGATGAGCGCGCCGGCCAACCTAAGTCTCCTTTGTTAGAAACTAACCGCGTCTCGATTTGTTTTCGATTTTCGTGAGAGTGGCATACCAAATAGAAGTGATATATTGTTTATATTTGTTTATATTAGTTTCTGTTGGTCATACCGGATAGGTGCAAGAAATTGATGAAAGTGGTCGCTTGTTTGATTCCTTAACTGTTTTGTTAACGATTTGGTTATTTTTTTTTTTAATTAGCGAAACTATTTGATCGGCAAGCATTGAGGCGCCTTTTTATCGGAGTTAAAAAGTAACCTATATTAAAATACCTAAGATTCTGTTAATTGACTATGTATTATGATTTATAATATGTATGTTTAATATTTACTATTTGATGTCTTCTGCTTCTTAAAAGGCGTTTGTCCGGAGGATGGGCCTGAAACGTCTGACGAATTTGTTGTTCCTAAAAATAATAAAACGATATAACTTAGAGATAAACAGTTCGTTAACTCTTAGTTAGTAGGTAATCCGTAACAGATGGAATTAACAATAACGGTGCTGTTCTGTTCCTCAAAATAGTACGGAACTCAGTTTCAAAAATTCTGTTTGTTAATATATCCAGAGAGGAAAAAATGGGCCTCGTCACTAGATAAGAAATTTTGCTGTATGAGGAATTTGCAAATGCATTTTTACGGGTTTCGTAATCAGTAACACCTAATTTTTGAACAATCATTAATTTGTAAAGATAAAATGACAGATCTCCTTGAAGAATTCTACTAAATGAGCGATTTGACATCCCCAAAGCAACAGCGTGTTTCCGAGCAAAACGTTATGGCGTCTTCACAATTGATTCTCTAACTAACTGCACATTGTTGTGGGATCTTACTGTTCTGGGTACTCCGTATCCAACATCTCTTAGGGATCATCAAGTTTCTTCCATTTGTTAAATCCTAGATTTTATGTAGTTAACAGAAGGGACAGAATCGTCGCGTTAAATGTTGCAGTGTAAACGAAAAACCCCTGTGTTACCAACTTTGAACGGCTATTTTTATAATAAGCGCATGGCTAATACCCAATGTATATCGGTCTAAACCAAAATAACTAAAAAAATTATTACGACATACCAAAAAGTAACGAGATCACTAGCAAATTTCTACCCTCACCAAAACCCGAGCAGCGATTTTTCCAATTCAAACTCGTCAGTCGAATCCGACTTTCCGTGTAAGTGATTGTAGAACTGAGTTGTTAGAAATTACATAAATAATACATGAATATTCATGGTCGTGTCAAACAATATGTATATCATTTTTACTAAATACAGAATATAACACTTATTTGCTTAACTGAATAAATGTCGTCAATTTAAAAAATGGATTATTATAACCACAAAAATCGACTATATCACATACATTTATTCAAAACAAATAATTATTTATATTATCGGTAAATTTTACAGAAAATTTCATTGCAGTGTTACCAAATAATTTTTAAAAACAATATTTTTAAAATAATCTTGTTATTAATTTGTACATATATTTTTCCCTTTGTGTCAAGTACTGTGTATATTTTTGTACTAAATATGGAATATATTAAAGATCTTCGTTCTCAGTTGGAACATACGAATATTTGTGACGTTCAATAATTGTTCTAAATATCCATAATTCACATAAACAATTTAGAAATTGAATATTAATATATGATATTAAATTGAATTAATACTTTATTTCTAAAATTAAATTTAGTATTTTTGTCACAAAATAAACTTACCATAAGCACCAGAAAAATAGACAATTATATTCACATTTATTACAAGAATGAAGAAGTAAATAATTCTGGTAGAACCCATATTCATCGACTTTTGCTATACCAAGTAAAACTGAAAAAGTATTGAAATCCAACTATAGCCTGTTGTAGAAATTTTACGATTTTAAAGTGGAATGTTTTCTCGAGTAAATAAAAGCGAAATCGAATTTCATTATTTGCTCAACTGAATAAATATCTTAAAAATATAAAACGGTATGAAATTATAATAAAAATCGACTTTATCACATTTTTAAAATTATCGATAAAATTTGCAGAGAATTATATTACAGAGTCATCAACTGGTTATAGGAAATTCTCCTATTTTACCTATTTTCAATAGATACTATTATTATTATTGTGTATTTTAATACTCAATATCGTGTCAAATAATGTGTATGCGTATAAACACAATATAGAATATAGCAATGATATTTTGTCATCAGTTCGAAAAAAAACCTCGTGCGTTATAATTTCATATTAATAGTATCCCTAATAATTAAAAACCATAATCATATAACGGACAATCATATATTATCCGTAATATTCGTTTAAAGTTATTTTAAAGAAATCTATAATTATATTTTAAACCTATCTAAACGAGAAACATTTTTCATTTTGAGTTATATATACAATAAATTCAATCGCTGGTTGAGGGCTGATTAACAAAAAAATTGATAGGATATACATTCATAAAACTACTCATCAAATGTACTGTGATTAAATAGTAAAGAAAAGTATTCATAAAATTAACGAAACGTCCACATGACATATTTTAGTCACGTTATTGTTCTTACTAATTTTTTTTTTTTTAACTTTTATTTTTTAGTACATACAATCTATAAATAAAATTTTACAATAAGCATGTTTGAGGAATGTTCTTACTAATATGCACATATTGCTATAAAAAAATAAATAAATAAATTTTTATAAATTACATGGCGCAAACGCTTTATAAAATATTAATTAAAACAAATATGTTTTTCCAAAGCTAAATTCTATACCAAATACATATATATATATATTGAGTTTGCAGAACAGGTAACGAAATATTTCCGCTGGGTATACGTCGGTACGATTAAGGGATAGAAGTACGAAATATAGGTGACAAACAAAATCGCGCGTTTCGTTTGTTTTCATGCAATAACAATATATTTCAATGAATCAATGCTTTTAAACCGTGATTATTAAAAAAGAGTTTTCAATTTTCGATTTCTTTATCTAAAGAAAACCACAAGAATTTAGAGAAAAAAAAATGTTAGTAATCCATTCGATTCAAAATATATTCTCCTTATATTTACATTTATAAGTTTATAATTGTCAACCTTGTTAATTGTTACAAAGTACTATTTGATAGTGTTAGACTGATATGCTTTCTTGAAATTATTTTAAACTAATTTATATTTGTATAAATGTCAAATGTTTGTGTATAAATATTTATTTTATGTAACATTGATACAATTTTTTGTTGTATATTTTATTAGATTTAATTATTTACAGTTTAACTGACTTAAACCATACTTTTGTTAAAAATTAAACAAAACATAATTTTTAGTGAAGTTTAGTTTTATTGCAGTTATAATATACAAAAAAAAAAAATTGGTAGCTGGAGGTAAATAAATTTAAGTACAGTTTTATCAAAATTTAAAAACGATGGAAGTTATTCATGCAATTTGCTGCGATACGTCTTTCGAGCTCTTCTGGCTAACAGTATAGGATTGATATTAACAGGAATATTTTATAAAACAAAATGTTTCCATGTCCTAGACGGTATTCATATATAGTATTGAAATTAAAAAAGAAAAGATTGCTGGTGGATTATAAATCAAATACAACATCTGTGCTGACATATCTAAAGAATACAAATAAATATTATATATTCAATATTTTACAATCAAAAATTAGTTATTATTCACATTATTATTGCATCAAATATTATTTACAAATGAATAATGTTTTTTTAAGAAAATAATTTAATAACAATTCAAAACATTATATTAACCACGAAAATGTACGTAAATAGCATAGTCTTTAAAAATCATAATCAAGTTTTATAGTTAGAATCGTCATATGGCGGAAATAATGGTGAGAAGAGTATTCTAGATGTATTCTAATACTGCTCCACAATTTGTACAGCTAAAGGCGGAACAAAATTAATTATGCACTGAGATAGAGCTACATAAATTAAGAATTAATAATACATAATAATATTGTTCGTAAATGCTAAATGAACATAAAGTAGGATTATATTTAATAATATAGGGCTTATAAGACTTATTAAACGGTGTAAGTCGTAACTGTGACATCGAGAAGACCATAAGTTCATATTATTTAATTAACCATAACCTGGTTGGTAATTGTCGTTGATGAGGATGAAAGTGCTTCTCTGACCTTCTGACTCGTTTTGACTTCTTACTACATCTGATCTCACTTTAATTAATTTTAATAAATAATTGAATGAAAATAAAAATAATATTTGTGATGTTAACAACGTAGGTAAAACATGTTAATTTAAACTGGTTTGTGATAACATTATTACCTACAGCAGATGTCATATCAAATTGTGGTTTGAAATTTTTACAATATTCTACTGGGCTAAATCCGTCAAGATTATCTAAAAAAAAATTGAATCATTTGCCAGATTTTACTACGTATAATTTGAGGATAAATGAGTTAATTTTAACTGTTTTTATTTAATATTAAGTATATAATAATCCACATTGAATAGTGTTGTTATTAGTTTCTTTCTTCTGTTATAGATTTGTTAAATTCATGTTAAATTGTGAAATATACCAATACACTATAAAATGTTTTCAAGTATGTAACTATAATATCCACTCATAATTTCTAAAAAAAAAATATGCAAATACTCATAATATATTACACTTCTCTATATAAAACTATACAAAATAAATTAATTGTTTCTATACATTTGTAAAATTTCGTATTTCGTATTACCAATACAAATTCATAAATATTCCGTTTACAGCCATATATACATTTACTTTTTAATGCTACTCTTTTAGTATATTCTACTACTTTTCATTGCAGAAAATAATACAACTCAAATTTATATGAAAATAAAATTTAACTAGGAAAATTATCGAATTTATTCTACTCCTTTATTTTGGGATACATTTTTTGGCGAAAAATTTTTGACTATTAGAAAACTAGAAAAATTGCATGCTTATAATAATTATTTAATGCACATAAAGTATGACCTACTAATATGAATAATTTTCTATCTTCTAATAAATAGTCATGTAATTATTTGATCTTCCAATATTCACTATTGTGTCTAATGAAGTACATGTTTATTTAATATTGAATACAAAAACCATTTATTATCAAAAAAAAAATATAGCAGGATAATTAGCCATATCTAATAGACATAACGGGCACCTATAATTCAAAGCTAGCTTAATAGGATATTAAACAAAAACAATTTTATATTTTTTTTATTTATTAATTATTATTATTATTATATCATTTTTTCTTTTTATAAAATATCTGCATAAAAGATTATATTCTTATATTTAATTGTACCAATTTAAATTAATATCAATATATTTTTATAAAATATTATTAAATTGTAAAGAAATGTTGTATTAAATTTTTTCATCAACTCTTTGGATATAATTGTGAAAATAAACTTAAAAAAATACAATTATTTTAATCTTATATTTTATCTTATTAACATAAAGGATAACTTAAAAACAGATAATCAGAATTATATTGACATTTTTAATTTGAACATAACTCGTGATTTACTGCGAATGGATAATTACAATCGGGCTTGAATAAATTATAATTTATTCGGTTCGTTCATCTTGCAAATACACATTAAGAACATGTTCTATATACAATTATAATATACATAATAACCAACTCAATGGCTCAAGTCAAATATTTAATCTGAAACATTTACGTTAAGCACAACATACTCGTATAAATATATACATATATGATAAACATAGAATATGTGTAATTATATATATAATCGCTAATTGTAAGATTATTATTTATATATTTGCATTTTTTTATGATGTAGTTTTTCTTTTAACTTCATTATAATTTCCGTGATAGTTTTTTACTATAAATAGATAAAAAATATTTGATAAATGATGTGCCTATTTGTTTTTAGTGATTTTTATTATAATTTTTTTTTTAATATGAAGAATTCTAAAATTTAATTAATAATTATCAACAGATCATAATATTTACTATCGATGTATATTTATAACAAAATAAAACCATATTAACATTCAAGTAAACTATAACAATAAGATAACACTATTTTTACCTTGATATAACGTATATTAATAATGAATTAAAACGAAAATTTGATAAATCAAATTTTAAACTTCAAACAATGTTATGTAAAATGTTTTGTTTACGTTTAGTGCTTTTATTTCTTATCCAATAGAATCTACAACACTATACTGAAATACACACATTGCTAGGACTAGTATGAATATGCATTGGTATATTTTTCTTGCAACTTCTGATTACTGCTTTTGTTTGAAATGTCCACGAATTACGTCATAATGAAGAAATCGATGGTTAGATGAATTGTCTTTGATAAAATAAACAGTTCAAAAGTACTTATTATATTTTGTAATTTATTATTATTAATATTATTTTTGTTATAATACATAACACAATTATAAGTAGTGTGAAGTCATATAATATACTATAATAATTACTACTAAATATTGTGAGACAAAAATTGTATTGAGTATTGAAAATGTAATGTAGAATATAATAGACTATTGTCCATTGAGGGTTTAAAAAGCTTCTATTAAGCTTTAAAAAAAATAATAAATTATATATTTAATCTAAATAATAATAATTTCTAAAAAAAAAAAAAATATGTAGCAAATAACAGCAGTAGGTATTTAAGACATCAATTATTTTATCGTTAATCTTGCTATAATTCGTGTTTAAAATCAGCATTATTCAACTTATTTCGTTGTGTTATTATAACTGTGTTATATTTTATAATTAATTAGTTTTATTAATTTTCATATTTGTGAATATGAAATTACGTTAATATGTTAATTACGTTAATTTATATACACAGAACTAAAATTGACTCCCCAAATACATATTAACGATTGTTTTTTTATTCCATTAAATAATAATATAATTAATATATTTGATATTTGTATTACTAAAATCTAGTAAAAAAAAAAGTATTCCAAAAGTGTTTGGAATACTTAGGAAACACTATTGTCATAATGTATTCGAATAGAAAATTTGAATACTTTTATCAAATTATTCGAAATATGTATTCCAAATACTTTTAATAAAAATTTTCCTCAAGTCTGAGTATCACCGAACTATCTAGAGGATTACATTTATTTAAATATATATTTCGGCAATTTCAATATTTCAATATTCACTGTTTTGTCAAATAAAATGTATATTTAATCATTAAACACATAATACAATAAAACTATTTATTGTCAAGTACAGAATACAAGATATTAATACAGTACTTATGTGCTAAGTACTTATTAGTATTAGTGTAATAGAAATATGATAAACAGTAGGTCATAAAATATAGGGTTAAAAAAACACGACGTTCAATAAATGTATTAATCGTTCAAACAGTAAACGTCAGGGTTATAAACAATAATAATTCTATCACTTTTACAAGGGTCAAAAGTAAAACGATATTTTGCATTTGAAAAACTACACATTAAACGCACAACTGATAATGGTTATGCATAATAAATATATATATTAGATTAATAATAATAAGAAATAAAATGTTTTTCACAATTTTATGATATTTTAGAAGAAGCTCATTACAGCAACTCGGAAGTCTACATAGTTGTCGAGAATTCGTCGATAAATCATAATTAGGTATTATAGGCATCATCGTTTGAATACAAGAAAACTTGATTTGGTGAAAGTGGTTCTCCGGATGTATTATGTATCTGCTCCGCATTTTGCACAGCTAAAATCAAAACAAAATGAATTATGCGCTAAGGTAAAACTAGATAAAAATAAACTAACTTGTTCACCGCGGATCATATTAGTACAAACGTTTATACGTGCGGAAGAAAATCAAAGTCTTTTTCGTTGACGACAATCAGCGTCACGACTTAAATTTGTTTTACTACTTTAAAAAACTACTCAAACATACCAATTAAACATATTATTATTTTACAATGAATTTGAAATAATGACTATTTTCGGCGGAAGTTTTTGAATCATGTTTCATGACAAAGACAGATCTGTTTCAGAAAATTAGTTTAGAAGGAATATGTATCTTATCTTATTACTTTTGAATAATACAATTGACATCTTCTTCGAATGGCTCCTCCTTTTTTTCCAATATTGTGAGTTTTTAAGAAATTATTGGAGTATAACGATGAAAATAAATTAGGTTTTAGATGTTAGGATAAAAATTCACCAAGTATAGATAGATGATAATCATATTAATGTATACTATAGGTCAAACATGATATTAATTAAATAAATAAAACAAATTCATCAATAACATTTGTATCAAATGTAAATCAATTGATTTAAACCAACTGATCTAGTAATGTGATAGCTCATAGTCCATATGGTCTTATCGATATATTCCACTCATAAAACGGATATAATTTGAGATACGTCTAGGTTTAAAATGTTCTTTACCGTTTTGGTTTTTAGTAAAAACCAATTTAATTTCAAATTCTGTTGGAAGACAAGCAACATCTCTTTTATTTTTCCATTTTCCAATCATAACACTTTGAGGATGACTGGCAACGTTTTCACCACTTTTTAATTTCGACTTTACAACATCCTGTGTTAAAAATTTTCCATTCAATCTTAAATTACAGGGACAAAACTTTTTTTCTCTTCAATTCATTTGGTGGCAATATCAAAACTGTTGTGGAAATTGTCCATGCATGGTGCATGAACGTCACTTATCTTTTCGGACATTATATGAAAGACCACATTAGCTGCATGTCATTTTACTACTTAGTCGTCATTAACTCCCTCATAAACAGCAAATTTTAGTATCAATTCTTGACGTTTCGTAAACATGTACAAATTAATTTCATTTTCATGGCGATAGTTTTGAACTCCTTTACGATGCGTATATGTGTTCACGGACGGATAACAATTAACTGTCGCTCGAAAATACTTTCCGTCGCTTTCATTTTACGCGTACGATAAAAATCACCACCGGCCACCGACGACAGACACAACGACACATTCATATTTATAGACAATGTAGTAATATCGATGCGTAATTGTGCCATTCTGGTCAATCTCGTCCGCTAGTATTTAATTGTTATTATAAATATGGATGTTTCGAATTATGATACAAATACGTTTGTCCACAAACGACCGACTGAATTGAATATATCGAATCGATATATTCGGCTAATACTTGTGTAGCCATAACATCGTACACCACACTCCTTAGCACGATCTACCATATCCGTCTTGTTCGTTTGTTACCGATATCACGTTGTCAGTGTTACAAGAGTAAATCTCTTAATGTAGTAAAGAATTCATTACGAAAATATTTATTATAGTTTCTGTTGTTTATTTTCCACAACAAAACCCATTCGTAAGTGATTTTGTGCAAGCCAATCGTACACCGTCCCAATGTATAGACGATTCTGAAGACGACCTCTCCATAATACCATGGATTCATCAAGCAAGAGCTTGTTCTTAGAATAATATGTGGTATTAATTTTGTTATTTAAATATGTACTCAAAGATCTAATTTTATATAAGCGATCATAAGGTTGGCTTTGACTAATAGTTTCAATATTTGGTGCAAAATGATAACATTTTAATACATTTAAAAATCTATCACGACTCATAATTCGGAAAACAAGAAAGGTTGAAAATGCGGAGTATTTAGCAACAATCATTCAATCTGTTCAATTTTTATGGTATCGGTGTGAAATACCAACGCAATACATGTTAACATATCGTCTTTATCTGCCGGCTTCCATTCTGAATACGAGAACGTGGTGATTATTACGTGGTAATTATTTACGTTCTGATTATCACTCTCAAAATCATCTTAAACTTTTCGACATTTTCTCGTTCATACTCGCTACCAGAAACAAAATAATCATAATTTTCGTCACTGTCTGTGTTAAAAAGCATCTGCTCAATTTGTTGTAGATATTTACGATTCAGACATAGTCGTTTGGTCGAAATTTACGGAGTTCATTCAATGTATTATCCATATTCATAGATACAATACGATAGTCAACGAAATAGTTAACAAAAAAATCATTGTAGAAAAATAAACATAAATATTAATTAACACTAAAATGTATAAAAATAATAAAATGTGAATACGTCAGTGTTTCATTATCGATCGCCGAATGAGAAATGAAAACTAAAATAATACATTGCATTGTAACAACAATATTCTACTTCTCCAAATAGATTAGATATGTTATGGACTAAAAATAGAAATATCGATGCGCGACTTGCACGCGCATATTAAATAATATTTATTCAAAACGCTAACACAAAAATTAGTTATTTTATCTTAATGCTAACTGAATTACGGTGTACTGTAAAATAATGTACGAATGACTCCAAATAGCGTCATCGTCATATGTGAACCGTGCTAATTCGTCACCTGCAGGTACCATGTTAAGAATGAATAATAAGTTAGTTAGTATAGTACTGAAGTGCTAATTCAGCATGAAATAAGTTAAAAATTCACAGTTAAGTCTTTAACTAGTTTTTAGGAACGGAATTATTTAATCGAGCAGATTTAAATCCCGATGATGTGTTGAAATTTCTATAATTGTTTGGCGCAAAATCATAACACATACATATAAAAAATATGAAAATTTGATAGTGGTTAAAAAAATGAATAAGGTATTAAAACATAAAACAGTCAACCACAGGAGAAAGTTCAAATATTTTTTACAGTCATAAAAAAAAGTGCAAATTGTAATTGTGAATCTCAAAAATCCATTAGTTCATATTATAATAGTAATTATTACCTATTGGGTACAATCTGCATTGATCTTTTTTATCTTCAGCTAGATCTGTGATGTGATTACAATAGTTTACCGGGGCACAGACATCAAGATTATCTAAGAAAAAAAACAAAAACCAAAAAATTCAACATGTTGCCAGAGTTCATTAGATACAAATGAGTTAACCTACACTGTTTTCATAAAAAAATTAGTATGATAATTGCTCTTATAAATAAAACTATTATTTTTGTCTTTTTAAATTGTAAAGTGTTGTGATATGAAGTCTATTGCTAACATATTTATATCTGATTAGCTTTGATAATATACTATAAGAAATTTAGTTGTTTGTGAATATTTTATGATTAAATGGTATCATTGAATTGAAATCAATTTTATTAGTTGAACATCTAAAAATTCATTTTTTTCATTTTTAATATTTGTGTTAAATTATAAAACATACCAACGCCTTTCATAAAAGTGTCACGAATGTAATCAAAATATCCTTTATCTAAATCTAAAATAATATGTTATTACTTACAATATTTTATAACATTATCAATCATATACAACAATGTACAATAAATGAATTATCAACATATATTTTTAACATACGTATTCGTGTAGTGAAATATATTAGGTGTGTTGAAAATCAATAATAAAGCTAATTAACGTTTATATTGGAATATTTCAATTATTAAACGTACCATTTAATGTAAAATTTAAACCTTATTAATTTCCAATAAGAAAAGAAATTAATAAGATTCATATACTATAATACAATAATAGTTCTCTATTTGTTATGCAACGGAATTAAAGGATGGGACTACTACTAAATATCTAGAAAGTTACTCTTTCTAATTACTTTATTCAAATTAAATTCAATAAATGTTAATAAAAAAAAAACGCCACAAGTAATGATTAAAAATTATATTTTCTAATCTACAAAATGCGATACACAATAGATTTACGAATGAAATTAGAAATTCCATTCTTGGTCGTATATTTATACATTTTTTTAATGCCAGTATTATAGAAAATGCCATAACTATTACATATCTATAAACAATTTTTTTTAAAAATAAATTTGTTTGTCCTTAACACATGATAAATAATTCAAAATCATATATTTTCGTTAAGTTTTTCTAAAATTCTGCGTCATAATTAATTGCATAGGATAATACATCTTCAATTTACATTTAAATATAATTTAACTAGAAAAATATTCAAATTCATTTTACTCACTTATATTGTAATATGCATATCTCAATGCTGCCTTACTATCGTCTTTACCTATAAAACAAGAAATAATAAAATATTTGATGAATAAAATGTACTTATTTGAATGAAAATAAATTTGTGTCTTCTAATATCATCATTAAATGTTATATACTTATCAAATTTTTTTTTATATATTTTACATAATTAATTACTAAATAAATTACTTGACCTCACAATTGACTTTAATTAGTTGATCTGGAATAGCCCTCTAATTTGGGGGTTGAGCGTCGAGCCAACAACACGACCTCATAAAAAACTCGCAGTTATGAAACCATCAAAATATCCTAGGAATTGGATTGAGAATTGCAAACGACTGGAATCAGAAAATGGGCTACGTATAGAAACATGGAACGTTAGAACGTTAAACAAACCTGGAGCTTAAAAATATGTACTCGATGCTTATAATAACTATGCAATTGACATATTAGCAGTACAAGAGATAAGGTGTCCAAATAATGGAAACCTAAAGAATGGTTATATAACACTATTCTACAGTGGCACCACTAATGAAAAACGTGAAAACGTAGTAGGTTTCATGGTACATGACAAGGTTACCAAATGTAAAGGATTTCTCAGCCTTCAATGATAGGATTTGCTATATTCAAATAATGGGAAAGATATTCGACTTAATTATCATAAACTGCTACGCTCCAACAGAAGAAAAAACTGAAGACATAAAGGACAAATTCTATGAAGAACTAGAAAGTGTATATGACAACCTACCGCTGCACTGTATAAGAATGATAGTAGGTGATAGGAACGCGAAGGTTGGAAGGGAGAACATGAATAGGCCGGATATAGGACCAGAAGTTTACACGAAGTTAGTTATGGAAATGGAACCAGATTGATAAAATTTTCACTCTCAAAGAATTTTACAATGAGTAGTACGTACTTCTTTAGGAAACACAAATACACAAATACACTTGAGAATCCCCTAATGGAGGGACATATAATTAAATTGACCACATAATTATCAACAGGAGATACAGTGAATGAATAAGAATGTGAGTACGTATAGAGGAGCGAACGCAAACTCAGATCACTACCTTGTGTATGCTAAATTTATACTGAGATTGTCAGCAAAATGGAACCTATAAAAAAAAAACCTACAGTAATATATAATATTCAAAAATTGAATAAAGTCGTAAATAGGTAGCAATTTTGATAGCTCAAAGAAATTAACTGAGAAAAAAATCATTACAACACCCATCATGCGAGTGATCCTTATGAAGTTAAATCTGCTTTAAAACAAGAAGACGCCCTCTCACCCGCATTATTTACCTTGGCTCTCGAAAAAATAATAAGAGACACAAACGACGACCGAAAGATAGACATAAGCAATGATCAATCTATATTAGCGTATATAGATGACATTGTGGTAATTGGCGAAACCAAAAAAGAAGTCATCAACGCAACATCTAAACTCATAAACGCCAGTAAAAAATGGGACTGCATGTAAATGAAGGAAATACAAAGTACATGGTCGTTTAGAGAAGACCGCCAAATATAGATTCTATAGAAGTTGATAATTATAAATTTGAAAAAGTTGATAATTTCAAGTACTTAGGCGTGAACATTAATAACAAAAATGATATGCATGTAGAAATAGACGAACGGATCACGAGTGGAAGTAGATGTTATTTCAGTATTATTAAACTTCTTAGATCTAAGCTGCTATCTAGAGAATCAACGATACAACTATACCATAGTTTCCTATGACGTGTAATAACATACGCTACTGAAACCTGGTCTTTGACCAAAGGCAATAGCAGGACACTTATCACGTTCGAAAGGAAAGTGCTACAAACCATATACGGACCAATCGTTAATCCGAAAATACAGACCTATGAATGACGAAACAATGAAAATATAAAGAGGGTATACAATAATCCAGACATACTCTACTTCGTTAGGAAAAAACGGCTTGAATGATTCGGGCATGCATGGAGAGAAGATAGGCATTTAATTAAAATAATGTTAGTCAAAAAAATTAATGAAACAAAAACCCTAGGACAACCCAAAACCCGATGAATTGACATAGTGACCAACGATTTATTAATGATAAATTAATTTGATAGTCCAGAACACAACATTACAGACAGCGTGTCATAAAGATACATTGGGAGAGATTTTGATGGTAGCGCTGGTCCTGAATGGACCGTTAAGTTGACGAAGAAGAAAAAGAAGAATGTAAATTACTTGCATTTTTTAAAAGTCGACGTTCTTAAATGACCTGAAATATAATTTTACCGTTAAAATAATTTTATGAAGAATATTGGTAGTTCATTTCCTTAACAGATTAAAACAATAATTTCAAACATGTAGTGATTTTTAATATAAATATTACGTAAAAATTTATTTGATATATGATATTGTGAATTAAGATTGATTCTTTCAATTAAAATCGTGATAGAATTAGCAGATCAAAATCAATGACCAAATTCTTGTTAACACACATCATAAATTATTTATAAGAACAATTTAGATACGCGATTAAAAATTTGATATTATTATTCATAAATATATATCTATTAATAAATATAAATATAAATAAATAAATAAATATATATATATATAATATATATATACATATATATATATATACATAAATTTACACTCATTGAAATCTTTAAAAATATATTAATTAATAAATATTAAATTTATATTGATATTAATTACGTACTCTCACATTTTTTATCTTAAAGTCCAAGAAAACGATGTTTTAAGATACATAATATGTATATCTCAATTAATTTTTATCTTACATCTCGTGTTATTTGACAATATTATTTATATACACAATCAAACTATAGTCAATAATTTTCAAAATTAAAGGTACTATTTATGATTGATTATCATATACTGAATTGTATCTATTTTTATAATCAGTTGACCAGTTAGATAAATAATATAACAACTTATACAATTGCACTTTAACATCGTTAATGTTCACGTCATTTTCGTAACTGTTGAGCTATGAGTACAAAGCTTTTTCTATTTGCAACAGATTTTATATTTCTGTACGAGTGAATTATCAATAGACGTTTATGTGTAAAGTATTTTTTTCAATAAAATGCATGTTATTATTTAATAAAAAATACGATGTTTAATTAGTTAGAGTATTTATCAAGTATCCATCTCCAGGTACCGTACACACGGTGACATTGGAACTGTAGCTTAGAAAGCGGCACAATTCCTAAGAATAATTCGCTAATTAACAAGAGCACCACTGCAAACAACACTATACAGAACAGCTCAAGGAAAAAAGTTCCACCTATAAACAATTCCAAAACGAAAAATAACATAACAACTGCTGAACCGGAATGGATAATCAAAACTGTAATACGTCCTTCATCCTCAGGTTTGTCGAACACATTAAAAGGAATTAAAAACAAACAAGTCAAATAACTCATTTATTGAATGATAATACTATTGAATACTTGTCCCACTTATTTAACATCGTATTCAGGATATCGTAAAGGTCCCACTTCCAATCAACGTTTTAATTTAAATCTATTATTTTCCATCAAATAAATTAACCATCAGAATAACTTAATGTACCCATAATTTATAGATTGTATATTTTTCCTTTTTTATAAAATTATTTAATGAAAAAGCAATTTAAACAATATAATTTGAAACATTGAAAAATATATTTGTATATAACGTATATATCGTAATGATATTAATTCTAACTTGTTGTGTTCGCCTTACACCAAACCAGTACATTATCAATTTGGGATAATGAAAATTCTGAAAATCCTAAGAAATAATAAGTATTATTAATTAACCATTGGTTTTGAATACGATTACTCTATATCCATAAATAAGTTAATAAATTTAAAGAGAAAAATGTCAGAGTCACTATTTACTTGAAATAGCAATTTCAAAGAGTGAAATATAAAATTCAGCAAAAATACTTCTTGTGCCATCTGATAATAAATCAAAAGTGACTAGAAATATAAAAAAATTATTTTATGTAATATGTATATATGTGTTCTTTTAATATAACATTAATAACTGGTTCATGTTCCTTCACGTACGCAATATTCCACATGACATTAATTTATATACAATGTATAAGACTCTTTTAAAGTTAAAAAGGTAAGACTAAAATCTAGAAAGGCTACGAAGTACTTAACAGGTTGCCTAAATGAATGTTGGTTAAGAAAACAGTAGAGAGAGCATAAAAATAATAATTAAAACCGTGTGACATTCAATTATACATTAAGTTTCATAACGATCATCAAACTCACAAAATAAATATTTGTTTCAAATTGGAATATCTAGTTATTTTTGACGCGATCTAGATAAACTTCATATACACACATAGCGTACGTTTAAAATGTAAACACTTCAGATTTACCAATATCACCACGATTTATTAAAAGTGTATATGTCACCTAGACTAACGTCATTAATATGATAATAAAGTAATAATTAATATAGTACAAATCAAAATAATTCATTTATAATAATCTAAATATTAAATAATGTTCTTTATATATGGCTGTTGCTTTCTAATTAACTTTATTGTAGACAAAAAAATATAATGAATTTATTGTCATTCTTAATACATAATTATAAATTAATACAATTGCCATTTTTTTAATCAGCAATTTACCGGCAATGACATTAATTTGTCAAAATAATCTACAATGAGTAGTATGGTGGTTTTCAAAACATTTTTAAATAACTCACTCTGGTTATATGCATAAATAAATGCATCTTTTCCACTAAAGTTTTCTAAATAGTTACAATAACACAAAAGTTTATAATATATAAAATGATATTAATTTTTGGATTATTTGAATTAATTTAACAACTAATCAAAAATTAACCTTTATCATAGGATTATTTTATTTATTTATTTATTTTTTATTTTTTATTTTTTGGACATCACTGATAACGATAAATAATTATTTTATTAATAATGTATAGAAACATGAAATACAAATTTATTACGTTCTCATAAATATACACATTTAAAACAAATTATACCATAATACTAACCGTTTATCTTTTCATTTTTTAATATTGCTACAATATTAAGTTTTAATATTTACATAAGTATTATAAGTATAAATTTAATATTCATTTTATTATAACTACATAAATTTAAAATTTATATATTTAATATACATTTGATAACACATTAAAGATGCGTCATTATTAATATTCTTCAGAAAAAATGTTTGATTAAATGCAGTTTGATATACTTTTGAATTTCTCAGTAAACTATAAAAACCGAAATCAAAAATATCTCGACATATCTTCCAAAAATTATAACATCCTATAATTGCTATTTTTAAAGTACTATGTTAGCTAATTGTAAGCACATTCACAGCAATATGAATATAAATTCTTATTTGCCTTTCTCTGCGCCTAATACTAATCAAAATTGGTATCTATAACATACTAGCAAATAAATATCATGGTACATTGGAACATTATATATTTAATATAATCTTTAAAAATACTGGACAAAATTGAGTAATAATTTTCAGAAAAATATCAACATAGGCACTTGATACATATAATTTGATAACTCGTAATTTACTTAATTATTTTATTACAAAATATGATCATCCTTTAACAACATATAATGATATCGAATAATATTTTATTAAATAATATAACACACTGTTTAAATATTTGAGTAATTTATTACAGACTCATTTAAGAGTCCGCGATATTTAAATAAAAGGAAACTGTGTTCAGCGACTTTAATCTACATTTTATTGATGAAAATAAAAAACTAATACAATATCATTTAATAAAGGCTCTAAAATCGATAAAGTACAGTTACACTGTCTAAAACAACGTTCCACACAACACTGACTCGTCGTCCGTGTTGGTCGGGCCGGCGTCCGGTCGAAAGGGCTGCATCAGCAATTAATTTCGACTGACGTAGCTTACAATGCTATGTCATAATACACAAGTTTCTGTTTAACATTTACAATTAATACTATAGGCTTTTATTAAATTGAACACATATTATGCAAATATTCGTATTTCGTTAGTTTAATATATATTTAAGTTTTGTCCACGATCATGGGTGCCCGCAAGAAATTTATCAGGGTGGGGGCATATAAAAATTAAACACCAAAAAGTTCTTAAAAAAAATTGTATTCTCTGCAATCTACAAAATACATTAAAATTATATGCAATTTATTCGTTATTAAATAAAAACTGAAGTCTTCGCGGTTGTTCCATTGCAAACCTTGTAATTAACTGTTCAATAATTTTTTCTTTTTTGCTATTAACTTTTTCACGATGAACGCTTAACATACATAGGCCATTTAATCGGTCTTCACCCGTCATAGACCTAAGCCAAGTTTTAACTCTTCGTAAAGTACTAAATGACCTCTCTGCAGTACAACTTGTAGCTGGTAAAGATAAAAAAATTTCCAATGCAATTGTAATACTAGGAAAAAATATTTTACTATGTTCTAGTAAATCCATAATATCCATGCTTTGGAAGTCTTTATTTTGCCATAAACTATACCAACTTTCACTTTCAGCAAATAAATTTTTAATTTTATAAAAGTTGTAAATATTTTTTATGCTTTTAGTGTAATCTTCTTTTGTCATTTTTGTAAATAGTGTTGGGTGAAGATGTTGTAATGGAAAAGCAATACTATTATCTTTCTCAAATCTTTCTTTGATAGATTGAATTATTGATTCGAGATATGGCACAAAAACTGATATTCGATAATAGTCTTTGGGAGTTTCACATGGATAATTGTTTCTGTGAGATTGTTTTCCAGTAATTCTAGGACAAGTTATAGTAAAACCTAAATCATTTACTATAGACTTTGCATCAGTAAATAATAAATCAAAGATCTCATTTGCATTTATTCTATTGCTTTCTAACATTTCTAATAATTTCTCCATATGTTCCTGAACTTTATAAAGTTTATTGATACACCTTGTAAAATATTAGTGACTGGTTCTAAGATGGCGCTGTATTTCGCAATTATTGTCATTGTAATTATAAATGAAAAATTCGAGATTGAGGAATATAGATAAAGTGCACGTTGTCTTGTACTCGAGTTTATAAGACTATTAATAGATAAAGACTGAAGGTTTTAAGTTATTGAAATAAAATTTTCAGAAAATAGCCTAATACTCTTATACTTTGAAGAAGAGCGTGTTTCACAAAAAAGGGGTATGTTAGATATAAGTTTCTTTCGAAGAGTACTTTTGCGATAAAATTTAATAATTTCTTTAATTGTACCAGTGGTATTACGAATAACCATAACTTTGTTTAAATCATTAATAACTAAATTTATTCGGTGATTAGCACAATGAAAAAATAAAGCTTTGTTATATCGGTCACGAATTAGTTTAGCAACACCACCTACTTTACCAGCCATTGAAGCACAGCCGTCATAACCTTGTCCACAAAGTTTAGTTAAATTAAGGCTACTATTTACCATAAATGATAAAATGTTAGTAGCAACTGATTCTGCGTTTAATTGATCTAACGGTAAAAATCCGAGGAATTCTTCTCGTATCTTTGAAGGATTTGACTGTTTATCTAGAAATCGAATTACAATTGATAATTGTTCTACACCAGATATATCTGCTGATTCGTCAGAAATAATTGAAAACGCATTCGCAGCATTAGCTTCACACACTATATCTTCTTTTAATATCTTTCCACACAACGTAATTAATTCATTTTGAGTTCTATGGGATGAATATTTAGCATTTCCCACATTCGTTAAAAAATGATCTTTCATTATCTCATCGCCAGATTCAACACGAAAATGTAATAAATCATGAAAAACACCAGAATCTGATTTTTTCCCTCGTAAGGGAAGGTCGTGTGTTCCACAAAACAAAATAGTTGATATAATAGGTTTTAATTTTTGTCTATTAGTTTCTATTTCTTTATGCATTTCAGAATTTATTTGTTCAATAACACTCATTTGTTTACCATTCATAATATCCATAAAATCTTTTGCTTTTGATATTGATTCAGAGTGCCAATTGGAAGACAAATGTATTTTAGAAGATGAGTGAAAATCCTTATACTTTGTAAACGGTTTCATAATAAATCCACCTTGTACGCCTCTATGAATTGATGGCTTGAACAATACACATATTCTACAAAAAGCTCCTTTCACACCCTCCACAGCTGAATATGTCAACCATGAACCGTTTTCGTGCAACCATTGATGTCTAAATGCTCGAGTACTTCCTAGATTTAAATCGCTCTTAAAGTCATAAATAGTATTCGGTTCCCAAGGATTACGTAAAAGTTCAAATTTCAAAGAATCGTCAATATTTGCGACGTTTAAATATTTTCCAATATCTTTTTCATGGGTTATCACATCACCAACGTCATTATTTTTCGTATTTATAGTAATCAAAGCATTTTCAACAACACCGTCGACACGCGATTCCGATGACTCGGTATTATTTATTTCAATTGAAATAGATGAAGCTTTACAAAGTTTAGGTTTTTTGAAATAATTTCTGATGTCCATAATTATAATTAAACAACGAACCCTGTTTAATTGAATACAACAAATACTAAATTGAAAATAATGTCAATATTCCACTATAAGTACTTATAATACTAATACAAAATGATAATAATATTGTAACCTTCGTTACACGAAACAAATCGTCGGAAGGGGCCGGATGCTAATATAGTGGCCGGTTATTTCGAACGAAAAGCTATGTGTATATATATAACAAAATATGTATACAACAAATAGACAATAATATATTAAAGTTGTAAAACAAAATAAATAAACATGCAAATAATGGACTGTATTATGACTAAGTAATGAAAAAATATCGATACAATGTTCATATTGGCTTAAAGATAAAAGGGGGGCGACATATGCAATAACGAAGTATAAATTTATCACGTAACTAGTTTATACGAATTATACAAAATAAATAGTAAAAAATACAATTATATTAATATATACAGACAAATGTATTAAACGACCTGGTTTTAAGTAACCACAGACAGGTATATCTAGTTGCGACAGCAGCAAGGGCCGACGCGGGCAAAACGATAAAAACGAACGAGTGCGGAATACGTTATATAGCGAATACACACGAGGATGTCGAAACGGCGATAGACATTCGGTTCAAAAGTCACAACGGTGTTGGCACGAAGGGCCCAAAACGAATAATTCGCACGCGCGAAGGGCGGCGAAAAGCGTTCGGTACAAAATCACAACAGTGTTAGCACGAAGGGCCCAAAAACGAATACTCCGCATGCGCGAAGGGCGGCGAAGGTGAAAAGTGTTAAGTTCACGACGAACGCGGTACGTGTTGTGTTGTGCGTTAGCATTGTCTCGTCTACGCCGACCGTGTATCAGCGACTACGGGGAATAGGAGCGGTGAGGGAGGCTATCACAACCGAACAAATATAATACATACATAAATTCACGTGTTTTACCATAGACAGCGTGTTGACAAATAAAAGTCAATATCTTTTAAAAGCTCCGGTCATTCCAGAACTTTCGTCAGACTACTCTATCGCGATAATCGGGGAATATTCTAGAACGCCGGTTTTTCCCTTTGTTTATTGTAAACACGCTGGGCGGCGCGTTGTTTTCAATGTCGCCATAATGTAATTTAATTTCGGTCGGTATAATATTTTATTTAGATATCGATAAAAAAATAAAATTAGATAGCGGGTCCCGCCGGTAAATCCAATTATTAGTTCAAAAATTTTCATATTGATTATTATATTTTTAGAACTTTATAAATCATATCATTATGAAGGTCTATATTAGTGTATAAACAATATATTGTTCTTTTTTCTTTGTTAATATTAAATTTATGAACTTATACTAATCAAAATATCAATGAAATGTTTATTTAAACAATAATAAAATTAAAAAATTTCAGAGTATATATTTGAAGTTTTGAAGTCCAGGGGGGGCAGATGCCCCTTCTTGCCCCCCCCCCTCGGGGCGCCCATGTCCACGATCAAATAAATTGTTTTGAATACAAAAAATTTATAATGTGTTCACATGATACTACGTGATCATAAATATTAATCGATTTTGTAAGTATTTGAGTTAAATTAAAAAAATAAGAAATTGAAAATCGAAAAATTAGTAAAAACAAAAAAAAACCATAAATTAATACAGGAATTAAATAATCAAATTTTGAATGTAAATAAATATATACGAGAGCTATATAATAAGTATTGAGTCTAATAGTTAAACTCTTAAACGGGTTTGTTTATGAACGTACACGTATCACATTTCATGTCTTTGTGTTGGGAAATTGTATACGTTCTTTTCGAAAGAGGAACTTCACTGTTTCTTAAGGAAAATATTTTTTTGTTACTAAATTTACTGTACTTTTCATTTTACTTTATTTCTTACAAAGGTTATCAGTCGAATTTTTGGTAAGTAACTAATGGTATTTCATTCTGATTACAAATTTAATTTCATATTCAATAGTTGAATAAACTAAATTTGTTTTCCTCACAGTATTAAAGTAAATAATAACTATATGGAGTTGGTGCATCTTAGATGATACACCAATTAAAAGAATAAGGAAAATTATGTATCCTAGGGTGGCAAAAATATGAAAAATAAATATTTGATAAAAGCGATATACAGGCTATTTTCAAATATTTAATTCTATCCAAATAGAAACACCAATTTTTATCAATTAATTTTAATTAAAAGGTACATTATTCGAATGTAAAGTGCTATTTTTAATTATATATAAGGCATTACACTTACATATTAAATAAAAATATAAAAAATAAGCTCACATTTACAATCTGAAGTTAAAAAAATAAACAAATGTATAGATTTTCAAAATCCATTATTTAAGCATATTATTAAAAATTATTATTTAACAATATTAGTAATACCACAGAAGAGATATTTAATATGAATGTCATTAAACTTCATAAATATTTTACTAAATCTATTTCAAAATAATGTCAAGCTAATTCAAATATAGATATATTAGATTGAAAGCTGCAATAAAATTTGTATTCAATAGATTTTTAAAAATTGTTTAAAAATTAACATCTATTAAGAAATTATTCTAATCGAATTAATATTGCAACAGCGATCTAGTGATAGAAATGCTTTCCGATGCTATAATAGCATTATTCCTTCATTCCGATGCTATAATAGCATTATTCCATCATTCCTTAAAGGAACCATAAATTTATTACGTGAGACGTCTTATAAAAAATAATGATTCATTAACCCAACTTGATATAATTCGCACATTTTATAGAATATTTGAAGACGAATGAAATTTATTTTTGTGAACATTAAAAAGTAAGTAAATCGTGTTCAGTAAAACTTGTTTGTAATGACAGGAATATTACCATTGACTGTTGTAGGTAACAATGGAAATATGGTGCTTTTGCAATATTGTATTGGGCCTGGTAATCTTGACAAACCTAAAACAACATCAACACTTTTCTAGAGTTAATTTTACATGAAGTGAGATTAATTATATAAATCGTATCTGGTTGTATAAATCATTAATGAGGATAATAGTTTCAATTAAATATTATCGTTAGTTTTGTAGTTAAAAATTTAAAATGTTGTAATATTTAGTCTATTGCTAACGATTATCGTATTATATTTATATTTGATTTAGTTTGAAAATATCCTAAATGAAATTTACTTATTTGTGAAAACCTAATGGATAACTAACTTAAAGAAGATAATAATTATTTATACCAATATATAATATATTATAAATTGAGCCAGAGTGATTATTTCGAGGGAAACCACTACATTTATCTTAGTACAATGTTTCAAAAATTCATTTTTCTTATATTTGTATAATCCACGTTAAATTATAAAACATACCATCACATTTCATAACTGTATCATACAAGTACGTATAATATCCTTTTATCAAAGCTAAAAAAAATATGTTTAAACTTAAATATTAAGTAATATAATCTTACATAATAATATGTTCAATAAACTATATAATTACATACATTTTTAACATTATATATTCATATAGTACAATAGGTTAAGAGTATTGAAATTCAATAATTAAATTAATAAATTTTTGGATCAAAATATATTTAAAAATCATACTTACGAACGCGTGAGAATTTAGAACCTTTTTAAATTTTAAAAGCAAAAATAAAAACTTATAAAATTTCATATTTTACAAAACATTAATATTTATCCTGAGTTATCCAATGGAATTACTGTATTAGGCAAACACTTAATGTTTTTTAAATCTTTTTTTTATTCACAAATCATTGATAAAGAGCAAATTTCAAACATGTGAATACAAACAAAATATACGACACAATGATTAAAACTTATATTTTTCATTCTAAAAAATGACGTACACAGTAAACATGAATGAAGTTAGAGATTTCATTTTTACTCGTATGTTCATGCGTTATTATAATGATAATATTATAGGAAATACCACTACAATCATATATCATAATATTAATTTATATAACTAATTTTGTTTGTAACAAAAACTTGTTACAAACAAGTTTGTCTGGTACAGGACAAATAAAAACTGGTACAGGACAAATAAAAACTGGTACAGGACAAATAAAAATAGATGATTACATAATTTACTATAAAGGAATGGATGACTCACACCATTTTGGGGTGGGTTTTGCTATACATAAAAAATATGAGATGTGTGTAAAAGAATTTAACCCAGTGTCTGAACGCATATGTACGATAAGGTTAGACACAAAACTTCTAAACACGTTCATAATTAACATTCATGCTCCAACTGAATGTAAAGAAGACATAATAAAAGAGGAATTCTATGAAGAAATAACGGAGATTTACGATAGTGCACCCAAAAATACGGTGAGAATTGTCATTGGAGATTTTAATGCCAAAATAGGGAAAGAGACCATATATAGACCTACGATTGGATTACATAGCGCCCATGAACAAAGCAACGATAATGGCCAGAGAAGTGTAGCTTTTGCAACCTCGAGGAATATAACCATAAGCAGCACTTACTTTCCCCACAAAGATATCCACAAATATACATGGAAATCACCCGATGGAAACATATATAACCAAATTGACCACGTGCTCATTGACAAAAGATTCAGATCAAGTATTTCGGATGTAAGAAGTTATCGAGGAGCGGACTGTGATTCTGATCATTTTGTGGTCATTGCGAAATTCAGAATTAAACTAAAAAATGTTCAAACAAATAAAAATAGAATACCAAAATACAATCTAGAGAAACTTAAAGAAGAAGGGAAAAAGCAAAAATACATTGATTTTCTCACAAAAAAGCTAAGGGCAAGCCAAACGGATAAGCTAGAAACAAGTGAAAGATGGAATATGTTAAGAAATACTATAATCGAAGTTGCAAGAAAATCTCTAGGTGAAGCCAGAAATCAAGTAAAAAATGGTATAACAATGAATGTAAAAAGGCAATACTAAAGAGAAACGAATACCGTAAAAACTATCTGAGAAACCTTTCAGCAGAATCCAAAGAAGTTTTTGAAACAGAACGAAAGAGATGCAAACAAGTTATACAGAGGGAAAAAAGGAAGTATATGAACGAGATCATACATAACGCAGAGCAAGATTACACACAAAGCAGAGTCTGAAACTTCTTTACAGTAATAAAAAAACACCAAAAGTTCAACCCAACATTAAAAGCCATAAAAGACAAACATAATAGATTATTATTAGATCCACAAATGAAAGCATCTAGATGGCAAGAATATTTCGGAGAATTGTTGAATGGAGATATACCAGACACACCAATACCAGCTTGGGAAGACCAGAGAGCGGAAAAAGAAGTTAAGGATATATCTCTAGATGAAACATTAAAAGCTATAGACCGACTAAAAACTGGAAAGCCCCCGGGTCAGACGGGATACCAACTGAACTTATAAAATATGGTGGCATAGAATTGCACAAAACGATATATGAATTGTGTAACCGCATATGGATTGAAGAAAAACTACCGGAAGAATGGAACAAGGCCATAGTCATCCCAGTATACAAGAAAGGAGACAAGATGAGCTGCAACAATTATAGGGGAATATCGTTATTGAATACAGTATATAAAGTCTTTTCCAAAATTTTACTTGGACGACTGGAACCACTGGCTGAAGAGTGTATAGGAAGCTATCAGTGTGGCTTTCGGAAAGGCAAATCCACAATAGACCAGCTCGCAACTATAAAACAGCTCCTAGAAAAGAAGTATGAGTACAGACAAAACATATGGCAAGTATTTGTGGATTTCAAAAAAGCCTATGATAGCTTGCATCGCGACAGCCTATATAATATAATGTATGAATTTGGCTTCCCTATGAAACTCATATTACTGACAAAAATGTGTATGAACGGAACAAGATATCAAGTCAGAGTAGACTGCACAATGTCTGAAGAATTTGAAGTGATAACAGGGCTCAAGCAGGGTGACGCACTATCACCAATACTTTTCAACATAGCATTAGAAAAAGTAATACGCAGTGTACAAAGTAATAAACTCGGAATTAATATTGGCAAAACCACGCTAGATGTGCTAGGTTTTGCAGACGATCTGAATTTAGTAGGAGAAAACAAGGAAATAATTGTGCGAAATACCAAAACACTCATTCAGGAAGCAAAAAAGATAGGTTTAGAAATAAATGAGGAAAAAACAAAAGAAATGGAAACGTTGCCTGAAATAGATGTAGAAGAAGACCTTACAATAGATAACTATGTATTCGAGAAAGCACGTAACTTCAAGTACCTAGGTGTAACAATAACTAGTAACAACGACTGGAACTCCGAAATAGCCAATCGCTATCAAAGCGGAAAGGAGTTTCTTCTCACTAATAACATATTTCAAATCAAAACTATTCTCTAGAGGAACAAAAATACGACTGTACATGAGTATTGTGAGACCTACGCTAACCTCTGGGTGTGAAGTATGGCCGACGACAGCACAAACTGAACGAAAACTAAGAAGCTTTGAGAATAGGGTACTAAGAACAATATGTGGACCAGTTTTTGATAATGAAATAAACAGGTGGCGGAGAAGAAAAAACAAAGAAATAAGGGAAATAACCAAAGTACCTTTAATAACAAGTTATGTAAAGGGACAGAGAATCCAATGGTTTGGACACATAATGAGACGAGAGGAAACAAATGAAGTTAGAGCAGCAATTGAATACAAGCCAACAGGCAGAAGACCCAGAGGCAGACCCAAGAAACGATGGATGGATGGAGTGCAACAAGATTTAAAGAGGCTAGAAGTAACAGATTGGAAGGAAAGGACACAGGATCGTGATCAGTGGAGATTAGTGACGGTGGCAGCTAAAACTCTTACAGAGTTGTGAAGGCACATAAGAAGCAGAAGAATTTTGTTTGTACTCTAAAAATCTATATATATATAATAATGAATTGGTGTCTGTCTGTATGTATGTTATCGATGCCTGGCCAAACCACTGGATGGATTTTGATAGGGTTTTTTCCTACGTACTCAGCGTGGTCCCGGGATGGATTTTGTCTCTTAAAAGTTTTCAAAACCCGGCACCAGTAAACCGGTGGTCCTTCGCTATTACGAGTGGTTTACCTTTCGCCGTAACTAAGGGTGTGATGTCAGATGGTTACCAAGGGCAACCGTCATAAGTTTTTTTTAAACTATTTATGTTTTTAGATTAGCCATAAACATTTGCGTTTATAATATCAATATATATATAAATGAATTGGTGTCTGTATGTTATCGATGCCTGGCCAAACCGCTGGATGGATTTTAATAGGGTTTTTTCCTACGTACTCAGCGTGGACACGGGATGGTTTTTGTCTCTTAAACATTTTCAAAATCAGGCTCCTTAAAGGTTTCAAAACCCGCCACCGGTAAACCGGTAGTTTTTCGCAACTACAACTTGTTTACCTTTCGCCGTAACTAAGGGTGTGACGTCAAATGGTTACCAAGGGCAAGGGGCGTCATATGTTTTCTATAAAGTTACTAGCGTGGTTTTTTATTAGTTTGTGATTATAAAATACAATTTCTCAGTTTTCGTAGCTAATAAGTGATTTTTCGCCTTGCAAAGGTGTAAGTAGTTTGCGTGTAGTAGTAATGGTAATAAAGCCATCTTTATCGTAAACATTTTAACGTCGTACGTGAGAATTACATGCCAACTTTCAAAATTCAAGGGAAAATTTATCATCGTGCTTCTACCTCTGTCAGACTTTGATTACAAATTTTTCCACTATATCATCGACAGTTATGCCCTCCAAACGGAAATCGATTGGCCGATCTTAATCTGTAGCATTAACGATAAAGACCTTTCGAGCTTCCGAAACAACCGAGCAACAAGCATCACGATTGGAAACCATGTGAGAACGAACGGCTCATGCCCAATCGATTGAAATTGGAGAGCAGCGAGCATCACGATTAGAAATCGACCGAGAACGAACTGCTCAAGCTCGCTCGACATATACCATTGACCAACAGAGAGCAAGTCTGACTTTAAGAAGAGAACACTATGATCGATCCAGACGGACGCTACACGTTGAATTGAATCTAGCTGCGTTCAATTACGATGCGGAATATGATTACAGTCGCCATCGAAGTGTCGTCATTGAAAAAATAGACAAGTTATGCGAATCTTGGTTGTGCATTGAAATTCAAAAACGAAACCCCAGTAATTTGCTGCGCAGGTGGAAAAGTTAAATTGCCAGCATTGCATTTACCACATAAACCATTATCAACGTTGGTATCAGGTATATCAAATTTATTAAAATTTATCGAATTACAAATTTATCAAAATTTATTTCATGGGAACTACTAATGAACAAGTTGATCAACTTTGTCGATTCATAACCAACTCTAATCGGAAAATTATTGCTGCATTACAAAATGTATTCGATCAACACAACGAATTAGTTCGACTGTTCAGGACAGCGCTCGAGCGAATGTCAGCTGATGATCACGTTTTTGTCATAAAAGCCGATAAAACACAAGCCGGCCAACACGAAAGACAGTTCAACGCAACAACAATTAATGAAATCGCGATTGTAATAGTTGGTGAAAAATTTAACTCACGTGATGTAGTTCATCATCACAGAGATGGTAATGTTCAGCGAGTTTCCGAAACACATTGCTTCTACGATGCATTGCAATATCCAGTTTTATTTTGGCAAGGAGAAGATGGATATCATTTCAACATCAAAATGATAAATCCACAAACTCATCAGGAAACTAATAAGAAGTCAGTGCCATGAAATACTATTTATATCGCTTCATGATTTGTGAGAACTCAGACACTCACATTTTGAAATGTCGCAATTGTTCCACCAGTATATTGTCGATCTATACGCAAAAATCGAAACCGAATGACTTCTCTTCATTTTGAACGAACAACGATGTCAATATCATCAATTGCAGCATTCATGATGGAATACCAGGTGATGCGACAACGTACATGTCTATCGATACTGTGATGAATCAAGACGAAATTGTAGAGTTCCCCACAGAATTCTTGAATTAACTCGATTTTTCAGGTATGCAACCGAACCTTCTAACATTGAAAATTGACGTGCCCATTATTCTTCTCCGAAACATCAACCCACCACGACTTTACAATGGTACAAGACTTTTGATGAAAAAGATTATGAACAATGTTGAATGGGAAATTCAAAGGAAAAGATATACAGTCGCCACGTATTCCAATGATCCCAACTGTTATGTTATTTGAATTCAAACGTTTGCAGTTTCCTGTCCGTCATGCTTTTGCAAAGACTACCAACAAAGCCCAGGGACAATCGCTGCATGTGTGTGAGCTGGATTTAGGGAATCCGTGCATCTCACATAGACAACTGTATGTGGCCTGCTCACGCTTCGGAAAACTTTCTGATTTATTAGTGTACGCATCAAACTGAAAAACGAAAAATATCGTATATCCAAAAGCACTCGAATATCACATTGAATATTGTTCCCCAAAATGATTGACTATTGGAATATTTTATAGTGCATCGTGAAATATTCTACATTTGTCCCTTGCAACGCACGGGTATTCAGCTAGTATATTATATATTTTCGTTATGTCTTGCGCAAACTCTGAATTATAATTAATTGTATAGTATATTACAAATTCAATTTATATTGAAATATAATTTAACTAGAAAAATATTCGAATTTATTTTACTCACATAAATTGTAATATGCATGATTTAGTGCTTCTTGACCATTGTAGTGAACTAATAAATAAGAAATGATAATAGATTTGATAAAAAAAATGGAACTAAATTCAATGTAAATTTATATATGGCCCATATAATCATCATAAAATGTTGCTTCCTAATTAATTTTTATTTTTTATATATTTTAAATAATTAATTTTAAGATAAATTACTCACAATCCATAAATTTTGAATTTTTTACTGATGCTTAAATATAATTTTATCATTGAAATATTTCAATTAAACTTATTTTATGTTTCTTTGAGAAGATTCAATACAATAATTTCAAACATATTGTGTGTTTTAATAATAAAAGTTATGTAAATATTCTATTGATATATGACGCTGTGAATTTATATGATTTCCGTCAATTAAATAGTTATATAATTGATTATGAAATCAACGACGAAATTCGTGTCAACACACATAAAATATTATTTATAAGAACACTTTAAAAATGATATTAAATAATAATATATTACATATATAAATACATGATCTGAGAAGTAAGAAATGAGATTTATTGCTGAAAACACGTATTTTTGAAAATAAAAATACATCGATATGATCCCCTTAAAAATACTATCCTTGGACAGTTACACACTTAGTCAAGCCCTCTGGAACTCATCAACTGGCAGCCCCTGGAGTCCCCTCATCACGGACGTTTAAATATCAAATACCGACTCGAAATGCGTTCATTTCACGACTTGTCTGACTCGGAGAAACAGAAAAAAGTCACATCGAGACATATACAGGTGAATACAGGATCTGGGTTAATACTGGAATGTTTTTTAAGGTCAAAATTTGCGTCACAAAAATAGCACGATGACATAGCGCATTGTCATGTTGAAGAGTCCATGTGTTGGCGATGTCTGGGCGAACTTTAACGACTCTTTTTCGCAATCGTTCTTGTAATTCGCGAGGCAATTGCTGATTTACGGTTTGCCCAGGTGGCATGAAATCCTTATGCAACACTCCTTTGCTGTCAAAGAAGTTAATCGTCTTCGTTTTGATTTCTGTTCTGCTCTATTTTAAATTCCTTATGCTACCGAAAAACATGAGCACGATTCATGGCTTCATCACCGAATACTTTAGCCAACCGATCTACCGATTCCTACGCAGACTCGACGAATTTAACACAAAACATGATCGCGTACCGTTGCTCGATATTATGTCGCTCTGTTTCCGGGACACGCACCGATAGAACCAACTCGAACTACACAACACAGCTAAAAAACAAACTATCTTATAATAGTCGCAAACACATAAATTATTAGAAAAATGAAAAAAGATATATCAACCTAAGTTTTAGGTGCACTATGTTACCACATTCAAAGCATAAAAACAATCTTATTACTTTATTATTAGACCTTGTTTAATTATGTTTAATGAAAATCCTTAAAAGTGTGCTAAATGTTTAACATTAAATTTGGTTTTATCTGTGTGATTACATACCTAAGCATTTATCTTTTATAAATTCTTCAGATATACCATCCTTAAAAAAATCTAATACGTGTAATTTAATTAATTTTTATATTAACATTCATACATACAGACACTCTATAGTCAATAACTTTAAAAATTAAATCAACTATTTATGATTAACAAACATATACTGAATTGTATCTATATGTATAATTAGTTGTCCGGTTAGATAAATAGTTAACGAATCAAACTATTGTAATCTAAAACATTGAAATATACGTATATGTATATGTATATAATATATATAATTAATGCAAACCTTTATAGTTTTCCTTACACCAATCCATAAAACTTGAAATTTTGCAATTACTCTGCTCTAAAACTTAATTTATATTATTTAATCACCGTTGGGTTTGAATAAAATTATATTATATCTACAAAAAATTTAATAAATATACATAAATAAAAAATGCTATTCACGCTACATACTTTGAAGTATTGAAGTAATGATATAACCCATATAATCACGAACGTATTCTATACAATATTATAATTTTCAAAACTATTTTAATTTTTATATTAAAAACAGGATTATTTCAAAAAATGTTTAAATACTAATTGTTAATAAATGTTATTAAAATATGTTATAAAATTCGCTAATCTTATTGCCGATACATTTTATGGTTTATTGTATTGAAATAATTACTATGTGTGTTAATAAAATCTTCGAAATAATCTAGAAATGTACAAAATTTAATATTCTTAATACAATTTACATACATGCTATCATCTTATATAATGTTAGTCGATGTTTATGTATATTTAATTAGGTAAAATCTACATAACACTAAATTAGATACACAACTTTTTGGAAATTAATAAAGTGAAAATGACAATGGGAAAGTATACAAAGCATCAAACAGGTTGACTTATTTGTGATGTCTGAAAAGAGTAGAGCGTTAGAATGATGTAGAATATAAATAAAGTTTGACGTTGATTCACAAATAATATTGATTTTGTTCAACATTCTGCTTAGAAATTACAGAAAATAGAATTAAAATCCCTAATACTTGAAAATAAATAAGAACAATTGTCATTATCTTGAACAGCATTTGAGCAACAATGAGGTGTTCAATTTCTAAATTAATATGCCAAATGTAGGATAGTAATAAGTAAACCATTATTTGGATCACTCACGATTATCATATAATTTATTAAATGCATCTTTTCCACTAAAGTGTTCTAAATTGTTAGAATAACATATAAGTTTATAATATATTGAAAGATATTGTTTTGGATATTCTAAATTACTAAAACCACTATTCATAAGTTAACCTATAATACAGGATTTTTTTTTTAATTTAATTTTTTTCTATATGACATCACTGATAACGAATAAAAACTATGTAATAAAATATAATAGAGCACTTCTGACTGTTTTTTATAAATTTATAAATCCAAAATCACAAAGTCTTATACACATTGACCACTTATACGAAGTTTTTGAAATACGTATACGCGGATAATGTGTATAATATTTTGTGATTTCGGGTTTATAAATTTAAATATATATAAAAAAAAAAAAAAAAAAAAGTAGTAAGTAGTAATATTAAGTAGTAGTAGTAGTTTGCGCTGATGATGACAACGTAGTTGTCGAAATACGTATACGCGGTTATTGTGTATAATTTTTGTGATTTAGGTTTCAAACATTTTGTGTTTAAATATATATTACTACATAAATTACATACTAATCACGCTCTAATTACTACAAATATAAAAAAAATTACTATATGGTAATACTAACGATCTATATTTACAGATTTGATTCCCTCTAAATGATTATTTGACATTTATAAAACATTTATATTATTATAATTATGACTAATGTACAATATATATGTGTTAACGACGAATATATATATACCAATATATATGTGTATAACGAAATACATGGAGATAAATTGTCAAAATAAAGAATACCAAAAAGGACAATTTATAAATGAAGAAGGGCGTATATTTAAGAGGGTTACACATTTTATGAACTTGGGTCACTTTCTAACACAAGACAACAACTTGAAAATTGAAATCAGTACTAGAATACAGAAGGGTAATATGAGCTTTCTTGAACTTCATAAAATACTGAAAATATTTAGCTCAAGAGCTATAGCAAATAACTTGAAAATACAGTTATATATAATCCTAATAAAACCTAAAACGCTATATGCTTTAGAGATGTGACCATTAAGGAAAACGTAGAAAACATGTTTACAAATGTTTGATAAGAGAATTCTTAGGAGAATTTATGGTCCTTTTATTGGACATTCACACGAGATAATGACGAAAACGACATTTACTGTGAACTCGAAGAATTATTTCAAAGACCGAAAATCGCAAGAGAAGTAAAAATTAAGGTAGACATGAGGGTCATGCTTGGAGATAAATAGGCTCTATAGTCAAAACAACGAACAAAGAAAACCGGTAAGAAGAGACTTGGAAGGCAACGACTACGCTATGAAGACTGTGTAAAAACGGACGTTGGAAGGATTCCACCAGATGCATAATGGTGGCTGGTAACAGATGAGAGGGACAGTTGGAGAGGAAAATGTGTGGTGGAATATTCTCAATGACCGAAAACCACCCAATATATATATATATATATATATATATATATATAATGTACATCCCTTTTATTAGAATCTCATTAAACCAGGATGTTATCATTCTGTACAAAAAATTTTATTTCTTCAATAATTTCAGTATATAAATCAGTAATCAATTCAGTATAAATTAAAATTGGATAACCTTAGTAGTATTAATACACTAGCAAACAAATAATGCTGTTTTTTTTAATATTATTTCTGTAATATAATTGATAAATTATCTGCAGAAAATTTAATATAGGTATCTCGAAAATATCAGGACAGGCCAATGATCTATATATATATATATATATAAATTGATAAATCATAGTTTTTTTAAAGATTAAAGAATCAAGTTTTATCATTTTATAATAAATTTAAATGGTATCTTTTTGCCCAAATATTCAAATACCAATGTGTTTTATCCAAACACGAAATAAAATTTTTTATCATATAATTCACATTAAAAAAAACATTATTTTTGCATGAAGTTTACTATGCTATAGGCAGTAGTTGTTGTAGTAAAGTTAGGCTCGTATTATATTATTTCAGGAAAACATAATTCTATAATATTTATTTGATGTTGCATAAAAATTTAAAAATTGGCTTACGTATACAATCTGTTATTGGAAATCAACAATCATAAATATATTTCAAAACAATTATTTTTTTATTAATATATAATATACAATTTATTAAATAATGTTAACAATAAGCGTAAATTATGATATTGATAGTGGCTGAAGAAGAAGTTTTGAGTGAAGGACCACCTATTGGTGGTACTTCGTAGTATATTTTAGTGATCTAGTAAGTCACGACACCACTTATGTTTTAGTCGTATTTCGATGTCACCAGAAATGGTAAGAACTAATAGGTTAATAATAAGTTATGTATGACATTGTAGACAAGAGTTAAATCTATTATAGGAGCTTAAGTCGACTTTTCTGATAAGAGAGATAGAAAGATGTTGGACATTTTGATTGAATTGTTTGGATACGCTTTAAATCGGACGGCTTGGCTGAGCCTCATATTTGGATCCTGTAGATTCAGATGGGTTTAAGTAGTGTTTGGTAAATCACGATTTTATTGTTTAGGTTGAGGTGCTTTGAGGTGAGAAAAGCTCAAAGTAGTCGGAATCTCAGTTCATTCATGTTATTAATAAAACAATTAGAATTCCATGTTAGGATTAGGAGAGAGTGAAAGGTTATATTATTATTTATCAGTTTTGGTATTAATTAGAGTTGAAAGAACAGTAGTGAAGAGGGATATGAAGGGGCTGATGATGGCTCTAAATTTGTCAAGAAATGTAAGGAGTGGTAATATCGTTGGTGTTAATAGTAGTTATATATGAGGCAGGAGGATGGCACTCGGTAACTTTAGCATATGTACGTTTAGACATGTTATTGGTTGATTGTTGATTGAAATGGGCAGGGTTGGCGTTGGAGATAAATTAAGATGACTGGGTTTCATGAGATGACTAGTTTTCTAAAGGTAGTCTGATTGAGGGTTTGTGTGTGGTTATTTGCTGAAAATTTTTAAACAATGCATCTTTTAAATTTGCCTGATGTGCTCCAATACATATGACCCATATTTACGAAAGGTCAGGATATTTCTTACAGGGTGAGGTAAGATGGTTTTCTCAACAATTGACGATTTTGAAAAATGAGCACAGTAGGTTCTGATATGATAGTATGATTAATAATAAAATAATCTTATAATTAATAATGGAAGTATTTTATGGTGCCTAGGATTGAGTTTATTAGCTAATAATTATGATTTATAGTATGTATATTTAATATATACCTTGAACTGCTGACGAGATTTGTGAAGCTGTTAATAACAAACGATATAACTTAGAGATAAACAGTTTATTTAATCTAAACGAATAGGTTATTCCATTTTATTTAATTAAGCTTTAAATATAATATCAGAAAATTGACGGCTGTCACCAACGAAGTATTGTTGGGGGAGATTTTTGATCTTCTCTGTATCTTTCCTTCATATTTCGGTGCATATGTCTCTAAATTATTTCGTGATTCTTTCGTTCAGCTCTTCTGAAGTGTGAAGGGAGTCGATGTTTTAAACCTTATCATTGACATATACCATAAGAAAAAAAACACACATGCTCAAATCAGATGAGCGCGCCGGCCAACATACGTCTCCTTTGTTAGAAACTAGCCGCGTCTCGATTTGTTTTCAATTTTCGTGAGAATGGCATACCGATTAGCAGTGATATATTACTTAGATTTGTTTATATTAGTTTCTGTTGGCGATGCCGGATGGGTGCAAGAAATTGACGAAAGTGGTCGCTTGTTTGATTCCGTATCTGTTTTGTTAACGATTTGGTTATTTTTTTTTAATTAGCGAAACTATTTGCTCGACAAGCATTGAGGCGCCTTTTTATCACAGTTCAAAAGAAACCTATTTTACAGTGCCTAGAATTCTGTTAATTGACTATGTATTATGATTTATAATATGTATGTTTAATATTTACTATTTGATAACTTCTGCTTCTTTAAAGGCGTTTGCTGGGAGGATGGGCCGGGACCGTCTGGCGCACTTAGTGTTCCTAAAAAAAACAAACGATATAACTTAGAGATAAACAGTTCGTTAACTCTTAGTTAGTAGGTAATCCGTAACAGATGGAATTAACAATAACGGTCCTGATCTGTTCCTCAACATAGTACGGAACAATTACCCCAATTTTGGACAAACCACACTGTCACATTAAGAGAATAGAGTGATTTTTCGTAAAGTTACCATGGACTAAATTCAGCTCAGTTTCAAAATTCTGTTTGTTAACAGATCCAGAGAGGAAAAAATGAGCCTCGTTACTAGATAAGAAAGTTACTGTCTGAAGAATTTGAAAAGACATTTTTACGGGTTTCGTAGTCAGTTACAACTAATTTTTGAACAATCACTTATTTGTTAAGATGAAATGACATATCTTCTTGAAGAATTCTCCTAAATGAGCGATTTGACATCCCCAAAGCAACCGCGTGCTTGCGAGCCAAACGTTATGGCGTCTTCTCAATTTTTTTTTTTTTTTTTTTTTATATAGCCTTTATTTTTATAAAAAATATTTAGCTCAACAATTACAATATTTAAAACATAGGAATATAAATTAAGTTTATATTAAATAGCAAAAAAAAAAATTGTTATTTGATGAAGAGAAAACGAACAAAAATGAAAAAGTCAAAAAATAAAGTAAAAGAAACAAAAACTAAAATAAGTGAATTTATATAAAAAAAAAAAAAAAATTAAATAATAAAACCGAAACTCCTGATGAGGGAAACCACGGCGTGAATGACAACCACAGAGCGGGAGTTCAGGATATAATTTATGGGGGGGTTGCGGATATTATGGGAAATCAGGATGTTAGAAAGGGTGGCTCTGCCGCCACTCAAAGAAGTACAATCGGAGAGAAGATGGGAAATATCACACACGGCCTCACCGTCGTGTAAAGGACAGTATGGGGCGGAATTAAGGGAAAGGTGATAGGCGTGGGAGGGTAGGAGATTGTGGCCTAGTCTGAGCCTAGCATAGGCGGAAAGGATGCTTCTCGAAAGATGAAGATTATGGAACCATAGTGAAGGAGAGATGGAAGGGGATAAGGAACGGTACCAGCAGCAGGATTTCAAGTTAATTTTCGACCATTTATACTGCCAAGCAGCAAAAATGGTCTGGCGGAAGTGCCGAAAGAGATCCGAAGCAGGAATATTAGAGATTGTGGGAGTTAAAAAGAGGGAAGTGGAAACAGCCAGACGGTCCGCCATTTCATTACCAAAAATGCCGACGTGGCTGGGGACCCAATGGAGTAGAATTGATTTATTTAGGGATTGTGTATATGAAAGGAGAGATCTGATGGTGAGGATAAAGGGGGAAATCTGAGTGCAAAAGGGATTGGAGGTTATGGCATATAGGCAGGAAAGAGAGTCGGAAAAAATAACGAATTCGTTGTTCGCGGCCGTGGATATATAAGTAAGCGCATTAATGATGGCGAGGCATTCTGTAGAATAGGAAGAAGAATATTGGGGAAGAGCAGTAGAAAAGGATATATGAAATTCAGGAATAAAAAAGGAGCAACCGGCTGAGTTGGCTGTTACGGAACCGTCGGTAAAAATTAAGCATTTATTAGGGAAATTAGAAAGAATATAGTCTTTAAAAAGGTTGTTCACGGTACTTAAAGGGAGAGAGCGAAGGTTTGTTGAAGTATAGCCAAGGAAACATGAATTAGAATATACGGAGGGAGAAAGAGTTAGAGCTTGGAGCGGGCAATCAAATAAAGGTAGTCTGGAGTGTGATTTATATAAACGAGGTATAAAGGGGGAGAGGGTGGAACACAGTGAAGCTAAGATAGGAAGGGATTTCGGCACGTAATGCCAACGGGATTTGATTTCAGAGAATAAGGAGAAAATTTGGGAATTAGGAGAGGAAAGGGATTTTAAGAGGAATTTGCAGGCTAGCCCGCGACATCGAACTTCTATAGGTGGAGAAGAACATTCGACAAAAACACTGAAGGAGGGAGTGGATTTAAGGGCACCAATGATATTGCGTAAACAGGAGGCAAGTAATGAGTTTAATTTTTTCCTATGGGTGTTGGCGGCTGAAGCGAATAAAAAAGAGCCGTATTCGATCTTGGCTCGAATCACCGAATTATATATAAGAAGCAAAGAGGAGGGGTGGGATCCCCAGGAGGTTCCAGTGACACTACGTAAGAAATTAGCCCAAAGGGCGGTAACAGAAAGAATGAAACGGATATGTGGAAGCCATCTTAATTTAGGGTCGAGTCTGAGACCTAGGTATGTTACACAATCAGAGGGAGGACCAATTAAACCATCGAGAATAATAGACGGTAAGACAAGAGCAAGACGTTTTCTAGTGAAGATTATTAATTGGCTTTTCTCAGGAGCAATGGAGAAGTAATGCTCTTGTAAAGAAGTGGATATAATAGAAAGAGAATTATTAAGGGAGTAGAAGGCTGTATCAATGGATTTTTGGGGTGCGAAGAGGACAATGTCATCGGCATAGAAGAGGGAAAATACTCCATCAGGGGAAAGAGAATTACTTATTTTACTCATATATATATTAAATAGGATAGGGCTGAGGCAACTGCCTTGAGGGAGGCCACGGTAGGAGGTACGATTTGATGTTAGTCCCGACGGGGAGCTAAAAGTTAAAAAACGAAATGAAAAGAGATATGTAATAAAATTACAAAGAGAAGGTGGGATGGCAAAAAAGTGAAGAATAGCGATTAGAGAGGGAGTATGAACAGAATCAAAGGCACCTCTGATATCAATGAAAACTGCTGGACAAAAGGCTTTATCGCAAAAGGATTTGTATATAGTGCCGGTGAGTGTAGATAAGCACTCCATAGTGCCAAGACCTCTCCAAAAGCCGTAAAAGTTTTCTGGAAAAAAATTATTTTTTTCAAAAAACCAGTCAAGGCGATTTTTGATCATGTGCTCTACGATTTTACAAAAGGCAGAAGAGAGAGCAATGGGACGAAATGCGGGGGGAGAAGAGTTGGATTTAGGGATTGGTATAACATTAAAATGTCGCCAGGAATCAGGAATGATGCAATTGGACCATAAAGAGTTGAGAATAGATAAAACGATGTCATGACAATGGGAAGGGAGATGTTTGAGAAATAAAGGGGAGACACCGTCAAGGCCACATGCAGTTGATTTGCGTGAATGAATGGCGTAGGAAAGTTCGCTGGGAGAGAAGGTCGAGGTTAGAGGGTGATACAGTACAGGGGGAGGTGACTGAGAGTGGAAGGAGGTTATAGATTTTTCAAATGAAGGGACATATGGGGGGGGGCAACTTTACAGCAAAAAGGATCGAACCAAGATTCATTTAAGGAATGGGAAGTTTTGTAGACACAACTTTTAAATTTTTTGGCCGTAGCCCAGGTGTTGGAAAGAACAGAAGAAGAGTTAAGGGATGAGCAAAAGTAACGCCAGGACAGACTTTTTGCCTGTTTTAATGTTCTCTGCGTAGACGCACGTACTTTTTGGTATACGAAAAAATCGCTTAAAAGACCAGATGTTCTGTATTTTTTAAAAGCCTTGGTGCGCGAATTAATGGCGTTGGTGCAAGTAGGTGACCACCATATAGGAGAGGGGGGAAAATGTTTTTTGGTTTTTTTGAGGGGAGGAAGAGACTTATTTGCGGCTCTAAGGATAGTAGAAACAAACCAATCATAGTCGTTAATAGGAGAGCAAGGAGAGAAATCAGAACAGAGAGTTGACATGTGATTTTGAAAAGATTGCCAGTCGGCTTTATGGTAATTCAATTTGTGAGTAGTATGGGAAGGGGAGAGAGATGAGGAAAGAGCGGTATTTATGTAAGATATAATGATAGGGAAGTGGTCACTACCATAAGTGCAGTCCAGGACAGACCAGGAAAAGAGCCAGGAGAGAGTGGGGGAAGTAATAGTAAGGTCAACGGCACTGTCAGTAGTGGAAAGGCGATTAGCGAGGGTTGGGGCCCCTGTGTTAAGAATGCAAAGGTTATGGTCAGAAATGGAAGAGGATAACATATTACCACGGTAATTGGAATTGAAAGCACCCCAAGAGGAATGATGACCATTTAGGTCGCCACCCAATAAAGAATTGAGGGACATCAAAGAAAAAATTTTATCAATTAGACTGGAGGGAAGGTTGGAAGAGAGGGGATGTAAATGGACCAGATAGAAATTGGGGTGGGTAAATTGATGAAAGCTTCAACCCCGACGAGGTCGATAGAGTAGTTAAGTAGTAAATTTTTTAAAAGGGGGTCAATGGAAATAGGATTTATTTGTATAGAATGATGAGAGGCGATAGCTACTCCACCAAAACCATCCGTACGATCAGACCGACAAATATTAAACTGTGGGATGGAAATAGATTTAATAGGAAGGAGCCAGGTTTCAGAAAGAAGGGCAAATGAACACTGATTAATTGCGAGGAGGAAAGAAAGGTCTTGTATTTTAGGAAGTATACTACGTACGTTCCATTGAAGGATATGAAAAGGAGGGTAAATAGGATTATTATTAGAATGTGTCGTCATTGTCGGAGAGTGTGAAGTGTGTGTTAGCTAAGGATGATTCAATTAAGGATTGGAGCGTAGAAGAAGAAATTAGATTAGGATCACGAGAGAGCGATTCCGAAAGAAATTGAGATAAGGAGGATACCCAATTAGGGCAATCAGAATTAGGATTACGGTTTTGCTCAATATAATTTAAGAGACAACTGTTTGGAGAAACCGACTTCCCATAGTTATTAGGTAAAGAAGGGAAGTGAGGGGATGAGACGTGATTTTTATGTTTATTTCTATTATTTGTTTTTTTCCAATTTAAATTCGTGTGTTGGTTAAGAGGGGGGAAGTCAGGGAAAGGAGTTACGGCTTTAGTATTAATTGAGTTATTATTTTTGATAACATCGGAAAATGTGAAAGCTTTGTTAATAAGACCGGTACGTTTGATCGAGGATGCTTCAGAAAACGGTACATTATTTGTTGCCATGATTTTTTTGATGTCCTTTTGGATTAACCATTCGCTACAAGACCTGTCGGTAGACGGATGCCCAAGTTTACAGAAGATGCACGATGGGGGGCTGGTGGTTTTGACTCCGCAAGTTGACTCGTTGTGGTCAAAACATCCGCAGTGACTGCAACGCTCCTTACTGCGGCAGAATTTTGCGGTGTGCCCGAAACGGAGACATCTTGAACACTGCACAGGGGATCGAATACTAGGGGCAATGTCGAAAAGGACTTTATATATAGAAAGTTTTTGGGGCAGAGTAGGGGAAAAAAATTTGAGTTCAACTAAGTTGGAAGCAATGGGGCTGTTCTCATTGTTTTTGATATTGATACGTCTAAATGAAATGACTTTGGCTGAACATTCATGACCTTCCCAGAAATCCTCTTCGGAGATACTTTTGTCTAGCCGTATGACACCAATGCAGTATAACAGAGTGTGAGGTATGCTTGCTGTATAACCATGCTCAGCAAGAGACGTAGAAGTGAGGCAGGCATTGGCATTAATTACCGGGTCAAACGTAATTTTAACACGTTTAGCACCAATAGAGTTGATACTTTGAATTCCAACAAAAAGTTTTGGGAAAATCTTACCAAGTTTAACTGGATGGAAGTTACCCAGATGATATTCACTGGAAGCGGAAACGAGAACGTGAAGGGGACCAGAGTAGAGTAAAGGAAAGCATTCAGGTAAGTTAGGTTGCCTGAATATTTGATGGTCAGGGGTATCAGTAATGCACAAATTTAAACCAGATATGGGCGACGTCACTACAATAGCTTCGGACGAAGTACAGTCCATGTTGTCGGACGATAGTTGGAGATCATGAGAGTTAGAGTTCTTGACTATTTTGAGTTTTTTGTGTAGTGGGCTCGTCGGAGATTTAGATATTTGAACACTCTTACCAGAATTTCTTGACTTATCCTTGCAAAGCTGTGGGTCAGATGTTTGTAACACATTATTCCGGTGTAAGGGGGAGATGTGGTGCTCCCCCCCCCAGGGTTGGGCTTGGGCAACATCCGGAGCCCAGAAGGGACCCCGGAAAAAGGGAAAAGAAAAAAAAAACTGTCTACATGCAAACACACAGAAGATAAAATAACAGAAAACGCACTAAAAATAGAACGGGAAACTACGTAATACGCGATAACCGAAAGATAGACACGACCGTGCAATGTGACGGGTAAATCGCGACTGGTCTTCTCAATTGGTTCTTTAACTAAATGCACATTTTTGAGGGATCTTACTGTTCTGTGTATTTCGTTTCCAACATCTCTTAAGGATCATTCAGTTTCTTCCATTTGTTAAATCCTAGATTTGATATAGTTAACAGAAGGAACAGAATCGTTGCGTTAAATGTTGCAGTGTAAACGAAAAACCCCTGTGTGGCGATTTCTGTAATAGGCGCATGGCAAAAACTCAATGTATAACGGTCTAAACCATAATAACTAATGAAATTAGTACGACATAACAAAAGCAACGAGATCACTAGCGACTTTCTACCCCCACCATAACCCGGCAGCGATTTTTTCAAATCAAACTCGTCAGTCGTCTCCGCTTTTCCGTGTAGGTGATTGTAGAACTGCGTTGTTAGAAATTAAAAGTTGCTCCATACATGAATATTATAGAAATAATACATGAATCTTTAAAGTTGTGTCAAACAATATATATATATCAATTTACCAAATACAGAATATAACACAGACATTTGTCATCAGTTAGAAAATACATAAATTTAAGATTTTCATTAACTCATTTTGAACATCCATAACGTGCATATAGAATTTACGAATTCAATTATAACATAATATATTAAATATTTTTTATACTTTAAATCTAGAATTTAATTTCATTTTAATATCATGGCATAAAATTAACAATATCGACGAAAAATTCACAAAAAAGCAAACATTTATACAAATAAAAAAAAAGGAATAATTTTAGTAGTACAAGTAATAATCGATTTTCGCTATACAATATAATACTGGAATTGAATAGCAATCCAACCACTACATGTTCAATAAATTATACAAATTTAGTAAAACATGTGGTTTTGTGTTAAAAACAGCTAAATCGAGTTTAGAATTTGCTTAACTGAATAAATATCGTCAATTTAAAAAATGGTTTATTATAACCACAAAAATCGACTATATCACATACATTTATTCAAAACAAATAATTATTAATATTATCGGTAAATTTAGCAGAAAATTTCATTACACTGTTACCAAATAATTTTTAAAATAATCTTGTTATTAATTTGTACATATATTTTTCCTTTTGTGTCAAGTACTGTGTATATTTTCGTACTAAATATGGAATATATTAAAGATATTGGTTCTCAGTTAGAACATACAAATATTTGTTACATTCATTAATTGTTCTAAATATCCATAATGCACATAAAAAATTTAGAAATTGAATATTAATATATGATATTAAATTGAATTAATACTTTATTTCTAAAATTAAATTTAGTATTTTTGTCACAAAATAAACTTACCATAAGCACCAGAAAAATAGACAATTATATTCACATTTATTACAAGAATGAAGAAGTAAATAATTCTGGTAGAACCCATATTCATCGACTTTTGCTATACCAAGTAAAACTGAAAAGTATTGAAATCCAACTATAGCCTGTTGTAGTAATTTTACGATTTTAACGTGGAATGTTTTCTCGAGTAAATAAAAGCCAAACCGAATTTTATTATTTGCTCAACTGAATAAATATCTTAAAAATATAAAACGGTATAAAATTATAATAAAAATCGACTTTATCACATTTTTATAATTATCGATAAAATTTGCAGAGAATTATATTTCAAAGTCATCGATCGGTTTTAGGAAATTCTCCTATTTTACCTATTTTCAATAGATACTTTTATTATTATTGTGTATTTGAATATTCAACATCGTGTTAAATAATGTGTATACGTATAAACTCAATATAGAATATAACAATGATATTTTGTCATCAGTTCGAAAAAAAACTTCGTGCGTTATAATTTCATATTAATTGTGTCCCTAATAATTAACAACCTTAATCATATAACGGACAATCATATATTTTCCGTTATATTCGTTTAAAGATATTTTAAAGAAATCTATAATTATATTTTAAATCTATCTAAACGAGAAACATTTTTCATTTTGAGTTATATATACAATAAATTCAATCGCTAGTTGAGGGCTGATTAACAAAAAAATTGATTAGATATACATTCATACAACTACTTATCAAATGTAATGTGATTAAATAGTAAAGAAAAGTATTCATAAAGTTAACGAAACGTCCACATGACATATTTTAGTCACGTTATTGTTCTTACTAATTTTTTTTTTTTTAACTTTTATTTTTTAGTACATACAATCTATAAATAAAATTTTACAATAAGCATGTTTGAGGAATGTTCTTACTAATATGCACATATTGCTATAAAAAATATAATTAATTAATTTTTATAAATTACATGGCGCAAACGCTTTATAAAATATTAATTAAAACAAACATGTTTTTCCAAAGCTAAATTCTATACCAAATACATATATATATATATTAATTGAGTTTGCAGACAGGTGACGAAATATTTCCGCTGGGTATACGTCGGTACGATTAAGGGATAGAAGTACGAAATATAAGTGACAAACAAAATCGCGCATTTCGTTTGTTTTCATGCAATAACAATATATTTCAATGAATCAATGGCCTAAACCGTGATTATTAAAAAAGAGTTTTCAATTTTTGATTTGTTTATTTAAAGAAAAATCACAAGAATTTAGAGAAAAAAAATGTTTATAATTCATTCGATTCAAAATATATTCTCCTTATATTTACATTTATAAGATTATAATTGTCAACCTTGTTAATTGTTGCAAATTACTTATTGATAGTGTTAGACCGAAATGCTTTCTTGAAATTATTTTAAACTAATTTATATTTGTATAAATGTCAAATGTTTGTGTATAATTTTTTATTTTATGTGACATTGATACAATTTTTTGTTGTATATATTATTAGATTTAATTATTTATCGTTTAACTGACTTAAACCATACTTTTGTTAAAAATTAAACACAACATAATTTTTAGTGAATTTTAGTGTTATTGAAGTTATAATATACAAAAAAAAATTGGTAGCTGGAGGTAAATAAATTTAAGTACAATTTTCTCAAAATTTAGAAACGATGGATGTTATTCATGCAATTTGTTGTGATGCGTCTTTCGAGCTCTACTGGCTAACAGTTTAGGATTGATATTAACAGGGACATTTTATAAAACATAATGTTTCCATGTCATAGACGGTATTCATACATAGTATTGAAATTAAAAAAGGAAAGATTGGTGACGAATTATAAATCAAATACAACATCTGTACAGACATATCTGAAGAATAAAAATAAATATTATATATTTAATATTTTACAATCAAAAATTAATTATTATTCACATTATTATTGCATCAAAAATTATTTACAATTAAATAATGTTCTTTTAAGAAAATAATTTAATACCAATTCAAAACATTATATTAACCACGAAAATGTACGTAAATAACATATAATAGCATAGTCTTTAAAAGCATAATCAAGGTTTATAGTTAGGATCGTCATATGGCGGAGAAAATAATGAGAAGGGTATTCTAGATGTATTCTGAAACTGCTCCGCAATTTGTACAGCTAAAGACGGAACAAAATTAATTATGCACTGAGATAGAGCTACATAAATTAAGAATAAATAATACATAATAATATTGTTCGTAAATGTTAAATGAACATAAAGTAGGATTATATTTAATAATATAGGACTTATAAGACTTATTAAACGGTGTAAGTCGTAACTGTGACATCGAGAAGATCATAAGTTCATATTATTTAATTAACCATAACCTTGTTGGTAATTGTCGTTGGTGAGGATGAAAGTGCTTCTCTGACCTTCTGACTCGTTTTGACTTCTTACTGCATCTGATCTCACTTGAAATTTTTGACAAATTTTAATAAATAATTGAATGAAAATAAAAATAATATTTGTGATGTTAACAACGTAGGTAAAATATGTTAATTTAAACTGGTTTATAATAAGATTATTACCTACAGCAGATGTCATATCAAATTGCGGTTTGAAATTTTTACAATACTCTACTGGGCTAAATCCATCAAGATTATCTAAAAAAAAATTGAATCATTTGCCAGATTTTACTACATATAATTTGAGAATAAATGAGTTAATTTTAACTGTTTGTATTTAATATTAAGTAGATAATAATCCACATTAAATAGTGTTGTTATTAGTTTCTTTCTTTTGTTATAGATTTGTTAAATTCGTGTTAAATTGTGAAACATACCAATACACTGTAAAATGTTTTCAAGTATGTAACTATAATATTCACTTATAATTTCTAAAAAAAAAATATGCAAATACTTATAATATATTACACTTCTCTATATAAAACTATACAAAATAAATTAATTGTCTCTATACATTTGTAACATTTCGTATTCATATGTATTGTGAAATACGTAATGTATATTAATATTCAAATATTTAGTTCATTTAATTTCATATCAGAATATTTAAAATAATTGTACATACTAGACATTTTACTCTTTACAGCTTTTTAGTTACCAATAACAAACATAAACCAATACAAATTCATATATTATAATATATTTCTACACCTCCGTGAGCCTTGGGCCACCGCTAAACGTCTATGAAACGACATTTTCCATTCAAAGTATAATTTATATGGAACAAATGTAATACATGGGAAAAAAAATATTCGGCAAAAAGAATGTCAAAAGTTATATTCTCTAAATGGGAAAATTACATTCTTAATTGGCTTATGAATAAAGATAAATATTCCGTTTACAGTCATATATACATTTACTTTTTAATGCTACTCTTTTAGTATATTCCACTAATTTTCATTACAGAAAATAATACAACTCAAATGTATATGAAAATAAAATTTAACTAGGAAAATTATCGAATTATTCTACTCACATATTTTATAATATGCGATTTCCAAAGGTAGCCAATCTTTAGCTAAAAAATAAAAATTATTAAAGATTCGATATATAAAATGTATCTAACTGACTGAATGATAATGTGGCTCTGTTATCATAATAAAACATTAACTTATTAAAATCTTTTCAATTGATATTTTATAGTGTTAATTAATAATAAAATTATTTACATTTATTCAAAAATGATGAACTTATCAAATCTAGAAAATAATTGTATTGTTAAAACATTATTGTACAAAATAGTGTACACGAAAATATTTTACAGATTTAAAACAACAATAACGAAAATTGAGTAATTTGTAAAAAAAATGTGTTAAAACTAATTTAATGTTTAAAATTGTGAGTTAAAATTGTTTTAATACATAATAAATGAATATATCTAATTTAGATATAAAAGATTAGAAACTTTTTTAAAATGTTAAATTTAAGATATTGATTATGTGCTTAATTACGTACTATCACATGCTATTACAATTTCTGAAGGATTTCGCGATCTATAATGATCTAAGATTTCTAATAAAATTATTGTATTTAATTTTAATTTTTCATATTATTTTATACAATCATAACTTTCATATACACAGGCACGCTATAGTCAATATTTTTTTGAAATTTAATCAAGGATTTATGATTAACAAATTTATACTATATGTATTTCAATTTAAAATCATTTATTCGGTCAGATAAAAAATAATACTCTCTAAATAATATAATCTAAAACATTAAAATAATTATATATATATATATATATATATGTAATATTAATGCGAACTTAATATGTTTTCCAAGCACCAATCCAAAGCTGGTTGAAATTGGTAATTTCGACATTCTAAAAATTATTCGATATTCTTTAATTACCATTGGTATTAAATATGATTATTTCATATCCATATAGTAGTTAATACATTTATATTAGAAAATGCCATTTACATTACATACTCATAATTGCTGCATTAAAGAGATCTTTGACATATTGACATAGAATACCTATGTTATAATATAATTTTTATTTATTTTTTTATTTTTCTGTATTAAAAACAGGATAGTGTTCATCTTTTTTTAAATGTAATTAAAAATATTATTTGAATATTAGTTTTAAAAGCAATAATCCTTTTAACAATATATTATGTATTATGTTGAGTAAAAAAATTACTTTTATCCGAAGAACTTGTCATATCCAAAGTGACTAGAAATATAAAATAAAATAATTATTTTTATGTAATATATATTATATATTGTACATATTATAAATTAACACACATGTCATTATTATTTCAATCTGAATTTGTTTGTAACGTTTAAGTGAATTGGATTCTCTTCATGTATCCTTTATATAATCATTTTATTCATCGTTTTCGTCCACGACGCTTTAGGTGATCGTCTACGAGGGACGTTATCAGTACAATACAACCATTAACCCGAGACAACGTCGACAGCGATCGGGTAAGGTAATGTTTAATATTTATTCTCTCACCCACCACTATAAACCGATCAACAACGAATATGTCTTCAAAGGTGTTAATTAAAAAAACCACTACCTTTTTGTTTTTACCGAGTGTGTCCATTACCAGAAAATGAAGTTCATTACAAAGACCTTATCCATCGCCTCCGAAGATACACCGTATACAGATGTGTTCCTGCTTTTACGTAAACACAGTGGTAATATAATATGTATACATCTCTAGTTTGTGTTTTTGGCCGGTACAGTATTATTGTTTGTACATAAAAAATAAACATTTGCATGTCTATAAAAGTCGGCCGTTCTAGTGTCAATGAGCACTAGACAGATCCCCCGCAGGGTTATAGTCAACATATACATTACGTTTTGTCTTCAGCGTTCTCGTTTCTATTATTTATCCTACATCCATTATACAGACATTCTCCATCGCCAACAATGATACACCATGCACAGATATATTTGCGATTTTGCGTAAACACAGTGGTAATATAATGTTTATATATTTGGCAAATTTTATTACATATAATTTGAGAAAAAATGAGTTAGTATAAACTGTCTGTATAAACATGAAAAAGAATAATAGTCCACAATAAATAGTGTTATAATAAGTGTCTTTCTTTTGTTATACATTTCTTAAACTCGTGTTAAATTGTGATACGTACCAACACACTTTAAAAAAGTATCAAGCATATACCTATAATATTACTAATTTGGATTCATAGCCAATACAATATTTTGGTTTGTATATAGAAAATA
>CM032345.1:11377424-11399924 GCA_019022885.1 Schlechtendalia chinensis | reverse complement strand
TGGAAGAGGTTCTATAACCGAAGTTCACAAAATTTTGTAAGAAGAATAGTTGATTAAAAAATTGACGGTTGCGACGTCCAGAGAAATGGTTAAGAAGCAAAATAATGAAGAAAAAAGCATATTTCGTAAATGTTAAATGAAATTATATATATGTATATATTATTATTATTATTAGTAATCTGTAGTGAATGTTGCTGTGAGGAAAACTCGTACGTTTCTAAAACCTCCAGACAAGGAAATAAAATAAAAGAAACTAGAACGCTAAATACAGAACGAAATATATATGATAACTATTAACTGTGGGGATCTCTTCAGTGCTCATAAACATTGTAATGACCGGACATCTTGAATTTCACATGTAGAACATGTGAATGACGAATGAAAAATTTATACACATGCAAATGTTTATTTTCTAATATACAACCAAAATATTGTATTGGCTATGAATCCAAATTAGTAATATTATAGGTATATGCTTGATACTTTTTTAAAGTGTGTTGGTACGTATCACAATTAACACGAGTTTAAGAAAATGTATAACAAAAGAAAGACACTTATTATAACACTATTTATTGTGGACTATTATTCTTTTTCATGTTTATACAGACAGTTTATACTAACTCATTTTTCTCAAATTATATGTAATAAAATTTGCCAAATAATAAACATTATATTACCACTGTGTTTACGCAAAATCGCAAATATATCTGTGCATGGTGTATCATTGTTGGCGATGGAGAATGTCTGTATAATGATGTAGGATAAATAATAGAAACGAGAACGCTGAAGACAAAACGTAATGTATATGTTGACTATAACCCTGCGGGGGATCTGTCTAGTGCTCATTGACACTAGAACGGCCGACTTTTATAGACATGCAAATGTTTATTTTTTATGTACAAACAATAATACTGTACCGGCCAAAAACACAAACTAGAGATGTAAACATATTATATTACCACTGTGTTTACGTAAAAGCAGGAACACATCTGTAATACGGTGTATCTTCGGAGGCGATGGATAAGGTCTTTGTAATGAACTCATTTTCTGGTAATGGACACACTCGGTAAAAAAAAAAGGTAGTGGTTTTTTTTAATTAACACCTTTGAAGACATATTCGTTGTTGATCGGTTTATAGTGGTGGGTGAGAGAATAAATATTAAACATACCTTACCCGATCGCTGTCGACGTTGTCTCGGGTTAATGGTTTGTATTGTACTGATAACGTCCCTCGTAGACGATCACCTAAAGCGTCGTGGACGAAAACGATGAATAAAATGATTATAAAGGATACATGAAGAGAATCCAATTCACTTAAACGTTACAAACAAATTCAGATTGAAATAATAATGACATGTGTGTTTAATTTATAATATGTACAATATATAATATATATTACATAAAAATAATTATTTTATTTTATATTTCTAGTCACTTTGGATATGACAATTCTTCGGATAAAAGTAATTTTTTACTCAACATAATACATAATATATGTTAAAAGGATTATTGCTTTTAAAACTAATATTCAAATAATATTTTTAATTACATTTAAAAAAAGATGAACACTATCCTGTTTTTTAATACAGAAAAATAAAAAATAAATAAAAATTATATTATAACATAGGTATTCTATGTCAATATGTCAAAGATCTCTTTAATGCAGCAATATGAGTATGTAATGTAAATGGCATTTTCTAATAAAATGTATTAACTACTATATGGATATGAAAATATCATATTTAATACCAATGGTAATTAAAGAATATCGAATAATTTTTAGAATGTCGAAATTACCAATTTCAACCAGCTTTGGATTGGTGCTTGGAAAACATATTAAGTTCGCATTAATATTACATATATATATATATATATATATAATATTTAATGTTTTAGATTATATTATTTAGAGAGTATTATTTTTTATCTGACCGAATAAATGATTTTAAATTGAAATACATATAAGTAATAAATTTGTTAATCATAAATCCTTGATTAAATTTCAAAAAAATATTGACTATAGCGTGCCTGTTATATGAAAGTTATGATTGTATAAAATAAATGAAAAATTAAATTAAATACAATAATTTTATTAGAAATCTTAGATCATTATAGATCGCGAAATCCTCAGAAATTGTAATAGCATGTGATAGTACGTAATTAGCACATAATCAATATCTTAAATTTAACATTTTAAAAAAGTTTCTAATCTTTTATATCTAAATTAGATATATTCATTTATTATGTATTAAAACAATTTTAACCTCACAATTTTAAACATTAAATTAGTTTTAACACATTTTTTATACAAATTACTCAATTTTCGTTATTGTTGTTTTAAATCTGTAAAATATTTTCGTGTACACTATTTTGTACAATAATGTTTTAACAATACAATTATTTCTAGATTTGATAAGTTCATCATTTTTGAATAAATGTAAATAATTTTATTATTAATTAACACTATAAAATATCAATTGAAAAGATTTTAATAAGTTAATGTTTTATTATGATAACAGAGCCACATATCATTCAGTCAGTTAGATACATTTTATATATCGAATCTTTAATAATTTTTATTTTTTAGCTAAAGAATTGGCTACCTTTGGAAATCGCATATTATAAAATATGTGAGTAGAATAATTCGATAATTTTCCTAGTTAAATTTTATTTTCATATACATTTGAGTTGTATTATTTTCTGTAATGAAAATTAGTGGAATATACTAAAAGAGTAGCATTAAAAAGTAAATGTATATATGACTGTAAACGGAATATTTATCTTTATTCATAAGCCAATTAAGAATGTAATTTTCCCATTTAGAGAATATAACTTTTGACATTCTTTTTGCCGAATATTTTTTTTCCCATGTATTACATTTGTTCCATATAAATTATACTTTGAATGGAAAATGTCGTTTCATAGACTTTTTAGCGGTGGCCCAAGGCTCACGGAGGTGTAGAAATATATTATAATATATGAATTTGTATTGGTTTAAAGTTTTTATTGGTAACTAAAAAGCGTAAAGAGAAAAAAGTCTAGTATGTACAATTATTTTAAATATTCTGAAATGAAATTAAATGAACAAATTTGAATATTAATATACATTACGTATTTCACAATACATATAATACGAAATGTTACAAATGTATAGAGAAAAATTTAATTATTTTGTATATTTTTTATATAGAGAAGTGTAATATTTTTATAAAAATTTGCATATTTTTTTTTTAGAAATTATAAGTGAATATTATAGATACATCCATGAAAACATTTACAGTGTATTGGTATGTTTCACAATTTAACACAAATTTTTAACAAATCTATAACAAAAGAAAGAAACTAATAACAACACAAATTAATGTGATTATTATCACTTAATATTAAATACAAACAGTTAAAATTAACTCATTTATTCTCAAATTATATGTAGTAAAATCTGGCAATGATTCAATTTTTTTTTAGATAATCTTGATGGATTAGCCCAGAAAGAGTATTGTAAAAATTCAAACCGAAATTTTGATAGACATCTGCTGTAGGTTAATAATGTTATCACAAACCAGTTAAAATTAACTTGTTTTACCTACGTTGTTAACCATCACAAATATTATTTTTATTTTATTCAATTATTTATTAAATTTCAAAATTTCAAGGTGAGATCAGAAGTAGTAAGAAGTTAAACGAGTCAGAAGGTCAGTAGGAAGCACTTTCCATTCTCACCAAACGGACAATTACCAACCAGGTTATGGTTTAAATTAAATTATATGAACTTATGGTCTTCTCGATGTCACTGTTACGGACCTTACACCGTTTAATTTAAGTCTTATAAAGCACTATATTATTAAAAAATATAATCCTACTTTATTGTTCATTTTAGCATGTACGGACAATATATGAATGTATTATTAATTCTTAATTTATTGTAGCTCTATCTCAGTGCATAATTAATTTTGTTCCGCCTTTAGCTGTACAAATTGTGGAGCAGTATTAGAATACATCTAGAATACTCTTCTCACCTTATTTCTCCGCCATATGTACGATTCTAACTATAAACCTTGATTATGATTTTTAAGGACAAATGCTATTATATGGATTTACGTACATTTTCGTGGTTAATTAATGTTTTGAATTTGGGTTTATTAAATTATTTTCTTAAAAAAACATTATTCATTTGTAAATTATATTTGATGCAATTAATAATGTGCATAATAATTTAATTTTTGATTGTAAAATATTGAATATATTAATATTTATTTGTTTTCTTTAGATATGTCAGCACAGAGGTTGTATTTGATTTTTAATTCGTCACCAGAATCTTTCTGTTTTAATTTCAATACTATAATATGAATACCGTCTAGGACATGGAAAACATTTTGTTTTAATAAAATGTTCCTGTTAAATATCAATAAACTGTTAGCAGTAGAGCTGCGAAGGGCCGTATCGCAACAAATTGCATGATAATTCCATCGTTTCTAAATTTTGATACAACTGTACTTAAAATTTATTTACCTCCAGCTACCAATTTTTTTTTTTTTGTAAATTATACTGAAGTAAAAACTAAAATCTTCACTAAAAATTATGTTATGTTTTTAATTTTTAACAAAAGTATGGTTTAAGTCAGTTAAACTTAACTAATTAAATCTAATAAACTATACAACAATATTATTGTATCAAGGATACATAAAATAAATACTTATACACAAACATTTGACATTTATACAAAATATAAATTAGTTTAAAATAATTTCAAGACAGCCATATCAGTCTAACACTATCAAATAGTACTTTGCAACAATTAACAAGGTTGACAATTATAATCTTATAAATGTAAATATAAGGAGAATATTATTTTGAATCGGAAGGGATTACTAACATTTTTTTTCTCTAAATTCTTGTGGGTTTTCTTTAGATAATGGAATCGAAAATTGAAAACTCTTTTTTAATAATCACGGTTTAAGGGCATTGATTCATTGAAATATATTGTTCTTGGAGTGAAAACAAACGAAAACGCGCGATTTTGTTTGTCACTTATATTTCTGTACTTCTATCCCTTAATCGTACCGATGTATATCAGGCGGGAAAAATATTTTGTTACCTGTTCTGCAAACACATTATATATATATATATATATGGAATTTGGTATTCAGAATTTAGCTTTGGGAAAAAACATAATGTTTTAATTAATCTTTTAATAAAGCGTTTGCGCCATGTAATTATAAAAATTAAATTATTTAAATTTTATTTTTATAGCAATATGTGGCATATTAGTAAGAACATTTTATAACATGCTTATTGTAAATTTTATTTATAGATTGTATGTACTAAAAATTAAAAGTTAAAAAAAAGGAAAATTAGTAAGAACTATAACGTGACTAAAATATGTCATGTGGGGACGTTGCGTTAATTTTATGAATACTTTTCTTTACTATTTTAAATCACAGACATTTGATGTGTAGTTTTTTGAATGTAAAAATCCTTTCACTTTTTTGTTAATCAGCCTCAACCAGCGATTGAATTTATTGGTTTATATATAACTCAAAATGAAAAATGGTTCTCGTTTAGATAGGTTTAAAAAATAATTATAGATTTCTTTAAAATAACTTTAAAACGGTAATATTACGGATAAATATATGATTGGTCGTTATAAGATTATGGGATTTTTAAATATTAGGGATATCTATTAAATTATGAAAATTATAACAGCACGAGGTTTTTTTTCGAACTGATGACAATATAATCAATTGCTATATTCTATATAGTGATTTATACGCTACACATTATTTGACACGATTATGAGTTATTAAAATACACAATAATAAATAATAGTAATCTATGTGAAAATAGGGTAAAATAGGAGAATTTCCTATAAACCAGTTGATGAACTCTGTATTTAATTCTCTGCAAATTTTTATCGATAATTTTTAAAAATGTGATAAAGTCTTTTTTATTATAATTTCATACCGTTTTATATTTTTAAGATATTTTATTCAGTTGTGCAATAAATGAAATCGATTTGGCGTTTATTTACTCGGGAAAACATTCCACTTTAAAAATCGTAATAGTTCTACAACTGGCGATAGTTGGATTTCAAATACTTTTTCAGTTTTAACTTGGTATAGCAAAAGTTCGATGAATATGGGTTCTACCTGAACTTATTTACTTCTTCATACTTGTAATTAAATGTGACTATAATTGTTCTTTTTTCTGGTTCTTCTGGTAAGTTTTATTTTGTGACAATAATACTAAATTTAATTTTAGAAATAAAGTATTAATTCAATTTAATATCAGATATTAATATTCAATTTCTAAATTGTTTATGTGAAATTTTGGATATTTTAGAACAATTAATGAACGTCACAAATATTTGTATGTTCAACTGAGAACGGAGGAATCTTTATTATATTCCATATTTAGTACAATAATATACACCAGTACTTGACACAAAGGGCAAAATATTATGTTACAAATGAATAAATGATTATGTTAAAAAATATTGTTTTTAAAAATTTATTTTTGGTAAACATGTAATGAAATTTTCTGGTAAAAATATACCGATAATATAAATAAATATTTGTTTTGACTAAATGTATTGGATATAGTCGATTTTTTGTGGTTATAATAATCCATTTTTTAAATTGACGGACATTTATTCAGTTAAGCCAAATTCTAAACTCGATTTAGCTGTTTTTAAAAACAAAACCCCCATGTTTTACAAATTTGTAAAATTTATTTAACATGTAGTGGTTGAATTTCTATTCCAATTCCAGTATTATATTGTATAGCGAAAATCGATTATTACTTTACTACTAAAATTATTCCTTTTTTTTTATTTGTATAAATGTTTGCTTTTTTGTGAATTTTTCGTCGATAATGTTAATTTTATGCCATGATAATAAAATGAAATTAAATTTTAGATTTAAAGTATAAAAAATATTTAATATAATATGTTATAATTGAATTCTTTAAATTCTATATGCACTTATGGATGTTCAAATGAGTTAAGAAATCTTAAATTTTTTGTATTTTCTAACTGATGAAAATGTCTGTGTTAATATTCTGTATTTAGTAAAAATGATATACATATTGTTTGACACGACTTTGAATATTCATGTATTATTCATGTAATATTCATGTATGAAGTAACTTTTAATTTCTAACAACGCAGTTCTACAATCACTTACACGGAAAGTCGGATTCGACTGACGAGTTTGAATTGGAAAAATCGCTGCTCGGGTTTTGGTGAGGGTAGAAATTTGCTAGTGATCTCGTTACTTTTTGGTATGTCGTAATAATTTTTTTAGTTATTTTGGTTTAGACCGATATACATTGGGTATTAGCCATGCGCTTATTATAAAAATAGCCGTTCAAAGTTGGTAACACAGGGGTTTTTCGTTTACACTGCAACATTTAACGCGACGATTCTGTCCCTTCTGTTAACTACATAAAATCTAGGATTTAACAAATGGAAGAAACTTGATGATCCCTAAGAGATGTTGGATACGGAGTACCCAGAACAGTAAGATCCCTCAACAATGTGCAGTTAGTTAGAGAATCAATTGTGAAGACGCCATAACGTTTTGCTCGGAAACACGCTGTTGCTTTGGGGTATGTCAACTCGCTCATTTAGTAGAATTCTTCAAGGAGATCTGTCATTTTATCTTTACAAATTAATGATTGTTCAAAAATTAGGTGTTACTGATTACGAAACCCGTAAAAATGCATTTGCAAATTCCTCATACAGCAAAATTTCTTATCTAGTGACGAGGCCCATTTTTTCCTCTCTGGATATATTAACAAACAGAATTTTTGAAACTGAGTTCCGTACTATGTTGAGGAACAGAACAGTACCGTTATTGTTAATTCCATCTATTACGGATTACCTACTAACTAAGAGTTAACGAACTCTTTATCTCTAAGTTATATCGTTTGTTATTTTTAGGAACAATAAATTCGCCAGACGGTTCCGGCCCATCCTCCGGACGAACGCCTTATAAAAAGCAGAAGTTATCAAATAGTAAATATTAAACATACATATTATAAATCATAATACATAGTCAATTAACAGAATCTTAGGTATTTTAATATAGGTTACTTTTGAACTCTGATAAAACGGTGAGCAATGCTTGCCGATCAAATAGTTTCGCTAATTAAAAAAAAAAATAACCAAATCGTTAACAAAACAGATACGGAATCAAACAAGCGACCACTTTCATCGATTTCTTGCACCCATCCGGCATGACCAACAGAAACTAATATAAACAAATATAAACAATATATCACTTCTATTTGGTATGCCACTCTCAAGAAAATCGAAAACAAATCGAGACGCGGCTAGTTTCTAACAAAGGAGACGTATGTTGGCCGGCGCGCTCATCTGATTTGAGCATGTGTGTTATTTTTCTCATGGGATATTTCAATGATAAGGTTTAAAACATCGACTCTCTTAACACTTCAGAAGAGCCGAACGAAAAATCACGAAATATTTAGAGACATATACAACGAAATTTGCAGGAAATACATAGAAATGATCTAAAATCTCCCCAAATAATTCATCGTTGCTGACAGCTGTCAATTTTCTGATATAATATTTAAAGCATACTTAAATAAAATGGAATTACCTATTAGTTTAGAATGAATAAAATGTTTATCTCTAAGTTATATCGTTTTTTATTAACAGCTTCACAAATCTTGTCAAACGGTCAAGGTATATATTAAACATACATCTATACATCATAATACTTATCTAATAAACTCAATCCTAGGCACCATAGAATACCTCCATTATTAATTAAAAGATTATTTTATTATTAATCATACTATTATATCAGAAACAACAGTGTTCATTTTTCAAAATATTGGGAAAACCATCCTATATTAACCTATAAGAAATATTCTGACACTGATAAAATATGGGTATATGCGTTGGAGTGTATCAGGCAAAATTTAAAAGATGCATTGTCTAAAATAACTTCAGCAAATAACCACACACAAACTCAATCAGATACCTTCAGAAAACCAGTCATCTCATGAAACCCAGTCATCTAAATTTATCTCACGACAACCCTGCCCATTTCAACTCAATAATTACTATAACACGTCTAACGACATATGCTAAAGTTATCGAGTGCCCTTCTCCAGCCTTATATTAACTACCATAACACCAACGATATTACCATCCTTACGTTCCTTTTGACAAATTTAGAGTCATTCATCAGCCCCTTCAATTCCTCTCCATATTGTTATTTCAACTTCTAATTAATACCAAAAAATGATAAATTATAACTTAACCCTCTCACTCTCTCCTAATACTAACATGGGAATTCTAATTCGACTTCTTAATAACATAAATTAACTGAGATTCCGACTACTTTGTGCTTTTTCACCTCAAAGCACCTCAACTCATACTAGAGCTCCATTTTATGTCTCCAACTACTAACTCCAACCAAATCCTTCTATCCCTCTATCCAAAAAGTCGATTTTTAAAGCTCCTATAATAGATTTAACTCTTGTCTACAATGTCCTACATAACTTATTATTAACCTATTAGTTCTTACCATTTCTGGTGACCCGTAATACGACTAAAACGGACGTGGTGTCGTGATATCTACTAGATTCACTAAAAGACACGTCGAAGTACCACAATAAGGTGGTCTTTCACTCAGAATATCTTCTTCAGCCACTATCAATATCATAACTTACGCTCATTGTTAACATTTATTAATAAATTGTATATATTTTATATATTAATAAAAATATAATTGTTTTGAAATATATTTATGATTGTTGATTTCCAATAACAGATGTATAGGTAAGCCCATTCTTTAAATTTTTATGTAACATCAAATAAAATATATAGAATTATGTTTCCTGAAATAATATATACGAGCCTACCTTATTACAACGACTACTGCCTATAGCATAGTAAACTTCACGCAAAAAATATGTACTTTTAATGTGAATTATATGATAAAAAATATTATTTCGTGTTTGGATTAAAACACATTGGTATCTGAATATTTGGGCAAAAAGATACCATTTTAAATTATATAAAAATGATAAAACTTTATTCTTTAATCTTAAAAATACTATGATTTATATATATCTATATATATATATGTATATATAGATCAATTGCTAGTGTATTAACACTGCTAAGGTTATCCAATTTTAATTTATACTGAATTGATTATGATTTATAAACTGAAAATATTGAAGAAATAAAATTTTTGTACAGAATGTTAAATCCTGGTTTAATGAGTTTCTAAATAAAAGGGATAAAAACGGATGTACATATATAAATAAATATATATTATATATATATTGGGTGGTTTTTTTGGGTCATTTGAGAATATACCAACTACACAATTTTCCTCTCCAACTGTCCCTCTCATTTGTTACCAGCCACCATTTAGGCATCTGGTGGAATCCTTCCAAACGTCCGTTTTTACACAGTCTTCAATAAAACATAGTCGGTTGCCTTTCCAAGTCTCTTTTTAACCGATTTTTCTTGATCGTTGTTTTGACTATAGAGTGCCTATTTATCTCCAAGCTGACATTCATGTCTACTTCATTTTTTACTTCTCTTGCAATTTTCGGGTCTTTGAAATAAATCTTCGAGTATACCAGTATATGTCGTTTTCGTCATTCTCCCCCGTGATGAGTTGTCCAATACAAGGACTCTAAATAGATATCTCCTAATTTGAATTCTCTTATCAACAATTGAATCAAGTTTCCTACGTTTTCCTAAGTGGTCACATCTCTACAAGCTTTATAGCATTTTAGGTCTTATTAGGATTAATATATAACCGTCTGAATATTTGAAAGATTAATTGCAGTAATCTCTCGAGCCCAATATTTTTTCAGTATTTTTATATGATTTACAAGAAAGCTCCATTACTATCCTTCCTGTAATTCTAGTACTGTTTTCAATTTTCAAGTCATTGTCCTTGTGTTAGAAAAGTGACCCAAGTACATAAAAATGTGTAACCCTCTTTAATTTATGCCCTTCTACATTTATAAAATTGTTCTCTTTTGGTATTCTTTATTTTGACAATTTTATTGCCATGTATTTCGTTATTTCGTCGATAAACACATATAATTGTACAATATTATAATTATATTAATATAAAATGTTATATAAATGTCAAATAATCATTTAGAGGATATCATATCTGAATGAATTTTGCGTTAGTATTACCATATAATCTTTTTTTTATATTTGTAGTAATTAGAGCGTGATTAATTTATTTTAGTAATATATACTGAAATTTAAAAACCAAAATTACACAGTTTATATACTTTAACGCGTATACGTATTTCAAAAACTAATGTATACGTAGAGTCAAAGTGTATATTATTTTGTAATTTAGGATTTATAAATTTAAGTATAAAACAGTCAGAAGTGCTCTATTATATTTTATTACATGTTTTTATTCGATATCGTGATGTCATATAAAAAAAAAATTAACTTAAAAAAAAATCCTGTTTTATAGGTTAACTTATGAATAGTGGTTATAGTAATTTAGAATATCCAAAACACAATATCTTTCAATATAATATAAACATATATGTTATTTTAACAATTTAGAACACTTTAGTGGAAAAGATGCAATCATCATATATATTATAAAAGTGAGTGATCCTACACTTGGCATAATAATTTAAAATTGAACATCTCATTATTGCTGTAATGTGATCAAAACAATGCCAATTGTGCTTATTTATTTCATGTATATAGGGAATATTTAATTCTATTTTCTGTAATTTTCTAAGCAGAATGTTGAAACAAAGTCAATATATTTGTGAATCAACGCCAAATCTTAATTACTATATATTCTTCATCATTCAGGACGCTACTCTTTTCTGGCAATATCACAAATATGTCAACCTGTTTGATGCTTGGTAAACTATCCCGTTGTTTACTTTCTTTATTTATTCCCAAAGAGATGTTTATCTAATTTAGTGTATGTGGATTTCACGTTATAAAATTACATAAAGATCGACTAACATTACATAAGACGTTAGTATGTATATAAACGGTATTAAGAATTTATAAATTTGTACAATATTGATTTTTTAGAAAATAATTACTACAGACAAAAGTAATGTTTTCAATACAATATACCATTAAATGTATCGGGCAATATGATTAGCGAATTTTATAACATATTTCAATAACATTTATTAACAATAGTTTTTTAAAGAAATTAAAAATAATCCTTTTTTAATATTAAGAAGATAAAACAATTTTAAAAATTATAATATTGTATAGAAAACCTACAAGAGTATATCAGTTATATCATTACTGCAACACTTGACAGTATGTAGCGTGAATAGCATTTTTTATTTATGTATATTTATAAAAATTTTTTTAGATATAATATAATTTTATTTAAATCCAACGGTGATAAAATAATATAAATTTAGTTTTAAAGCAGAGTAATTGCGAAATTTCAGTTTTATGGATTGGTGTATGGAAAACTATAAAGGTTTGCATTAATTTTATATATTATATACATATAAGTATATTTCAATGTTTTAGATTACAATAGGTTGATTCTTATCTATTTATCTAACCAGACAACTAATTATACATATAAATACAATTCGGTATATGTTTGTTAATCATAAATAGTTGATTTAATTTTAAAGTTATTGACTATAGCGTGTCTACGTGTATGAATGTTTAATAAAAATTAAATTAAATTACCAGTATTAGATTTTTTTAAAGGATGGTATATCTGAAGAATTTATAAAAGATAAATGCTTAGGTATGTAATCACACAGATAAAACCAAATTTAATGTTAAACATTTAGCACACTTTTAAGGATTTTCATTAAACATAAATTAAACAAGGTCTAATAATAAAGTAATAAGATTGTTTTTTATGCTTTGAATGTGGTAAACATAGTGCACCTAAATAACTTAGGTTGATATATCTTTTTTCAGTCTTCTATTAATTTTTGTGTTTGCGACTATTTATAAGATAGTTTGTTTTTCTAGCTGTGTTGTGTTAGGTCGAGTTGGTTCTATTGGTGCGTGTCCTTGTCAGAAAACAGAGCGACATAATATCGAGCAACGGTAAGCGGATCATGTTTGTGTTAACTCGTGAGTCTGTGAAAGAATCGGTAGATCGGTTGGCTAGAGTATTCAGTGATGAAGCTATGAATCGTGCTCAGGTTTTTCGGTAGCATAAGGAATTTAAAAATAGCGAAGAACAGAATATCAAAACGAAGACGATTAACTTCTTTGACAGCAAAGGAGTGTTGCATAAGGATTTCATGCCACCTGGGCAAACCGTAAATCAGCAATTGCCTCGCGAATTACAAGAAACGATTGCGAAAAAGAGTCGTTAAAGTTCGCCCAGACATCGCCAAAAATGGACTCTTCAACATGACAATGCGCTATGTCATCGTGCTATTTTTGTGACGCAAAATATGACATTAAAAAACATTCCAGTATGGTCCCAGATCCTGTATTCACCTGTATATGTCTCGATGTGACTTTTTTGGTTTCCGAGTCAGACAAGTCGCGAAATGAACGCATTTCGAGTCGGTATATGATATTTAAACGTCCGTGATGAGGGGACTCCAAGGGCTGCCAGGTGATGAGTTCCAAAGCGCTTGACATGTGGTGTAGTTGTCCAATGATAGTATTTTTAAGGGGATCCATATCGATGTATTTTTAATATTCAAAAGTATTGTGTTTCTAGCAATAAGTCTCATTACTTACTTCTCATCATGTATATGTAATATATTAATATTTTATAGCAATCTTAAACTATTCAAATAATTATTATTTGATGTTTATTAATGAACACGAATTTCGTCATTGATGTCGTTATCAATTATATAAACTATTTTAATGATGGAAACTATATAAACTCACAGTGTCATATATCAATAGAATATTTAAATGTATTAAATCTTCTCAAAAAAACATAAAATCATTATCAATTAAATTATTTCAATAAAAAAATTATATTTAAGCATCAGTTAAGATCAAATTTTAAGGATTGTAAGTAATTTACCTAGAAATTAATTTTTTAAAATACATAAAAATAAAAATTAATTAGTAAATAGCATTTATGCTGATTATAGAAGGCAAATATTTATTTTATTCATATTAGTTTCATTTTTTCATTAAATCCATTATTATTTTTTATTTATTGCTTATACAAATGGTATAGATGCACTAAAACATGATATTACACTCATAGGTGAGTAAAATTAATTCGAATATTTTTCTAGTTAAATTATATTTCAATTAAATTGAATTTGTAATATACTTTACAATTAATTATGATTCAGGTTTGCTCAAGACATAACGAGAATATATATAGTTTTTATATGGTACAAACAAAATTTTTTATATAAATTAATATTATGGGATGTGATTGTAGTGGTATTTCCAGATAATATTACCATTATAATAACGCATGAACATACGAGTAAAAAACGAAATCTCTAAATACATTCATGTTTACTGTGTACGTAATTTTTTAGAATGAAAAATAGAAGTTTTAATCATTGTGTCGTCTAATTTGTTTGTATTCACATGTTTGAAATTTGCTCTTTATCAATGATTTGTGAATAAAAAAGGATTAAAAAACATTAAGTGTTTGCCGAATACAGTTAATTCTTTGGATAACTCAGGAAGAATATTTTGATATTGGTAAAATATAAAAATGTATTATTTTATTTTTGCTTTTAAAAATTAAAAAGGTAATCAAAATAATTGTGCTAGTATGTATGATTTTTAATATATTTTGATCCAAAAATGTATTTAATTTAATAATTGAATTTCAATACCCTTAACTTATTTCTAATATATAAATACATAATGTTAAAAATGTATGTAATTATTTAGTTTTATTGAACATATTTTTATGTAAGATTATATTACTAAATATTTAAGTTTAATCAATTTTTTTTTTAGTTTTGATAAGAAAATATTATACGTACATGTGTGATACTGTTATTAAATGTGATGGTATGTTTTATAATTTAACGTGAATAATAGAAATATAAGAAAAATGATTTTTTGAAACATTGTACTAAGAGAATAGTAGTGGTTTCCCTCAAAATAATCACTCTTGCTCAATTTTTAATACATTATATATTGGTATAAATAAATATTACCTTCACTAAGTTAGTTATCATTTGGTTATCACAAATAAGTAAATTTCATTTAGGACCATTTTCAAATAATCAAAATATAAATACGATAGTCGTTAGCATAGACTAAATATTACAACATTTAAAATATTTTAATACAAAACTAACGATAATGTTTAATTGAAACTATTATCCTCATAAATGATTAATACACCCAGATAAGATTTATATAATTAATCTCACTTTATGTAAAATTAACTATAGAAATGTGTTGATGTTGTTTTTAGATTTGTTTAGATTAGCAGGCCCAGTACAATATTGCAGAAGCACCATATATCATTGGTACCTACAACAGTTCACAGGTATCTTCCTGTCATTACAATATAAGTTTTACTGAACACGATTTACTAACTTTTTTAATGTTCACAAACAAGTTTTACTTTTTAATGTACAAAAAATAAGTTTCATTCGTTTTCAAATATTCTATAAAATGTGCGAATTATGTCATGTAGTGTTTAGTGAATCATTATTTTTTATAAGAAGTTCTCTTACGTAATAAATTTAAGGTTTTTAATAGGCATCGGAGAGCGTTTCTATCACTAGATCGTGGTTAAAAATTAATTCGATTAATATACTTTCTTAGTACGATGTTTTTTTTTAAACAATTATTAAAAAATATATTGAATACAAATTTTATTGCTGCTTTCAATCTAATATATATCATATTTGAATTAGCTTGACATTACTTGAAATAGTTTTAGTAAAATATTTATAATGTTTAATGATATTCATATCAAATACTTCATCTGTGGTATAACCAATATTGTTAAATAATAATTTATAATCATATGCTTAAATAAAGGATTTTGAAAATCTAAACATTTGTTTATATTTTTAACTTCAGGTTGTAAATGTGAGCTTATTTTTTATATTTTTATTTAATATGTAAATTCGTAAGTGTAACGTCTTATTTATAATTAAAAATAACACTTTACATTCGAATAATGTATCTTTTAATTAAAATTAATTGATAAAATTGGTGTTTCTATTTGGATAGAATTAAATATTTGAAAATAACATGTTTATCGCTTTTGTCAAATATTTATTTTTCACATTCATTTGCCACCCTAGGATACATAATTTTCCTTATTCTTTTAGTTGGTGTATCATCTAAGATGCACCAATCTCATTTAGTATTATTTACACTAAAACTGGGAGGAAAATAAATTTAGTTTATTCAAACATATAGTTGAATATAGTGATAACATATTAACTAACAATGACTACAAAATATTTGTAGACAAAATAAAATACTATTAGTTATTTACCAAAAATTCGACCGATAACCTTCGTAAGAAATAAAGTAAAATGAAAAATATAATAATTTTAGTAACAAAAAAATATTTTCCTTAAGAAACAATGAAGTTCCTTCTCTGAAAAGATTTTCGTTCTTTTGCTACGCTATGTGCATAATATTCCACATAGCGTGGCTTTTACGTTCTTTTAAACGTATACAATTTCCGAACACAATGACATGAAATGTGTTATGTGTACGTTCGTAAACGAATCCGTTTTAAGTTTAACTATAAGACTCAATACTTATTGATTATATATTTATATACTCAAAAAATAATTTATTTACATTCAAAATTTGTTTATTTAATTCCTGTATTAATTTTGGTTTTTTTGTTTTACTAATTTTTCGATTTTCAATTTCTTATTTTTCTAACATTACTCAAATAACTTCAAAAATCGGCTAATTTTATGATCTAGTAGTTTCATGTAGACACATTATACGTATTTTGTATTTAAAACAATTTATTTGATCATGGACACACTTAATAATATATAAAAATTAACGAAATACGAATATTGCAACAATAATGTGTTTAATTTAATAAAAGCTATAGTTTTAATTGTAAATGTTAAAACAGAACCTTGTTTATTATGACCTAGCAATATAAGCCACGTCAGTCGAAATTAAATTAAAATTGCTGATGCAGCCCGCCTATCGGCCGGACGCCAGCGCTGACCAACAACGGACGACGAGTCAGAGTTGTGTGGAACGTTTGTTTTAGGACAGTTGTAACTGTACTTCATCCGATTTTAGAGCCTTCATTAAATGATATTTGTAGTAGTTTTTTATTTCCCGATCAAATAAAAATGTAAATTAAAAGGCCGCTGAACACCAGTTTTTCTTTGGTTTTTTAAATATCGCGGATCTCCTAAATGAGTCTGTAATTATATTATTCAAATATTTAAACTGTTGTGTTATATTATTGAAATAAAAATATTATTCGATATCATTATATAATTGTGCTGAAGAATGATCATATTATTTTATAATTAATATAGTTTAAAAGTTAATTATGATTTAATGAAAATATATATATTAAATAAATATATATTAAATATATAATGTTCCAATGTACCGGCAAAATATTCCTTGCTAGTGTGTTACAAATTCCCCAATTTTGATTTAGTATTAGGCGCAGAAGAGAAGGCAATAAGAATTTTCTGATTCATATTGCTGTGAATTGTTTTTTTTTTTGCTTACAATTAGCTAACATTGTAATTTTAAAAAATAGCAATTATTAGATGTTATAATTTTTGGCAGGGGTGAAAAAAAATTAATGGTTCTTTTTCAAAAGATGTTTTTGATTTCGATTTTTATAGTTTACTGAGAAAATTCAAAAGTGTATCAAACTGCATTTAATCAAACATTTTTTCCTGAACAATATTAATAATGGACGCATCTTTAATGTGTTATCAAAATGTATATTAAATATATTACATTTTAAATTTATGTAGTAATAATAAAATGAATATTAAATTTATACTTATAATACTTATGTACAATATTAAAACCTTAATATTGTAGCAATATTTAAAAAAATAAAAAAGATAAACGGTTATGTAATATGGTATAATTTTTTTTTTGTTTTAAATGTGTATATTTAAATGAGAAACGTAATAAATTTAGTATTTCATGTTTCTATACATTATTAATATAAATAATTATTTAAGTGGGTTAATCAGTTTGATGTCCAAAAAAAAAAAAAAATAAAAAATAAATAAAATAAATAAATAAATAATCCTAAAATAAACATTAATTTTTGAATATGTGGTTAAATTAATTCTAATAATCCCAAAAAACAATATCATTCTATACATTATAAACCTTTTGTGTTATTTGGTAATCTATTTAGAAAAACTTTAGTGGAAAAGTTGCATTATTTATGCATATAAATAACGCTGTGGAGTTATTTATAAAAATTTTCTAAAAGACCAATTCATTGTAGATTATTTTGATTAAATTAAATGTCATTGCCTGTAAATTTCTGATTAAAAAAATGGGCACTGGTGTTTAATTAATGATTATAAATTATAAATTAATTATAAAAATTATGTTAGAATGACAATAAATTTCATTATATTTTTTTTAGTCTTAACAATAAAATTAATTAGAAAGCAACAGCCATTTATAAAGAAACATTATTTAATTTTTAGACTTTATTATGAATGAAATATTTTGAATTTGTTACTTTATATTAAATTATTACTTTATGATTATATTATGACGTTAGTCTTGGTGACATACATACCCTTTCAATAAATCGTGGGTGTGATTTTGGTAAATCTGAAGTGTTTACATTTTTAAACGTACGCTATTGAGTGTTTTTTGCAGTTTCGTTTATCTAGATCGCGTCGATAATAACTAGATATCCCAATATGAAACAAATATTTATTTTTGTGAGGATTGATATGAAACGACACGCAAAAGTTATGTATAATTAAAAATCACTTTATATTTTTTTTATTGTTATACTCAGTCTACTATTTTCTTAACACAACCTATATTTAGGCAGCATGTTAAGTACTTCGTAGACTTTCTAGTTTGTAGGTCTGACCTTGTTCATTTTAAAAGAGAGTTGTTTTATACATTGTGTCTTAGTAATGTTATGTGGAATATTTGAGTACGTGATGGATCATGAAACAGTTATTTGAATGATATATTTAAGGAAACACATATATTCGTTATCACATAAAAATGCATTTCTTTTATATTTCTAGTCATTTATTGAATTTGGTAACCCAGATAGGCACAATAAGTATTTTTGGTGAAATATTATATTTCACTTTTTGATATTGCTATTTCGGAGTTAGTTGTGTAAACTGACATTTTTTCTTTAAATTTTATTAACTTATTTATGGATATGGAGTAATGTAGTCATAATGATCATGAATGGGTTAATTAATAATATTTATTTTTTCTGTAGGATTTTCAGGAATTTTAAGTTTCCAATTGCTAATGTTCTGGATTGGTGTGTGGCGAACATTAACAAGTTTAGATTAATATTCATTAGATAATTACATTATATTACAAATAATATTTTTCAATGTTTCTAATTATATTGTTTAAATTGCCTTGTCAATAATTATTTTTATTAAAGTAAATTATTTTAGAATCTATAAACTTTGGGTTTATTAAGTTAATTGGATGGCTAATTTATTGATGGAGAAATAATAGGATTTAAATTAAAACGTTGATAGGTAGTGGGTAGCTTAAAACGATATCCTGATATACGATGTTAAATAAGTGGGACAAGTATATTATATAAACTAAGTTTCGGATAGTTTTTTTTTTAAATGAAGTCAGTAATCATACCGGTAGCCTAAAGGTTTTCTTGACTGGGAATTCGATTAATGTTATATTTTATATAGCCGAGAGAAGTATCTATATCATATACAAGTGGCATTGAGGTAAGGTTATTTAAAAGAATTTTGATCGATATTCAGTGTGATGGAACTGGGTTGAATATCGTGAGAGAACAGTTTTTTAAGATTTTGGGCTAGAATATTGGCTATCTGTGTAGTAAAGGAAAAATGATTTGTGTTTCTACAGCATATGAAGGGATAGGTTTTAAATTAACGAGGTATAGATTTAGTTGATTTTCAATAATGACGGGAATTTATTTTTGTTTATGGTTTCCACGTATGTGTTAGATTTTTTATTTATCAGGTTGTTAATAATTTTTTTAATTTTAGTATTCATTTTGTAAGGTTTAGTCTTGTACTTTAAATACTAATATTGTTTGCAGTTTATTTCTGGTTCTGCGTTTTCTGCGAGTAGTAAGAATTTGATATGATGGTATATAGTTTTCTATTTTGTTTCTATTGATAAATAGTTTTGAAGAATGCTAGGGGCGGTGTTTTGAATGAAAGTTGTTAAACTCACGCGGTAAAATTTATATCAGTGGCTTTTAGAGAAATATTATGTTCCCTTATAATATATCCGATTTATATTTAATAGTTATAAAAATTTGTTTTGCATAAAGCGAATTTCCCTTTGAAAGCGATGACCCTTTTTAATCGATATTAAATATTGTGGGGTACAAACGGAAAACAATTAAATAAAAGATTGGTAAGGTTTTGAGTTTAATATTGGGGATTTTTTTGACAAACTAGTATAGGATATCAAGGGTCTTTAATTTAGAGAGTGCTGTAGGAGCACGAATAGGTTTTATTGATTAGGTGTTACTATAAATTATGAAGTGTAATAAGTGTTTACTTATGGTATTAAGAGAGTAGAAAATATGAGAAAAGGGCAAGGGTGATGGGCGATCATGGAGGACAATAATATCAGATCTTTGATAGAGTTATTACTATGAATAAAGTATTAAAAATGCTAGATTTCTAATATGAGAGGAAATATAGGAGAATATTGGGTATTGTTGTTCATGATTTTATGTAAAATGCAACGCAAGCTTGGTTGTGCCACTGGCTGACTTAAGAGCTAGGTATTGTAGCCATTGATTTAGGCCAGGCGATTTGGAGAATATAATTCTGTTTTTTTCAAAAAAATATAATGTGCTATAGTTCATTCAGATGTTGTCTGGGACCGTGGCGTTTCAGGTAAAAGTAGTAATGGGAGTGGGAGAGTTTTTTTGGATTATTTGTCATTTTAGGTACGATGTTTGTAATTTAGTCGTTGTGAGGATATTTTATATATATGGTGCGATAAGATTGAAATAATTAGAATAAAGGTACATTTGTGTTTGTGTTGTTGTGGGGGAATAGTAGTTGGTACTGCGTTTAGGGAATATGGTAAATTTAAAGAATGATGTATCTGAGTAAGTACATTCCGAAAAGTGGCTTTGTGGAAGGTTATTGTTTTGCATGGCCTAAGATAGATTTTGTAATTGTTGCTGGTTGTGATATAAGCTGAAGTGTGTGTTTTCTTGTTGAATTTTTCATGTGAGGGACTACGGTATTTTTATTAATTCACCTTGTAGTGGTTTTTGAAGAAATCATTCTCTGTTTTGCAAGATGGCTTTCACTACTGCGCAGGTAGTCTGAAGGATAATTGTTTTGTTGCAATTGTCTGTGAGGTTCTGAGATTTTTTTAAATATTTGTTATAATTTATAATGGTGCAACCCAGAAATGTTAGCTCCTGAGTGATAAATTTCGGTGAAGTACTTTGATGGGAATCATTGTAATATGTGAAATATTCAAAAGTGTTTTCGTTTTAAAATTGAGTTATTCTACTTTTGTGTTTTTAATTCCTTTTAATGTGGTCGACAAACGTGAGGATGAAGGACGTTTTACAATTTTGATTATCCATTCCGGTTCAGCAGTTGTTGTGTTATTTTTCGTTTTGGAATTATAAATAATAAATAAATAAATAATAAATAAATAATAAATAAGGTGGAACTTTTTCCCTTGAGCTGTTCTGTATAGTGTTGTTTGAAGTGGTGCGTTTGATAATTAGCGAATTATTATTAGGAATTGTGCCGCTATCTAAGCTACAGTTCCAAATTCACCAGGTGCACGGTATCTGGAGATGGATACTTGATAATTACTCGAACTAATAAGACATCGTATTTTTTATCAAATAATAACATGCATTACATTGAAAAAAATACTTTACACATAAACGTCTATTGATCATTCACTCGTATACAAAAATAAATTTATTGCATACAGAGAAAGCTTTGTACTTATAGCTTAACAGTTACGAAAATTACGTGAACCTTAACGATGCTAAAGTGCAATTGTATAAATTGTTATATTATTATCTAATCGGTCAACTGATTATTAAATAGATACAATTCAGTATATGATAATCAATCATAAATAGTACCTTTAATTTTGAAAATTATTGACTATAGTTTGCTTGTGTATATAAATAATATTGTCGTATACACGAGCTGTAAGATAAAAATTAATTGAAATATATATATTATGTATCTTAGATATCGTTTGCTTGGACTTAATGCTAAAATAGAAAACAATGTGAGCGTACGTAATTAATATCAATATAAATTTTACGTAATGTATATATAATATTATAATTATTTATTAATATTAATAAATAATAA